>CM043715.1:452500-747327 GCA_023969325.1 Oryzias curvinotus
GTGCATGATCACTGATAATTATTGGGTGAATGTTGTAACTTTGGATATCTTTTAAGAGAGAGTTACTAATTAATAAATAGTCTAAACGGGAGTATGAATGGTGAACTGGAGAGAAAAAGGTGAACCCCTTAGTGTTTGGGTGACATGAGCGCCAAGCATCGCAGAGACCCAGATCATTCATGTACTGCTGTAGGGTACTTGCAGACCTCCATATGCGTTGGTTTGCTGCTGTGCTGAGTCTGTCAAGTTCAGGGTCCAAAACAAGGTTGAAGTCTCCTCCTATAATGATTGTGGAGTCAGAGTGAGCTGAGAGTGAGGTGAAGAATCTGTGAAAGAAGGAAGAGTCGTCAACATTCGGGCCATAGATACTGGCTATGCAATAGTCCTTATTCTGAATGGATATATTAATGATTACAAATCTGCCTTCTGGGTCAGTAACTGTATCCTTATGAGTGAAATTAAGGTTTTTATTAATCAAAACAGCAACTCCTCTTTGTTTGGAGTTGTAACTAGCAGAGTACATAACTTGAAATTGTAAACCGCACAGGAGAGGCTTCAATGAATTAGATAAATGGGTCTCCTGCAGTAGAGCTATATCTGCTTTAAGATCATTCAGGTGATTTAACACTTTCATTCTCTTTGGCCCAGAGCCAAGTCCACGCACATTCCAGCTAACGATGTTAAGACTGTTCATAACTGCTCTGACTAGAAAGGTGTAAATCTAAGAAATGCGTGTGTGCCCATCCGTGTGCGCGTGCCCGCATTGCAAACCCGCTGCACAGAGAAGCGCTGTGCATGTGTGTGTGTGAACGTTTTCTGGCTATGTGAGCTGCGTGTTGCGTTCGTCCTGTGAGAGCCTGTGTGAGGTGTTTGCAGTTTGTCGGCGTGTGTGTGCGGGATCTCTTGTGCACGTCCATGTGTGCGCGCGCCCGTTCAGTGCGTAAATAAATACTTACCGAGGATGCGTTGTTTTTCGGTGATTTACATATGAGGAAGGGGGAGAGGGGGGGGACCAAGTAAAAGATAGAAAACAAGAGAAGAAAGAGAAAACAAAAACAACAAAACAACAGAAACATGAGTGGGACTGAGGTGAAGAAAAAATACTTTTCCTGAGATGGAGGTGTGGATTATTGATGATGTGATGGGATTAGCGGGTTTCTTCTGGGCAGCACAGATGTTCTCAGCGCGGATCTGAAAGTCTTCAGCACAGCCATGGTGTGATCTCCGGGTCCCGGAACAGCCGCCCGTCGACGTATAGCTTATCAACGGCCACAACCGCTCTAGAACCGGCAGTTAGATGCTTCCTCCTCAGCGGGAACAGGATCTTCCTTCTACGGAGGATTTCTGCCAGGAACTGGTCATTAACGCTGTAATGCGTTCCTTTAAGCTCTCGTCCGAGGCCCTTCACCAGCTCCTTTTGTTTAAATTGTTCAAACTTAGCGACAATGGGACGCAGGCGCTGGTTGTCGAACCTTCTTCCTCCGAGGCGGTGAACCCTGTGGAAAGAGATCTTCTGCACCTCCTCCTTGGGGAGCTTCAGGTGGACTTCAAGGAAGGACTTCACCCATAGTCTCCGGGATCTCTCCTGCCTCCTCTGGAATCCCGGAGAACACTAGATTGTCCCTCATGCTCCTCGACTGAAGATCCAGGAGGGTTTCCTTGATGGATCTGTTCTCCTCGGAGAGACGGGCGGTGTCATTGCCCAGGATCTTCACAGTCTCTCTGAGGGCCTGGTTCTCCGCTGCTAGCTCCTGCACCTGCTGCTGGCTGAACTCCAGAGACTCCCGCAGGCCTTGAAATTCTTTGTGGAGGATCTCCAGCAGATTAAGGCGGCAATCAAGGCTGGAGAGCTTTTTATCAATGGAATCAAGGATTTCGCTCACGCCGCTGCCTGGAGAGGAGGCAGCCCCGGGAGAGTCTTCAGGCCGTGTTTGCTTGGAGGAGGGGTGTTGGTGTTGGGTTTCCCCATGACGCAGGTATTGTAACACTCGTCAATGAATTTCTCCAGGTCCTCCAGGCTGACAAAGGCTTAATAATCTTATCAAGTTATGTTAGTTGCTCAGATTAATTTAATATCGTGGAATATTGAAACAAGATTGAAAATGTTTGTACCACTGCTTACGTGCCGCCAAGTTGACTCACCACACTCGTCTCGCTGGGTCTCGCGATACTACGGCATCAGTCCGCTTCTCTGTCTTCTTCAGTTCGAAGTAATAACAAGAAGTCAGAAAAAGATGAGAGATTAGATTGTTGTCCCAGCAGCCACGACAAAACTGGTTTAGGAGGTGTCTGTTCACATCGTTGGCTTTCACTCCTCCCCTCTTCAAAGCCAAAACTACTAAGCCAAGTATGCAGATGGCTTCTCACCAGCGTCTTGAAACATCTCCATAAACTTAGCATAAAGCTCATCTCCATCCTGAACAGTTCCATAAGCAGAGTCCAGGATCTGCAGGTAAATGTTTGGTAATGTGTCTGGCTTTAGGTGTTTCACCATATCTGCTGCTGGTGGAAAAAGGCTTTCAACAATTCTTCTGGATCTTTGAAAGTCAGAAACTGCAGGATCTTGAAGAAGCAGGTCGACACTAGAGCGCCACATTTCATAATCTGTTTCATAATCTGTGTCTTGGAGTTCGGCCTGAGAAGGAACGGAGTCTCACAGCAGAAAGATGCGCAGCTTTTCATTATATGCTCAACCACATAGTGTTGGACCTTGGGTGGATTCAGATCAGAGATGGGTGGGGCTCTGGGTGGCATACCATAGTCAATGGCTCTGTGGCATTTCCTTCTTAACATCCTGCTCTTCTGCAGCTGTTCCGGAGTGTGGCCTGAAGGTGGTGGCGTTGTGCATTTGTGAAGATGATGCAGCATGGGGAGCTGATGACATCACTTGGTCACTAGTATCTGGATGGAGCTTCACAGGTGGTGTTTGACTGAGCTCAGTGATAGACTGGCCCAGCAGAGACATCACCCCTTTAAGGACCTCCTCATAGTCCTGTCCTGTAACTTTAGCCAGATTCCTCAGGTCACTCAGATAAGTGTGTGTCTTAACCTTCCCTTCAAGCTCTGAGCACATAGTGGACAGATCACAAATTTCATATGTAACCTTTTCACTCTCACAAATGTAGGTATATGGTAAAATCTCTCTTAAGTCAATCAACACACTTCCTGAATCAAACTTAACGATAATCGTGTCTGCAAAAACCTAATCAGACTCTCTAATCACTTCAACTTTTGAAATTTTACCATATTGGCTCAGAAACTCAACGACTTCTTCATCCAAGTCAGAGTTCACCGTATGTTTGACCAAAACAGAGTTGGGGATCTTTATGCCGTTTTTCACCAAAACTTCCATGTTTACGAAAAAATGTCACTCACCATCAACAACAATCAGTTCCGCTCATATTACCCTCCTAGCTAGCTCACCAAGTTCTATGTTGCAACTGTGTCACACACAAAAAACAAAACAAAAAAAGAACTAAATGGGCTACTGACCAGAAGACTGAAATTCGACTCTCGGAGGGAAGGGTAGGAAACTGAACTTGTTGTTTGGTGTGGGGCAGTTTATTTACAGTGATAGACAATAATGAAGAGAAACAATTAATGTCCATTCAGATATATACACAAAAGTACTTCAAAAGGTTTCACATTTACAAAGGCATGACTGTTGTAGTATGTCCTGAAGTCCAGCAACTTTTAGTTGCACCATAGAAACAAAAACACAAAGAAAAACCAACCCGCCCACAGTTTAAAGGAAGGTAAGTGCACTGGGAAGCATAAATTCAGTTTGTATGAATATAGTCTATTAAAGCAATGGTGTGGGCATAAGCTGGGTCAGAGGTCTTTATTTTCAACTGGGCTAGTAGGAGCCCCCTACCGGCTTGGCGGGAGGATGCATGGTTCAGGTTCCAGGGTCTAGCTCGCCATCATGGAACTGACCTGGGTAACGGGACCAGAGTCTCAATTAAATCTATGTTTTCGTCACATCAACAAGCAGGAAAAAACACATTCCCTTGCCAGTTAACATAATCCAGTGTGCACACAATTTATAAAAATATAGTACTAATTGCACCACATTCAATTCCAAACATTAAATTAGCAATAGCAAATAAATCACTAATTCAACACGTTCTTTACATATGGGTACGTACCCCTTTTCAGGTTTAGGTGAAACAGGCAGAAAGCTTGATGAAAAGCCATTAATGATTGACAGTGGCTAAGCTACATTACTATAACAAACTATTGACTCACCAAATTCCGCCAAAAATCACTTGCAAATGTTCTTTGTTTTGAACCAGATAGTGGGCCACTGTGACATACCATGCATCACAATAAACATCAAGTGAAAATAGATCAGATAAGTAGGAAAACTAACTTAAATCAAACCTGTGCCTTGTCTCATCTGGCTTCCCACTGCATCTAACACTGCTTACTTCCTGTACCCTTATATGGAATAAAAGCTCGTGATTGGCCGACCGTCCCATGTGACAAAATGACGTCACCACCGTGGGGAATACAGAGTGACCAGGAAGGAGAAAAATACAGGGGCAAGGCAGGCAAAACAAAGCCAGTAGACATCTCCTGGGTTACAACAACTCTTTGTTCTGGATTCAGGTTGTTTAACTGCAGTTTGTCAAAGACCAGCTGTGCTGCTCTGGTCTCAGCTCTGAAGTCCAACCCGTCCCACCTGACAGAACTGGACCTGAGATACAACTACCTTCAGTCTTCAGATGTTCAGCAGCTCCAGGATCTGATGGAGAGTCCAAACTCCAAACTGCAGACTCTGAGGTCAGTAGAGGGTTGGAGTCAGTCCAGCTGCTTCCAGATGTTTGGTCCTAAAGTTAGTCTGAGAGCAAAGATGCAGAGTTTCCTGTAAAGCTGCAGCTTCTCAGTGAAGCTCTGAGGAGAATGATGACAGGCTTCAGGACAACAGTCAGCCAATCAGAGCAGCAGAAGCTCCAACAGGTGAAGATGACAGGAAGCTGCTGCTCTGAACAGGACTGAAGCTCCTGCTGCTCTTTCTGCTGCTGTGCTGCATCACTGACTGACAGACCAGGATCAGGAGACACTCCTTCATCTCTGTCTCCACACATTCTCTCTGCAGGTGGTGGGGCTGGTGAGTCTGATGTTCCTCCTGGAGGAGCAGAGAGGAGCAGCAGCAGCAGCTGGTCTGCAGAGATGTGGTGACTGGACGGTGTTCCTGGGAGGTGGAGAGCAGAGTGATGGAGGAATCAGAGAAAGTTGAGATGAGTCTCAGAGCTGCAGCAGGAACTGATCTGAGATCAGCTCCACTGTCTTTCTCAGAATCAAGTGGACAGTTATTGTGCTGCAGCTCCCCCGGTGGACTGATGGAGAACTGCATTTCCTCTTCTCATTCTAACTTGGAGTGTTGGTCTGAAACATGGGTTGGATTCAGATGTTCAGCAGCTCCAGGATCTGGAGAAAAACAGACCTGCAGACAAACAGATTCTTTTCTAGATCATCACTTTCTTCTTTGATCCACATTTGATGGACAGATGTGAGTTTGGGATGGACCAATCAAGGATTGAGGGACTCATTGATCAGACAGAACATTTCTGGATGACATAGATCTATGTGTGGGTCAGGGGAAAACACAGTCAGGCGTTGGATACATAGTTTTCTGACTGAACTTCCTTTTTCTTTGGTGTTTTGTGGGTAAAACTCTGTTCTTTTTCATGCTGACAGCATTTTAGCTGCAGTTTTAAGAAGTTTAATCTAAATCCAGTAGAATCTCCTCATTTTCTAGAATGTCTTAACTAGTAGAAACTTTCTGAGCATAAAGCCTGTTTTCTCCAGAGGACATGAATGAACAGAGTGGATCTTAGTGAGGAATGACAGCCTCTGGATGCAGAGAATCACTTTGATGCAGCTGCTGCAACAACACCAACTGCATTGAAGCAGGAGGGAGAAGGGAGACACCTGCTGGCTGTTTGCAGAACTGCATCTTCAAACTGAAAGCTGTCTGTCAAATTCCTGCAGCCTGTTTGGATCTAATAAATGCTCTTTTGAATCAACTCTGTGTTTTCTATTGATGTCTGTCTTCATTCTATCTTTGACTCACAAACAGACTTGAATCTTTAGCCTTCCCCCTCATCCTGTTCCAGCTGTTCTAATCTTCATGTGTTTGGTTCCTCCTCAGTAGAAATGGGTTGGAAATGAGCTTTGGAATCTTCAGGTGGTGCTGATTTCTTTCTAGATGGGGATGGGCAGAACAGATGAGAGCCCCTCCCTCCTGATTCAGAGGGGAACAGTGGGCAGCAGCTGAAAGGAGGGAGTGGAAATGGGAAAAGTTCTCTGCAGGTTTCTCCTTTCCAAGAACAGAGGGACACGACTCCATGAACAGCAGAAGCTACAGAGTTGGAAAACATGCCCAAAGCTGCAGCACCACCTGCAGAAAGATGCTTCCTCTTCAGGCTCCGCCCCTCCACATCAAGAAAGATCAGAGTTTCTGCTGAGCTGCTATTGGAGCTTTTAGGGGGTCAGATCTTTAGGAACATTTGCTGTCAATGAAACCAGGAAGTCTAGTGTTTTTCTTCAGCAAAGTAAACCCTCGGTATCAAATGTGATTTCAAGTCTGAGATAAGATTGAAAACAGCTTTTTGTGGCGACCCTTACTCAAATAGAACAATCTTCTTTCTTGTCTAAAGCATTTCGATCAAAACATCTTCAGGTCCAAATTATTCTTCCTGGACTTCCATCCTAGAATGAAGGAAAAGGGGATTTGCCTCCAAAGTCTTTTTATTGTGTTTTCTCAGATTGAGGACTAAAAGAGATACTGGAGCAGCTTGTACCTCAAGGAGGAGTTCTCCCCAAATCCATGCATGAATGGAGCTCCAGATCCCTGATCTGTGCTGATCCCATCCAGACGTCTGTCAGTCATGTGACACACTTGGAGCTGTCACCGCTCATCATGATGGTCATGCTGCTCCATCTGATCAGATGACGTCACTTAATGTCAAAAACATTCTTCAAATACACAAGTTGGAGAATTTGTCTGAATTATTTGTCAAAATTCACATTTTATCAAAGAGAAAACTTCACAGTTGTGACTTTGACTAAACAGCAGTTTTGGATTTATGAGGTGAAGATCTACTTTGATTTTATGATCGGACATCAAGCCAGAATTCAAGCAGCACCTTCATCCTGCTGAAGCCCCGCCCTCTGACCTCCATCAGTCATCTCTAGGCTCCACCCCCAGTCTGTAGCAGCATCTGCTTCCTCAGAGAACAGCATGTCAGCACACACTGGACACGCTTGGATCCATGCAGACGTGTTGGAAGCCAGAGCTTCAGGCCGGCCTTCAGTGGATCTGTCCGTTCATGCTGAATGGGAGCAGAAGAACGTCTGTTTCAGCTCTGCTGCTTCAGCTCCACTCAAACTGCTGGGAACTCCAAAGTCTCTCAGAGGAGAAAAACAGCAGAAAGCTTTCTGCAGCTGCTCTCACAGTGGATCTTCCTCTGTCTTCTTCAGCAGCAGATGATGAAGAGTCACTTTCTTCAGGTTCCTCTCAGTCCTGACCTTCATTCCTGATGGACCAAAGCAGACTGACAGCAGCTCTTTAGCTCCACAAAGAAAACTCTGCAGTTTCAATCAATGGTGATAGTTTGTCATGCAACGTCTAACTTTCTAACATCTTTTTTCACTAGCAGCTACTGGTGGAGCTCCTCATCTGACTGTGCTTGCGTCCTCTGGTTAAATAAAGTACAAGTTTGATCGTTTAAGATAGTAAAAGGTTTGGAAAACATGACAAACTTACCAGCACATTCTAAACTGGTCTGTTGACGTAAGACTCGGTGTTATTCGGCAGCCAATGAGCTTCTGGATGTGGGGATGTCCCGCCTCCCCTCCCGTTGACTGACGTGGCGCTGTTTTTACGTGTGTGACAGGTTTTAGAATCGCAACCGCAAAAAAAAAGCTCAACTCAAAAAATAAAAGCACAACTCAAAAAGACGATTTCAAAA
This sequence comes from Oryzias curvinotus, assembly GCA_023969325.1. NCBI lineage: Eukaryota > Metazoa > Chordata > Actinopteri > Beloniformes > Adrianichthyidae > Oryzias > Oryzias curvinotus. The sequence goes on from CM043715.1 coordinate 460,480, forward strand.
TAAAAGCGTAACTCAAAAAGACGATTTCAGAACAGCGAGAAAACAAATCAGCACCTGAGAAATATGATTGCGCTTTAGGTCATAGCTTTTGGTTGCAAATTATGGGTTTTGGTTTGCAGATTTTGGGTTTTGGTTTGCAGAATTTGGGTTTTGATTCCTGGTTTTACAGTTTTGATGCCAAATAGTTTAGGCATGAATTTGACACCATAGGAATGGGACTGGAATTCAGACTGAATCCAACATTTATGGGGTCTTCCAGAAATAAATCCATGTTTCAGAAACGGGAACATTCTTCAAAGTCTACCCGGCAACAACTGGGGTTTGGATGAGGAGAAGAAGAAATGTTCCCATTTAGAGAGAAACCACTTTCTACTCCATCCAGACTCTCAGCTCCATTTAGCTCCTGGATCCACTTTAAAAACGGCTTTTCACAATAAAAGCACACATTTTAGGATTATCAGAGGTAAAAACTAACAACTAACTTTGAATTTGTTCTTTTCTTATTGAAATAAAGCAGAAATCTGTTCTCTCAAACTCCTTCAATGTCCTTTTTTGATCATTTCTAAACATTATTCTGAGTATTAGAACCATAGAATCACTTAGAATCATCATTTTGGTCATTTTTTGATTCATAAACTCATTTTTGTCCAGTAAAAATAGAACATTTGAAAAGAATCAAAGAATCAAATTCAAATAATATCTAACATCAAAGTCAGAAACATAAAGGTCTCATATCTTCACCAATTCTTCCAGAAACATGGAGGATGTGACATCACTTTTCCTACCACTGCTTCAAGTTGGAGCAGGAGCTGAACTTTGTCGCCTCCCCCGCTGGTGGAAATAGTTCATTACAAGCGTGGAGACGCAGAAAAGCTCCGATTGGTTCTTCTTGATCAATGATGTCAAAAATCCCATTCAGTTGATGTAAAAACCCTCATCAGACATGAAAACAACCGCTATTCCTGCTGTTTCTGACCGTTTTCATGGTCTGCAGGTCTGACAGCAACAATCTCAAATGTTGGACTGAACCATTTCATTTGAATCTTCCAGCTTTCCTTCCCAGAATGCAACAGTGTGACTGAGAATGAATGTTCTCCTGCTGTTGCTGTGATGATTCTGCAGGTCCGTTCTTCAGTGGTTCTGGTGGTGTTCTGTCTGTCAGTCCCTCCAGGTTCCTGTCAATCATCCACATGTCTTCATGTCTGTTGTCTTCAGTCAGTAGAAGTCTCTGTTTTCAGGTCTACATTGTCAGATCATCAGTTTTTGGTTTCTCCATGGATTTTCTCCTGTTTCTGTTTATGGATCAAATCTTGACGTTTCTGGCTCTGAGCCCAGTTTCTGCATTTTGGCTCCTCCCCTTCCTGACAGCTGGATCCAGTGTGACTCCGGTTCCATGTTGGATTCTCTTCTGCATCTGATCCTCTAAACACAGGAAGTTGTTGTGACTGGAAGGATTTGGATCCAGAAAGATGGAGAACCTGAAGGATCCAGAGTGGAAAGAAGGCTAAACCAATCAGAAAACATTCTGTTCAACAGAAACATTTAGTGTCAGACCTGGAATGAGGAAGCTGTGACCTCACCACAGATACTCTTCCTTTATTTTGAAAATCCCCTGCTGTTTTATTTTGGACTTAGTAGCAGCTTCCTGTCCCTGCAGGATCTGCACTGTGTTGAATTCAGACGTCTGGCTAAAGTCCAAAGTGACTCCTGGACTCATTTAGAGCGTTTTTCTGAAACCTGAACGTCTGGAGGCTCTGAGTCCAAGCGGAGCTGCAAAGACACGAGCTGCAGCTCACAAGAAAATGGTTTGATACCAAACTGGGGGTTGGAGACACTTTCGGATTCATCTGGAAAGCTGCTTCACACCCAACGGGATTCACGCGGTGGGCGTGGCCACTTTCAATGTTAAGCCAATGGTACAGACGCCATCTGAGGTCTTGCGGCGCCATCTGAGCGGTGGGCGTGGCCACTTTCAATGTTAAGCCAATGGTCTAGGCCCCATTCGAGCGGTGGGCGTGGCCACTTTCAATGCTAAGTCAATGGTCCAGATGCCATCTGAGGTCCTGCGGCACCATTTCAGCGGTGGGCGGCGTGAAGGTCTGGCAGCAGCGTGACGGTTTGAGTGACAGCGGGTAGAAAACACATCCATCTAGTGAATGGATCCATGGTTCTCCTGAACTTCCATTCATTCTCTTCACCTGCTGGTTCCCTCTGGGGGCAGAGGGGTTTCAGGAAGCGTCCTGCCTGCTGTTGGCCAAAGGCGGCTTCAGCCTTCAGTCTGCTGCAGGGCCCATGGAGCTGGAGCATTGATCTGGCTATGCGGCTCCAGGAGGAGAGCTGGCGGCCAGACAGAGAGCTGCTGCTGATGGAAAGACAGCCTGATCATCTCCTGAACTTTAGCTTTCTGGTTTCCAGGGAGACCATCAGGAAAAGGTCCCTGATTTGATTCTCGTTTGTAGTTTTCCTCTGGGGTTAACATGGGACAGCACGCCTTCAAAGTCGGTCAGAGAGACGGAGAGACGGCAGAAGCGTCCGTCTTTCAGACTCATCAGGATAGAAGATCACTGAACAGAGAGAATCTGAAGGATCCAGACATGGAGACGTGATTCCCCATGATTCTGGAGAACTCTTCATCATCCAGAAACCTGACCTCTCAGCATCATCCGTGTCTTCATGCAGTGGAAATGACAGAAACACAGACACCGCTCCATGTGGCCATCAGGCTGAAAACATTAGCTGGAAGCTCCGCCCACAGGCGGCGTCCAGCTCATGTTCTGGACTGAAGAGTTCTCCTGAAATGTTCTGTTCAGACTTCTTCAGGATCACATCTGTGTGTGAATGTGGAGCTTTGTCTTAACCAAGCTGCAGCTAGTTCACTTTGAAGCTCCTTCAGGCTCACACAGCAACAATGACAAAGACTGAAGCTGCTGTGCTGCCCTCTAGTGGCAAACATGGGATCTGCAGCCCACATTTCTGCATTTCTCCACATTTTTGAAGCTCATCCAGAGAATGCCAAAAGTGTGCAAAGCAGTAATCAAAGCTAAAGGTGGCTACTATGAAGAACCTACAATATGACATATTCTCAGTTGTTTCACACTGTTTTGTTATGGATATAATTCCACATGTGTTCATTCATAGTTTTGATGCCTTCAGTGTGAATCTACAATTTTCATAATCATGAAAATAAAGAAAACTCTTTGAATGAGAAAGTGTGTCCAAACTTTTAGTCTGTACTGTTTATAAAAATGTTAAGTGTTTTTTTGTCTTAACCTGAAAAAATCTGTGAATTTATTTAAATCTTTCCCAGTTTTTTATTGTAAAAATCTTTGAAGAAGACACAGAAACAAGAAACAGCATTAAAATCTTTGCAGATTGTCGGTGAAAAATGTTTGCATTCCAAAGATCTTTAATTTTTTAAACTTTTATTTTATTATGTTACATCTCAGTTATACACTTCATAAATTTGTTAATCTGATTTTAAGTAAATTTCTCTATTGTTAGTCTCTGCAGTCTCGCATTTTGTATTCAAATTTGAACATTGGAATGAGACACAGTTTGATGACGTCACAGCAGCTCTCAAAAAGTTTCCTCGATACATTTTTTTTCTGTTTTGATTTTCTTTTCTTTATTTTCTCCTGAATTAAAACTATTTAAAAATATTTAAAGCTTTTTGAACCATATTAAGGTTCAGTTCAGCAGTTTATACGTCTCTTTTTAAATAACGTTTCTGCACGTGACCCGGAAGTAAACAGCACGAGGCGCTAGCAGCGTTAGCTTGTTAGCAGGCTAGCAGCGTTAGCTTGTGTTGAGAGGACGGTGGTGTTTAGTTGGGACGTTTGTGAGGTTTTTGGACAGAAAGGACGATACGTGGTTCGTGTGGAACTCTCAGCATTTTCCAAAGTGTCGTAAATGAGTGAAGAAGTGTTGAACGGAAAGACAACGTGGATTGCTGTGATTGTGAGACTAGCAGATGATCGATCGGAGCTGCAGTGAAGAGGACGGCGGTGTTTGTGGGAGTTGGAGCTGAAGATGGGAGCAGGAACCATGTCTTCCCTTCAGTCTCTGAGAGAGTTGATCAGCGAGCGACTAGCTGCTGCTGCTGAAGAAATCTGCAGACTCTGTGAAGGAACCATCGTCCAGTACGAGGAGGAGCTCTGTCGTCAGCGCAGACTGCTGGATGTCATCTGGAAACCACAGCTGCAGCTCCACCACATAGGTATGTCACCTTCATCACACAAACAGAGAGGAAGACCTTTGAGCTCCATGCTTTTCTTTTTGGGGACCCGTCTGTCACTCAGTGCTGGTTCTACACTAACTTACTACCCCCTCTCTCCGCACACATAGAAATTTGATGACATTCTTTCTTTTTGTGTTCTCTATCTTTATTTGTCCATTTTAATCATGATTTTTATAAACTACTGGGGGGTCAGACTCCGTCACACTAGGGGCCTAAATCCAAAACATGCTTAGGTTTCGGGCTGAACAAGAAACATTTACACTAAAACTGAACTGAATATGATTAAAAACAGACAGGAATTTTAATCCAGAATAATTTAAGTTAAACATTAAATAACATGTAATATTTTGCTCTCCATAAAAATATTTTCTGTCAAAATTATACAGATATGATCATGCTGCAAAACAAAACATAGCCTGGAGATATGATCCCTTTTAGCTCTTATAAAACATTAAAAACTTAACCATAAAACTCATCACTGGCATTACTCCAAAAATACTTGGCATTTTCCTAATTATGTGCAACACCAACAGTAAAAATCCTTCAAAAACTTCAATCTATTCAATCACTTCACACCCAGTATAAAACCATTTCAATCATTGGTGATTTTGATTGACATGTGGACAACATTGATGATGTCATGATTGTGAGTTTTTCACAGATTTCAAAAATGTCCCACAGCTGCTCACAACAGAGGACACACTCTGGACTTGGTCATTACCTACAGCCTGTCTGCTGGAGGGTCCAGTGTGTACAGTTGTGTATATTTGTGTACATCTGTCCAGATACCACTTGTGTACACATTCCAATGTACACATCTGGAGCAGCTGCTTGTGCTGGTGGAACCACACCCCAGTGTGTTCAAGTCCCGACTGTGCTCCATATGTGCAGATGCCAGAAACATGTGAACACATGATCCATGAGTGATCAGTGACGTGTCTTTATCAGAAACTACTTTGTGTTTGTTTTTGTCACCAGTGGAATCAGCACTTTTCTTCTCTAGAACCAGAAGAACAAACTGGAAGAACAAAGATTCAAGTTCTCTTCTCATCTCATTGCACAAGGCAGAAAAAAGGCGGGACTTCAACCATCAGCCTGAAACAAAGTTCACCTTTAAACTGTGTCAATGTCAGATGGAGAAATAGAATAGAGAATATTAGACGAACTTAGAAATGGAACCTGTATAAATCACTTAACATTGAATTTTAATTACATATTGACACTTTTAATGAAACTTTTAATTATTTATTTCTAATTCTAAGAAATTAATGACACATTTATTAAATAAATTAATGGCATCAATATGTATTGTTTCCATTAGTCTCTTCTGGTCCAACAGACTCCTCAGGAACTTTCTAAATGATCACTGATTTTATTGATGCTTGACAAAAACAAAAGTCCTGGAAATGTATAAAAGTCTCCTTGTTGTGTTTGTGTTCCTGCAGTCCTCCCCCAGCATTGGATGACTGAAGAGGAAGATCTCTGCAACCAGCAGAGGAACTTCAGAGAGGAACAGGAGGAACCAGAACCTCCACAGATTAAAGAGGAACAGGAGGAACCAGAACCTCCACAGATTAAAGAGGAACAGGAGGAACCAGAACCTCCACAGATTAAAGAGGAACCAGAGGAACTCTGCATCAGTCAGGATGAAGATCAGCTTGATCTGAAGCAGGAGACTGATACCTTGATGGAGATTCCTACTTATGAGGAAGATGAGAACAGTGAAGCAGATCTAAACAATCAGCAGAGCTTTAATGTAACTTATAGTCAGGATGAAGAAGGAAACCAACATGAAGAATCAACATCAACTACAGATGGAGAGACAGAATCAACATCAACTACAGATGAAGAGACAGAATCAACATCAACTACAGATGAAGAGACAGACCCACAGAACAGAGATCAGATGAAGAGAAAAGACAGAAGTCATGTCCAAAGTGTGGACAGCTCTCACATGTCAGAAAGTCAGTGTGAGACGGATGTTAGAAAAAATCCCAAGAAGACTAATCTGGGTAAGAAATACAAACAATCTAAAAAAAAAAGAGAAACTTTCCTCTATCAGGTCTGGTAAAAACTCAAGAATAATTACTGACCCATCTGACTACATTGAAACTGGGTCTGATGAAAGATGTTATATCTGTAAAGAATGTGATAAAAGCTTTGGTAACATATCTCTGTTCAGAAATCACACAAGAATCCATGCTAAAGATAAGAGATTTTCTTGCAAGGAATGTAATAAAAGCTTTAGTCACAGATCTAATCTCAAAACACACATGAGAACTCACACAGGAGAAAAGCCTTTTTCTTGTAAAGAATGTAAAAAAAGTTTTTGTGATGTATCTACTTTCAAAAGACACATGAGAACTCACACAGGAGAAAAGCCTTTTTCTTGTAAAGACTGTAAAAGTTTTCGTCAAGTGTCTAATCTAAACGCACACATGACAACTTGTAAGACTTTCTTGACAATGTAGGGATTTAGTTTAAACTTTAAATTCCAAACTTTTCCAATAAGAGGTCCACCTCTCAACCTCTGTACCACAGCAGAATACTTTATTTTACAGGGGAAAAGTTCTGTTTCTCAAAAAAATTAAATATTTTAAAATAAGTTTTTAATGCTTAAAACTTCTGGGGAGAAACCCCAATATTCTAATGAACTCCATAGTAGAGGGCTGCATTGGGATTGGGTCCTGCCGGGTCCCGCGGGACCCAATGCAAATCTCGCGGGATGAACTGTGCTGCGGGCAGGAGCGGGCGGCAAAAAAAAAACCCAGCAGGATCAGTGTTGCCTTATTCTGCGGTTTTCTCCTGAATATATAATAGCGGACCACGTTTGGCCGCGTGGCTGTTGGAGTTCAATTTACTGATGGTCCGTGAACGCACCAGGTAGAGACGCCTACTGGCCCAACTACCCCTGGCTGCAGCCTGCAGAATTGGGGAATGTTTAACCCCGCCCACGTTTAACCCCGCCCACGCTGAGATCGTCTTCTTTGCATTTTACAAGTTTCCATGTGCAATACTGCCCCCTATCGCTTTTTAAGGAGTTTTTCCTTACCGTGAAGGGGGAGTCTAAGGGCAGGAATGCTAGTTTAGTGTAGTCTGTTTTTGTTAAACTTAAGTACTATCCCAATAAATTCTATGTATTCATGATCCCTTTTTTAATGTTTGTTTACCTTACAATTACAATTACAAAGCCCATTGAGACAACTGTAGTTTGAATTTGTGCTATATAAAAAAATATATTGAATTGAATTAGGGAATTTTTACCATGATTGCTGTCTTCTTATGCCTTTTACAAGTTTCCATGTGCATGTATTACGGAGTTAATACATTTTATCTGGCCTCACAGACCTGGAGGATCGTTTCTGCATGCATTATGAGCGGCCAACGTGAATTTCCACCGGTTTGTGTGTTTGAACGTATGTAAATAAATGCAATTAATCTCCTTCAGTATATGTACAATCGTGTTTTTTTTAAAAAGAATTTTCTTTAGGAAAATGCTCCCTTTTATATTTGGCTACACAAGAAAAGAAAAGGCAAACTGAACAAAGCTGCTGACTGTAACAGTTATATTAATAATAATAATTGGTACTTTATTGATCCCTCAATGGGGAAATTCTTCTCCGCATTTGACCCATCCCCTGGGGGAGCGGTGAGCTGCAGCCTAACTGCGCTCGGGAGGCAGTAGCGCTAAGGGCCTTGCCTAAGGACCCTCACTGGGTGATTGCTCAGTTGACATGGTAATTGCCTCAGTACTCAGTGCCATTGCGTATTCCCCTCCGGGAATCGAGCCCTGGATCCCTGCGTGGTAGCCAATCACCTTACCAACTGAGCCACCCAGCCGCTTTTTAAAACTGGGGGGGTGCACCGTTCCTGGAGATACTGCAATACCAGGTCGATGCGTGGAGTGGACGGAGCAAGCCCCTATTCCATGTCCCTGTTCCAAAAATCAATTTAATATATGGTCCCCGGGTAGGGGACGTATCAGATATTAAACTGATAAGAACAGATACTACACTTGATCTTAGCTAAAAGGCCGAGAAGCGATATATATATATATATATATATATATATATATATATATATATATATATATATATCTATATATATATCTATATATATATATTCTATATATATTTATATATATCTATATATATATATATCTATATATATATATATCTATATATATATATATATATATAGAATATATATAATATATATTCTACAGTCTCTTGGAAATAAAGTTTAACTGTACCTGTCATTTATTGATCAAATATTTGTTATATCTAAAATTATATCACAATATAAAATATATATCACGCCTAGATTCCACAGACATCGTGTAATAACTTGTGTATTTATGCTCAGTCTCACACCTCAAGGAGTGTATAGTCTCAGGTGGGTTAAACATTTAAAGTAAAACCCCTGACCCCATGCTAGACGTGCATGTGTGGGTTCCTCTGGGCCTTCCTCCCACCGTCCAAAAACATACTTCATAGGTAAATTGGTCACTCTAACGTATCCACAGGTGATTGTGGTCCTGCTGCAGGCTGCCGAGCTGTCCAGGATGTCCCCTGCCTTCACCAGCAAGTGGCAGGGATAGGCTCCAGCAGCCCCATGACCCCAAAAGGAATGAAACGGAATAGACAATGAATGAATGAATGAATGTAATGCTACAGTCATGTAGTATTACATATACAAATATAGAAAAAAAGAAAACAAAAACAGCAGACACTTTGATTTATTGTTCCTCGAAACAAACATAGACCTTTAATTTTTAATTGTCAATAATTTCAGAACAAAAGGCCTCAAAGTCACTCAAAAATTGGAAAGAAAAAGTGAAAAGCTCCCTCAGTTCAACCATCCTCTCATCTTCACACATGAGGGAGCTGGTTTGCAGCTCTCTAAGTATCTCCTTTTGTTTTTCATGATCCACCTTCAAAATATCTGGCAGGGAACATCTTCCTTTAAAAGACTGAAACTGGCACCATTTGGCTGCTTCAATGGTGCCGAGTAGTAAGGCATCTTCTTCCTGCACAGAAAAAAAGTCATTCTTAGAGTAGATAGTGGAGATGGCAACAAATGTTGAGTTCAGAAGGATCCATCCATTCCTTCCTGTCCCACTGCTTGTTGCTGTGTCACCTTCCCCTACAAAGAGAATAGAATGACAATGAAAAGATAGAAATGACACTAAAAAAAGAGATCCTGGACATCCCATCTCCTAAACTTTTATAATAAATACAATATGATATTATATTTGAAGGGGCATCTCAGGTCACCTAAATCTATCAGACACTGAAAGCAGAGAACACTAAGTATGTGTGTCCAACAGCTCTAGCTTCAATAGTACCTTCTGAGATGGATTCAGATGGCATCTGTTTAATTGAAGCATCTTCCTCCTGAAAGTGGCAGAGGGATTAACAACAGCCTCAAAGAAGAGCTTCAGTGTGAGCCTCAGGAATTAAATGAGCTCTGCTCACCTGGAGTTTCCGCTCCTCCCGACACCTTTTTCTGGCCTGCATTCTTTCTTCTGCAGACCTTGATGAATCAACAACAATGAATGTTCAACATCAAAATTTTAATAACAAATCCACAGATTTCTCAGAAAAATATGAAGTAAAATATTAAGCATTTCAAAAGTGTGATCATATAAAGAGCACTTACGGCATTGGGAAGTTTGTCATTAGGTGCAGACACCACCATCTCCTAATTTGCTTCATGTTTTCCTTTGAAGAAATAAATACAGAGTAAGTTAGTTTGAGCCACAACCCAAAAGTGTCTTGAATTCACTCGACAAACTGACCAGAATTTACACTCACCTCACTGAAATCGCACTTAGTCCCCGTGACAATATACAGAGCGAACTGAACATCAGAAAGTACATGTTAATATATAGAATCCATGTGACATTTCTGAATGTTATCTTTATATACCATGGTCACTTACTAAAGAATTAAATATTAACCAGTTTTTAGTCCTTAATTCTTGTTTTCACTTTTTAATGCACACACACAGAAGCCAATCAGTTTTCACCCAGCGCATGGTATAATTCATTATAAAACCCTTATTGACATAAAGTTAGGTGTATGTTGTATTGATCTTTATTGAGAGGAACATTTAATGACCATGATTATTTGTAATCATTTGTTTTTGAAAAGCCCTGGTCTCACCATTACAACAAACACGCCACAGTTGTTTGAGCACCCTTGCTTCGCCAGACCCTGGGGGTGTGGGAACAAAAGGTTTGATTAAAGGATAGTAAGCAAATAGAACATTTTAGCTGATGCAATGACAAATCAAACCGGAACATCATTTCTGCCAAGTGTCCTCCAGGGTCCAGGGGAGAGGAGGTGTGCAATGTGTCTGGAAAAAAGCACAGTTTAAGTTAACAGAAGAAAATAAAAGCACAGCATTTTCATACATTTACACAAGAAGTCCAATTGAAGCGAACTCTGGAAAAGGTGGGAACTTGAGTCATTTATTGAAACGGGCTCAAACTGAACTGCCCAACTCAAACAGGATCAATGGTTCTGTTTCCATCAATGAGTAAAAATGAATAGTAGGGCTGCACAATATTCACGATAATCGTTAAATACTTCAAGCTGCTTTTAGATAGTTTTAGCACATTTAAGAAACCATTTATTTCAATATCCAACGATTTTGCGATATGCGTGTTGCAAATCCTGTTTTCGCAATAAAGATAAATTTACAGTTTATTGTGCAGGCCTAATGAATAGATGTTTTTTATATTATTCAATTAACACAGAACCATAAATCTTAAAAAAATAAAATAAAAATCAAAGAATAAAATAAAACGACAAGTGGTTTAAAACTGAACTACCACTGTCCAGAACACACATTGCCCGGCAAGAAACCTGATTGGATGCGCTCTACTCTCATCTCTCCAACCGCTGCCACTTAGGGGATCTAAATAGAAAATGTCTCTGGCCTGTGGCCTCAGTAGCTGTGAAATGTTAAAAGCATACCAATTTCTTTTATGTTGTTTGGATTAATTAGTAAAGAAATTACAACTGTGCTTACACAGAGGATCCAGTGCCCAGGAACAAAGACAGGGATGATGATCCACTGCAGACTGGCTGCATTGTCCTGTAAGAAAACATCAATAACAAAACATTGTTAAAATAACCGACTCAGTATTAGCTTACAAAAACATGAGTAACTGGCAAATTACCGGAAGGTGCTCCATCGGGTTTGCTGAAATTGGTGGGAACCAAGTGGCGGTGACATGACTGTTAGCAGCAAAGACATGCTCCACTATCTGTAATGGACAAAGTGTGATTGTCATCTTCACAGCTGCAATTAATGTTAATAATTTTTAATCGTGAAAGAGCTTAATTACCTTCTCAATGACCTTGAGACAACTGTTGAGGATCTAGTAGAGCACATAACACAAGGGTTTTAATTGAAAGCACTGTAATATTTTTTTTGAAAAATTATCACAGCGTATTCTCTATGCCTACCATCCCATCAACATCCTCTTCTAAACCCAGACTCCAAAAGTCAGAACGAGTCAAAATCGTGTTGTCCACCATTGCAATGTGGTCTCTTGGACTCTTGCTCTTATCCAGGACCTGGTTCAACTAGGGCTGGGCGATATGGCCTAAAAATAAAATCTCCGATTTTATTTTTTTTAATTCGATTTCCGATTTTTTCCCGATTTTTTCCCCCCCCCATACTTAAGGAAAGCAATAAGTACAAACTGCAGCCAACTTAAAGCAAATGTTGCTTTTATTTAATCAAATGCAAGACAAATGTAACCCCCATTTCTGGGATGAATAATAAATAAATAAACACTCTTGGAATCAAAGTTAAGTATAAAATTTTTCTTCTTCTCACTCCCTTTTGGACTTGTGTTTATATAATTTTGTTGTGTTTTATATAATTTTTTCTTGGTGTTATATAATTTTTGTCTTGCTTTTTTCTTATTTTGTTATTCTACTCTGGTTTTCACTTGTCCAAAATAAAAAGGTTACTTACTTCAAGTCCCAGCACTTTATAGTCTAGACTAAAATGAGACAAACATTCACCTTGAGAGTAGCAGCATTTTCTAAAAAGTTATCAATACAGCTCATATCTGGGTCTAAAGTTTTAAATAAATTAATAAACCCCGTCTTGATGATGAAGCAGCAGGAGTCGCGGTTACCCCCCCCCCCCCCCCCCCCCCCCCCCCCCCCCCCCCCGCCTCCGTCAAAATCCTACGGTGGCCGCGTCGCAAATGAATATACAAATAATAATTACAGCGCAGCATTCTTTATTAACAAATAACAGTGAAAAATAACTATCTAACTAATGAACTAACTATACAGGCGTTGTAGTATGAGTATGTGTGTCAGGTCGCGTGTGTGTTAGGGCGCGTGCATGTGTAAGTAGACTGAGCACGTGCCACGCGACCGCGCGTGAGAGCCTTTGACTCCGATGGGCTCCTTTAAATGTTGCAGCGTGGGGTCTCTCTCTTCCTCCACGTCTGTGACAGTAAAGCCACACCAGTTCCACACAACAGATGAGTTCATTTCTTTCTTGGGAACAAACTGCCCACTCTCACCGCTAGCCATGCTGTCGCGTGCTGTTTCGTGTGTTGTTTGCCGCGTGCCGTGTGAAACTAACGCTACGGAAGCTCTGAGGAGCCAAAAATGCGCCACATAAAAACTCGATTTAGTTATTTTTGAAATCGCCCGTAACAAAAAATTCGAATTAATTCATTTGATCGATTTATCGCCCAGGCCTAGGTTCAACTAAAGGAAGAAAAAAAGAAAACTCTTTAAAAGCTATAACCTGTGTAAGTTGTAACCAGAACAGTATTTGTAAACACTAAACATTTCTAATTTAACACAGAATTTCAAGAACATTTTCAAGGGCACTGCAAAATTTGCCATATTTTTTTTTTACATAAACAAATACATAAATAAAAATATTCATAAATGATAATAGTGAAGTCCGTAACACACTCAGGATGGGGTTACAATAAAAAGCCTCTATTAGTACATAGCTATCTGTTGGAAAGCTGTCCAACATGTTGGAGGCATGTGTGGATGTTAACTGCAGGTGTACTCTACCATTTGTTCCTGTTCCTCAACAAGTTTCTGACCCCAGTGTGCAATGTCAGGTAACAAGCCATGGATACTGGTGACATCCTTCTGCTCATTTTTGTTGTTTACTAAAAATAACAATGAAATGGAAATTAGTAACAATATTTCTACTTTGTCTGTTCAATTTGTAAATAGCAATTACTGACACTCCCGAGGCTCCTGAGGTGGTTCTTCCTCTTGGTCACTGTCAGAGGTTCCCTTTTGCGTCCCAGCCCGTGGAGGAGCTACAGAAAATTTTAAGAAATGTTTGTGTAAATTCAGTTGACTAAAAATCTAAACAAAAGTACATGAACAGTTAATAAAACAGCATACCTAAGACAACCCTCCCATGGATGTCAGTTTGCAAATTCACAGCAGGAACGATGTGGCCGTACTGGACCATAGCCTTTTGGTTTTTTGCCATATTGTAGTGATGGAGTATATTTCGTTGAAGAAATATATGGGTTGATGGGGTTGTCATGTTTAGAAAATAGTTATTTTTCCTCATTCCTGAAAACAGCTGCTCCACACACTGGCTGTTGACAAGTCCTGCAAGCTCTGGCACGAGCTCAATTTTCCTTAGACCATCCGTTTTGTCTTTGCTGTTGCCTTGATGGAAGACATCATTCAAAGCAAAATGCTGCGAGGATCCGGTGAGAGGGTGTCCATCCTTGTCCGCTGGTATCTGTAAACTTCTCAGCCATGGCATGTTTACATGAACCTTGCCCTCTGAGACCTGCTGGATGTTCGCCGGAGTTGGGTCCAGTAACCTTCCATGGAAAGGTCCAAATAGTCCTGGCTGCCTGCGGTTAGCATGCAATGCCAGTCCCCGCGCATAGTCATAGATTATAACATTAGGGAAAAGCTTCCATGACAGCAACATGTCGACAAAGTCCCGTGGACTCTCCGCTCTAAGGTTAAACTTGACCGAGTAAACAACTCCACACGGACAGGTGATCACAGCCCATCCACCTGTAAGACAACATACCAAATATATAATGTTCACATCGGTAGTCAAAAGGAATTTCTTAAATAGGTTAAAAAAATAACATTCCTAGTATGTAGAGAAACTTATTACTATCATTATTGAAAGTAGTAAAGGAAAATTCGTTGATCAAATAATCTTTTCTTCAACATACCAGAGGCACCCCAAACCTTCTCAAACACCTTGTTGTAGTTGGATCTATTAGACATCTTCTCCCACAGTCTAAGGACAAGATCCATTTTTGAGCCTTTGCTGTCTACCCCACACTGATTGCAAAGAGCTCTCACTTCCTGCACCTGTGTTGAAAAGACAGTAATTATTGTTAAGAATCTGCTAAATACATCATAATTTTTGGTCAGCAGGTGGATTTTGCACATATTAATTTACCTTTAAGTTTAGAAGTTCATCAGATAGACGCTCCTCGTTAATCTGGTCATATTCCTCTTTGTTGGAATCCTTGGCTATTTTAATTTTTTCATATTCAGTGTTCAGGACTAAATTAGACTGTCTGGTGTGTGGGCCAATCCATGGTGACCAGTGATGATAGCTTGGGGGCACAATGAAAGGGTTCTTCCTACCAACTTTGGGATCAAATGGGACGAGTATTAGTGATCATTTACCCATTTGTAGCACCATAAATTCAGAAAACATGACACTTTGTTGTGTATTTAAACTTGCTTACCTGGGATCAAACCACGACTTAGCATCTCTCTGGCCACAGCATCCCAAAAGTCCACTATGTCAACATGACCATCATAATCATCCGGGGGGCTTTGGATTTCACTCACTGTAAAACAACAGTCATTATGGATTAAAAATGTGACAGCTCAAGGAAAATTAAGTCACTGCCCAGAAAAAGATCACTAAATGTGTATGTTTTTTAAAGGCAGCAATATTATTATTTGTTATATTAGTATATTATATTATTAACTTAAGATAAGATAGCTTTAAATTATCATGTATAATCAGGGAATATAACAGCTTATTTAACTCACCAGGCAAACTGAAGACACCTTTTTTATGAAGATCCATTACAACGACAGCTGGACTGTATCCACATGATACACATGTGAATGCGTAGTCATGTTTTGTCAGGGCCTCAAAGTGAAGATAGGCATGAAGTACCCTCTCCTTGTTGGGAAAGGACACCCTCTCTGTGGTCTCAATAATTTCTATGACTTTACTGACAGCCGTGTGTGTCTAAAATAAATTAACATTACAGGAGTAATGTAATTCTATTTCATATTAAACAGTTTTATTCAATTAACATTTTTCCAAGCATGCAATTATTCTGAATATGTTTTCTTACCTGTAAAGCATTTCTTATCATGAGGCACAGGTGCAGAGACAAGATTACATGGTCATCAAAGTTGTGGATGCCATCCTCCCACTGCTGGTATCGATACATCATGCCACACCTGAGGCATGACTTCCTGTATGTTGATACACCTACAAACAGAATCAACAATACACTACTGTTATTTGTTATATGCAATTTCAAATTAATTACATAATTTGTAAGACTCATGTACTAAAACACACCCCACATGACAAGGTCATGGATGGACTCGTAACAGCACTTACCTTCAACTACACCTGTGCTGGTTAGGATCCTGGCTTTTGAGGTTATGATTTGTTCCTCACCAAGTGGGTATTCACAATCGACGCATTTTGTTTCTGCCGGGATTAGGTATTTTGGAAAGCTGTCCTGTGTTCTCCCATCTCTAGACTGTTCAATGAGAGCCTTGGGTAGTTCTGCTGGGAGCTTTTTGTGTGTCAAAAGGTAGTTGAGCATTTTTAAAACAGACTTGTCATTTGGTGGATAACTGAATGTGCTGCAGCTTGAATCTTCGCTGGAATTCTGAGATTTGTTAGGTAACTCTGCCTCAGTACTTTTCACCTTCTGAAACAACTCCCCATTTGTGACAAAGAGGTGCCATTTTGCAATGGCTTTATGATTGCAGGACTGTCTTGCTTTAGAGCATGAACAATGCCAGCTGTTTTGTTTTCTGTCATATGCAACTATCAATCGGCCCAATCTACTATAATATGTGATTTTTGGCTCAAAGACAGACAGATGAATTTTTGATGGTGGACCACCCACAGTCAGCTGCACTGAAAGGGGCACACCCTCAGCATCTGCCTTTTTTTTCGAGTGCAACAGACTGGCCTTCCGCTCTTCCCCAAACCATTTCTGCTCTACCATCCTTTCCAATGTCTCCTCAGATAGAGTGACATGTTGGTTGTCAGCTCGTGGGCAGTACTGTAAAGATCTGACATGGTGGCACTCATAGGATAGCAATCCGCTTCTGTGGGCAAAGTCCCTATTGAGCTGGCACTGGTCCACCTCACACACAATTTTATGACTCACCCCCCAGGATCTCTTCACAACATGTACAGGCTTTGATGGACCACAGAATGATTTCTCAACAGCAAACACACCATTTTTTACATCCACACATTGACTGGCTAAAAATCTTTCTTTGGAAACTGACTCAAAATGCTCTGTGTGTTTCCTCCTGCAATGCACTTTGAAGTTTTTTTTTTTTTAAATCCAATTTGCAATGAGGACAAGTAATTGTTTGTTTGCATCTTTCCTTTAATTTTTTTGACAGCGATGGGGGCTCTGAGGGCTGTGCTCGTATCAGAAGGTGCTGCGATGGGGGCTCTGAGGGCTGTGGTGGTGCCAGAAGGTGCTGCGATGGGGGCTCTGAGGGATGTGGTGGTGCCAGAAGGTGCTGCGATGGGGGCTCTGAGGGCTGTGGTGGTGCCAGAAGGTGCTGCGATGGGGGCTCTGAGGGCTGTGGTGGTGCCAGAAGGTGCTGCGATGGGGGCTCTGAGGGCTGTGCTCGTATCAGAAGGTGCTGCGATGGGGGCTCTGAGGGCTGTGGTGGTGCCAGAAGGTGCTGCGATGGGGGAGCCACGGTTCTGGCCTCTGGTTTACATCTCAGTGATTCTTCTGGATGAGGTGCTCCCAAATGTTTTAAAAACTGTAGCCTATTCACCAATGTTGCTGGACAATATGAACAGTGGAAGTGGGATGTACGTCGGCATCCTAAGCCACACTTGATTATTGTGAATTCTAAATGAGGAATGATAGGAAAATATTATTTACATCAGTCTTACACTCTTCACATTCATAAGACCAAGGACGACGTTGATGTTGAATCAGAAACTGTGTTTAATGTATTATTTACTATCTAAATTATAATTTAATCCAGGTTTGAGCAGTCCAGCTCTTGTGATTTTTTTTAACCAATATCGGCAGCAAACTTCAACGTCAAGCAAAACGCTCATATAAAAACTACATTTTAATTACAAAATCCAGGGCAGTACATATACATAGTCCCGCACTGAAGTTTAGCCTAGATGTACCTTTATGTTTCACCGAAGAATGAGTTTCCATGTGAAGGGCCACTGCATGCTCTGCATCCTTTTTGCAACGGCAAAATGGACAACAGAAAACGTTGTTTTCTTTCTTCGGCGTTGGTTTGTCACCGTCGATTAAAACTGTAACGTGTTTCTATATAAATACATAAATAATACAGGTGAAATAAACAAACAAAGTTTTACTGACATTGCCGACATTTGAAGACACAAATATAACTTGACAGAAACTTCAGGAGAGCCGCTAGCTGAACTACGCTTCGTGCAAACCCTGAACCACGTTAGAACGGCAGGAAAAAAAGCACAAAACATTCGAAAATACGAAATAACAGCCTCATTTGCAGTGTAAAAAAATTGAGGTGGGAAAAAAGCGAGTAATAATTAAAATAAGAGGTTTCTTTTCATTAACTTACCGTTGTTTTGCTGATGCGTCTCTCCATTTTCAAAATATCTCTACCCGTGGGAACAGAAGAAGAACAGCACTGACTTCTTCTTCTTCTTCTTCTTCTTCTTGTAGTTAAAATGGCGGGCGGTAACAACGACGAGGTGCATTACCGCCACCTATTGAGTTGGAGTAAGGGTCGAAGTGGGGGACTACCTAACAAGAAAAACCATTGCACCATTCGATTTTCCTCCCCTCCCAAGAACTTCTTCAAACTCAGCCGTTCACCCTCTATCAACAGTACTCTATTTTCCAGCTGTTCTCTTTCTTCCTTGTACAATTACCAATGACACAAAATGTACTCCACTGAGTCTTCCCCTTTTCTGCGATCACAACTGCACTGACGAAGGGGAATCACATGCACGGGCTCAACGTGGGCAAGGATAACATTCCACAGCAGACAGCGTCAACGTGGTCGGGGTTATACATGGGCGGGGTTAAACATGGGCGGGGTTAAATATTCCACAATGTTGAGCACTTCTGCAGGCTGCAGCCAGGGCTTACTCTTCGTGGAACGCTCTCGCTGAAGTTAATAGAAGCTGGCTGTGCCTGTTGGTTCGTGCTGTAACAATTTGGAGGTACAGAAATAGTAATAAAGAGCCGTTTGACAACCGGCCGCCTAAGGAGCTTCCTTGCAGTCACTACAATACCATTATCATTATTTACTTTTCTCTGCTCTCCGCCGTTTTACACGGTCATGTGCAACCTCATGTTGGAAACTTGGGTATCAGAATTATTTTTGAGTTTTCCATTGGAAATTACGACAAACGGGGTCGTTTCTGTGCAATCCTCACCTCGGATCGGTTAGTATTTTACGTAAATTGCGCAGCTGCACAGAAATACTGGATAATGCAAAAATACGGCCCCAACATCCTCCAAACTTACCTTGTCATTGATGTTGAAGGTCTTCATCTTTTTCAGCTCCTGATGGATAAAGTCTCTTTTAGGTGTGAAGTTCTCTCATTGTCGCTTTGATCAGCGACAAAATGCGCTTTTTTTCTTTTTCCCAACTTTATTGAAACAATAAATGCACACTGTTCCAGGCTCAGATGCAGTGATGTTGACCAATCGTTGCTAAGAGTGGCGTAACGTCATTATTTGGGTTGCCAGATTGGTTCAGGTGTGTTGAAGGGGGAGATCATAAAAGTTTCTTTTGGAAACTTTCTTTTGCACAACATTCAGAGCGCACGTTGGTACGGAAGTTCTATGAAATGGGTTGCCAGATTTGGGTCTTTTTTATTTAATTTTTTTCGCCACTTCGGGGCCCTGGTGGTGACTGGGGCTCTACGCGGCTGCGTAATTCGCGTATAGGGAGGGCCGGCCATGACCATTTAGCACACCATAGCTGGATTCCAAAGGCTTTATCAAAGCGCCTTCAGCCCGTTTGGACTCTGGCGCTCCACACGCTGGATGAATAGTGGCGTTTGGAGGAAGTGCGGCTGCGCAGTCCGTCACTGAACACCGTCACTGCCTGGATCTCTTTCTGGGTCCTAGTGCCCTAAAGGTTACAGCTCCTGGTTACACAAGAAAAAAGTCCATTCTAGAGGCCACTCTGACGTCATCATCATCAAAGACAGCGTTACCTAGCAACCATACCAAGACCATAGCGGCTATAGAGGGAAACACAACAAACCATCAACGGCGGTTAAAGCAGTCAGACGTTTGTTCTGCAGCTCAGCAAAAATCTCTGGTTTAGGTTTTGGGGAGAAAAACAAAGGAAAACACACGGAGAAGGATTCTGCAAAGGAAATCCCAAGTTCTATTGGTAAGTCAGCGTCCTGGAAACATGCTTTGTTGGTTCTGAAGTGGCATGAATGCAGACTTAGATTGGTTTGTTTCCTTGGATTCTTCAGATGGATTCAAGCTGTAAATGTTGTCAGCATAAAGCAAGTTTGGACTAAACTAAAGCAGAAAGTGGCTTTGAAGATGGTCAGGAGAAATGAGGGCTTTTTTCAGGAATTCTTGGAAGAGGAGGACTTCTCCAAACAACCAGAATCTAGGAGGAGGTTTTTTCAGCATTGAGATCAGGATTTAGCAGGAGCTTCAATCCCATTTTGGTTCAATCCAAATGTTTACCGTCATATTCAGGAGTTCAACTCTGAAAGCCACCATGACATCATAGACATTAAAGACCCTGTTACCTAGCAACCAAACACAACAAACTGTAGACTATTCACACTGGACATTTTGGGGCAACAATTCTTTTCTAACTCAAGTTTTTATGAAAATCCAAATGATGGAAACAGATTGTGTAAAGGAAATGAGGATCTATTGGTGAGTCACAGTCCTGGAAACATGAGTTGTGCTCTGATGAAGACGCCTGATCCAAATGTGGATTTTTGAAATGTTCTTCATGAGATTCAAACTGATTGAAGCTTTGAATTAAAGGTGTCAACACATTTCTGCATTGGATTCATTCTGTTTCAGTGTCTAAGGTTGGTTTTGTGTCAGAAACCAAGTTTTTGTTGAACAGTAGCGTTTGAAAAAGCAGAAAGTGGCTTTGAAGATGGTCAGGAGAACTTCTTTGAAGAGGAGGACTTCTCCAAACAACCACAACCTTAGAGGAAGTTTTCTGAGCATTCATAGAATGCTTTTCAAATGACTCATCATTTTCCACAAGAAGCTAATGAGTTTTTCCAAATGCATGCTGGGTATTCTTAGTTCTAGCTTGGAAAGCACTTTGTGGTATTTCCCTGGAAAACCTGCTTTATCCATCATTTTGGTCTCTTTTTCTTCTTCTAACTTCCAGCTTGGTGAGTGTGCAAGTCGCCATGGCAACCAGTGTCCAGGTCAAAGGGAGGACCACGGCCATCCAGTCTCCAGGCTTTTGGATTGATTTGGATTTGATAAACATTTGTTTCCCACATTTTAATAGTAGAATTCAACACGGGACATATAGTGGATTGTAATCATAGGAACAAAAATAGCAACAACCAAATAATCCTCCTCCCCTTAAAACATGCATTTGACTCTGAACAAGTCTAAACCAAATCCAAGCAAAGACCAGCGCTGGGGCTCCTGCTAGTTTCTTTTAGCAGAGCCTGCCTCTTCCAAACATAGAATGTTCAACAACTAGAGCTAAAAATGTCTGTTGGTAGATTTCTGGATGTTGGCCGTATCCCAGCGAGCAAGGCCAAGTCAGCCCCAGATGGTTTCAAAGTGGACAGAAAATGTTTTTAGGAGTTTCTAGAATGTTCAACAACTAGAGCTAAATGAAACTAGTGCATGAAATGACAAAGAACTTCCTGTTTGAAAGGAATATCATGATGGCTTCCACCTGTCTCTGTGCTTTTCCTTTCTTTTTTGGGTTTCTCCTCTTTGGGAGGTTACACAAAACTGCACTTTAACCCAGAAGGAAACAACAACCGCTCCACAATCCCTGAATCCCCTACAGCCTTTATCTAAACATTTACATTGACCATTATCACACATTTGATGGCATTTTCTCAGAGAAACAAGCACAACTTCACGTTTGTTTGTGTGTGAAATGATTCCAAAAAGCCATGTGTCATCCTGGAGGGACTGGTTTCTCATCAATGCAGACCACCAAGTTTCTCTGGTTTCTGACTATTTGGTGGCTGGTAGGCCTTTTGGGGTTTTTGTCAGGGAAAGAAGTGAACCTGGGCTCCAAATATTGGAAGACACTGATCTAAAAGTACTAGGACATCTGGAGAAAGCTCTAGTTCTGCTCCAACTCAGTCCAAAGCACTGAAGATAGATGGAGTTGGATTTGGGAGAGGACTGAGCTCATTCAAATGAAGAAAGAACAAGTCAACAGATGAAGAAGATTTCAGGAAGTTTCCCATTCAACAAGTTCAAGTTTCCAGAGAGCTAGTTTAGCATCCGTGTTCTGGACCAAACCACTGTCCCTCTGAAGGTCCAGACACAGAGAGGCCCAGAGTAACCCCCATTTCTCCTGTTTGGTCTCTCCAGTGGCTGACTCCGCCCCTTAGGACGTCCCCCTGTGTGGATCAGTGGAACCTGCTGCAAATGCAGGCTCTGGTTCTAACTGCTGGATCAGAAGTGGAATGTGAGCTGTAGTGGTGTGTCTGCAGCTGGATGTGGAACACATGAGGGAGGGGTCAAAGGTCAATCTTTCTTCCAAACAAATGTTGTCAGTCTGTTCTCCAACAATGCTCCAACATCTTCAAAGGTTTTTGGTCCCAAATCCAGAGTGGAGCTGGTAGGACGTGATCATTTCAGCCTCAGATTTGGGATCTGTCATCTCTCTGCCACCGTGACACCGAGTGATGAGTTCATGCTCCAAAGCGGCCCCATCGCTGGCTTTAGGGACTATTCCAAAAGCTTTCAATGATGGCGGGGAATGAACATTAGGAACAGATGACGGCTTGAAATGTCTGCTGTTGGTTTCTGATCCAGACAGAAATTCAATCAAATGTCTGTGAATCCATGATTTCCTTAGAATCTTTGACTCTAGATTCAGATCCATCTGGTTCAAAGGATGAAACTGCAGCTAAAAGTCTTTCAAAAGTCCAAATCCTCAAAGATGAAACAGAAAGTTCCTAGAGAGTCAAATGAAAAACAATCAGATTGTCTTAGATAAACCCGTTTGGAAGTTAAAGCATAGAAACAAAGAAAGTTCCAAAAGCTAAAAGCCTTAAATCAAGAAAAGTCCAAAGAAAAACAGAAATCCCACATTTGGATCAGTAAAGACATGAATTCTCCAGAAACATCCAGAACCAGCTCTGAGCAGCAGCCATGAAGGGACTGAGAACAGACGGACATCAAAGCAGAATCCAAGCAGCACCTTCATCCTGATGAAGCTCCGCCCTCTGACCTTCAGCAGTCATCTCCAGGCTCCGCCCCCAGTCTGTGACGGCTTGATGCTGCTGTCCTCCACCTGCAGCTGGACCTGGATGTTCTCTCAGACCATGTGGCCTCATGGATCAGAAGGTTGAGGGTTCAACTCCGATGATTTATTTATTTATTTTTAAAATGTATCAGTATATTTTTCCTGAATTTTTGTCTTTGAAAGTCACAGTGTTAACAAAAGTTTATTATTATATTATTTGTAAACTAAAAAATCTAGAATATTCTGTTTTAAAACATATAATTTTCTATCCAAATAAATAGTAACGTGTGCAGAAACTGGATGTTTCTTTTATCGTCACCTTCTGACCACACAGAGAAAACCATAGAGATCAACCAACGTGAAAGAAACAAACAAGACATGAAGCTTCAACAAGGACACTCTACCATAGCAGCTGGATTCCAGGGAGTCTGAAAGGACAACAAAGAAAGAAATGAATCCTGGATGTCAGATAATTGACTATGTGTCCTGTCAGAAAGTTCCTCTCTCCCCCTGACTGCTAAATGCCAAGTTCTCTGGTAAAGAACATTATCTAAATCCAACCATGAAGGGACTTGAACCCTCAATCTTCTGATCCGGACTCAGACGCCTTGTCCATGAGGTCACATGGTCTGGAAGAAGCCCCAGTTCCAGCTGACAGAAGTCTGGTTCTGATCCATCAGATCTCACTAGCAACAGAACCAAACCTTCACGTGTTGCAGCAACAGTTTCCATGTTTGGGAGGATCTTCTGAAGAACAGCTCAGTTCCAGATCACATCATGATGTTTGATGTTTTCTTCATTCCAGGAAATCATCTGTGTCTCCTTTGATCTGTGCTGAGTCAGCACTTTGACTTCTTTTCAACTTTAGATCCATCATTTACAATCAAGGATTTAATGATAAATATGATTTATTGACAGAAAATAAAGAGTAAATGTATTTATCATCCAGCAGTGATTGTAAGTCTTTTATTTTGAAATTCCTCAAGGATGATCATCATGGTGGGATTTCTAGATCTGCATGAACTCATCCTGAATCCAAAAGACACTGGAGCATCAAAGAATCCAACCCATCTCTGCCAACATGAGGCTCTTACTTTGAAAAGTCTCAGACTTCCTGCAGGGAAACAGGCTTTCTGCTGCTGCACTGACAGATGTGCACCAGCTTGAAAGAGCTTCCTGACTGAGGAGCTGCAGACTTTCTCCTGCAGAGCAGCAGCTGACTTCAGCGTCGTCATGGGAACACAGTCTGCTGCTGCTTCTGGAAACGTCTTCAAGGCTGTGGTGGGACTTGTTGGTCTGGAGGACAGATTCTGGGAGCAAATGCTGCTTCAGCTTCAAGCTTCAGCTCTTTTCTTCTGGCAGAGCTTAGAAGAAATGGAAACCTCCTTTGTTCTGACTGTTGGCTCCAAATCCCAGATTCAGGAATTCCTCCAAGAAGTTCAGCTCAGAGATCATCAGCAGAGAAAAGCCTGAAGTTCTGATGACAACAGAACATGATCAATATTATTGATCCCCATGGAATCCAGAAGAAACTCTGAGGTGAAGACATGAAGACACAAGCTTCAGAGACATTAGGACAAGTCAGAGTGGATTCATTCTGGACTTTCTTCTCACATCTTCTCTTCACAACATCTTTGTCTTTGATCCTTCAAATCTTCTGAAATCTGATCATCCATGGATTGTTTTTGTGGATCAGATCCAGAGTTGCTGAAAGTTCTGCTGCCCTCTGCTGGTCAAAGTGTCCAAACAGCAGAGAGGAGATTCTCTGGGATTCATTGGAGTCCAGATTCTCCTGGATGTGAACAGTCTCTGCTTCTGGAACAGAAGAGTCCTTCTCAGAGCAGCATTGAGGATCTGTTCTGTCCGGCTGAGAGCGCTCCCTGCTGGTAGGAGACAGAAGCACATCAGCTGCTTTTCTGTGGCCGTTCAGAAACAGTCTGGAGACTCTAAAAAACCTCCACTTCCTGAAGCAAACGGATGCAGAGCATCATGTTTGATCCTCTTCCTTCAGAAACGGCTCCATTGTTCCATCGCTCAGCAGTTTGACTAAAGCAGCTGAGAGTCTGGATGCAAACAGACCTCAGCAGCTCATCCAGAACGCCATGACAGAAGCACATGCAGCAGCACGTGCACGCTCCCAGAGAACAGCAGCTGATCCAAGTCCTGACTTTGAGGTGAGACCTTTCTGTTCTGCTTGGACCACACTTCAACATGAACTTCATTTCCCATCATTCCATCTGTCAGGAGAGAACAGCTGCAATCAGCTTCCTTCAGGAATGACTGCAGCTAGAAGGATCTTTCATTCTTCAGCACCACCAGGACCCACATCCAGCCCATCAACAGCCAGAACATCAGTGACATCAGCGTCTGATCTTCATCACATCATCATCATCATCAAAGGACCACCTCTACGTTTTTACAATCTGATGGATTTCAGTCTTTCTGCAGCTTCTCATCAAGTGGATTGTCAAACATTTTCATTTCCTGTTTTATGTTTTAAATGTTGAAGAAAAATCTTTCCAGTTTTAAAAAGATGAGACTAATAAAGTTATTGGAAAGACCCTGTCTGCTGCAGGAACTGTACAGGTGCATTGTGGGTAATAATGTTCTGTTTGGGATATTTGCTGGATTCTGGATGTTGACAGTTGTGTTGGTGTTGATTGTTTACCGTTGTGGTTTGGATGTTTGTTGTTATTTGTAGCACAGCTGAGTAGGTTCTTCATAGACAACATGTTGCTCTGCCAATGTGCTTTTGGGCCAACTTGATTGGGCTGTTTGGAAGAATAATGAGGATAAATGAGAGCCTCCATCAGATCATGTTTCTGCTGTTTTTCAGAACTGCATCTGAACCTGAAAGCTGTCTGTCATATTTATGCAGCCTTTTCAATGGAAACTGATCAAAACTGCAGATTCTATTGATTTCTCCATCAGATTTATGTCTACTTCATTCTATTTTTCAGTCACAAACACACTGGTTATATTTTAATTTATCTATTTATACTATTAAACCTGACAAAACACGTATGGGGCTGTTTTCACTGCCGGCTCTGTGTGTGTGTGTGTGTGTGTGTGTGTACACACAAGTCAAGAAAACAAAGAAACATTTCAGTTCAACATTATATTTCTGCTCAGCAGACATGCAGACGGTGGAAAATAGTCAAATAAAAATAGGAATAACAGTTCTTCTAATGTGTGATTTTTTTCCTTGATAATAAAAAACGGGTGTTAAAATATTAGTAGGCTGAAAGATCATATTGTGCGTCAACAATACATTATCCAATAAAAAATGTAAAAATAATTTAAATACAACATTGTTATATTTCTCAGCAGTGAGGCCTTTTGATATTCTCTGCATTTTGGTTCTTAACTGCAGTGTTTATCTGAGTTGTTACTACAAATACACATTGGTATTTATTGATCATTTTATTTTAGTGTTAACTTAAAGAATACCAATAAGGTACCAGACTGAAAAGCAGCATATTAAGAGGAGTTAATAGATCAGATCTTAATGATACCCATCTCTACTAGATGTTAGCTCTAATAATTCAAAACAACTTAGTTCTATTAACAGGTACATCTAAATAATTCATTTTGTGAAAAAAAGTTTTGCATATAGTATCATTACACATAGATTGAAATGTATTGATCCTTTTTTGCTTTTGATAATTGTGGCTTAGAGAAGATGAAAACCTAAAAAAGCTGTCCAAGAAAGTCAGGATAAGACAAGACAAAACTTTATTGATCCCTGGAGGGAAATTCAGTTGTTACAGCAGCCAAACAAGAAATATAGCAGTTAGAAAACCAAATAGCCAGTAAGAATTAAAACAGCAATAAAAAGCAGAAGTAAAAGTACACGTCATAACTAAATAAGTAAATCCAGCAGCAGTTTCAGCAGTCCTAAAATGTGTCATTCTATAGTCTAACTGCTGTTGGGACAAAGGACCTCCTGTAGCGAATCATTTATCAAAACAACCAAAGGTTATTTACCATTTGCTTTTTTTATTTTTATTTAAGAAAAATTCATTCAATACTCACTTGTGCCTCCCTCTAATGAAGTTACTGCATCAATATGGTATGGAGGCCATCAGCCTGTGGCTCTGTGTACATGAAATGAAAGCTCAGGTTGCTATGGAGTTCATTAGAATATTGGGGTTTCACCCCAGAAGTTTTGAGCATTAAAAACTTATTTTAAAATATTTAATTTTTTTCAGATACAGAACTTTCCCCCTGTAAAATAAAGTCTTCTGCTGATTCTGATTCTGGTACAGAGGTTGAGAGATCGACCTCTTATTAGAAAAGTTTAGAATTTAGAGTTTACACTAAATCCTTACATTGTCAAGAAAAAGTCTTACAAGTTCTAATGTGTCTTTTGAGATGATGTATATGACTAAAACTTTTTTTTACATTCTTTATAAGAAAAAGGCTTTTCTCCTGTGTGAGATCTCATGTGTTGTTTGAGAGTAGATACACGACTAAAACTTTTTTTACATTCTTTACAAGAAAAAGGCTTTTCTCCTGTGTGAGTTCTCATGTGTTGTTTGAGAGTAGATACATGACTAAAACTCTTTTTACATTCTTTACAAGAAAAAGGCTTTTCTCCTGTGTGAGTTCTCATGTGTGTTTGGAGATGAGATACACGACTAAAACTTTTTTTACATTCTTTACAAGAAAAAGGCTTTTCTCCTGTGTGAGTTCTCATGTGTCGTTTGAAAGTAGATACATGACTAAAACTTTTTTTACATTCTTTACAAGAAAAAGGCTTTTCTCCTGTGTGAGTTCTCATGTGTGTTTGGAGATGAGATAATTGATTAAAACTTTTTTTACATTCTTTACAAGAAAAAGGCTTTTCTCCTGTGTGAGTTCTCATGTGTTGTTTGAGAATAGATACATGACTAAAACTTTTTTTACATTCTTTACAAGAAAAAGGCCTTTCTCCTGTGTGAGTTCTCATGTGTTGTTTGAGAATAGATACACAACTAAAACCTTTTTTACATTCTTTACAAGAAAAAGGCCTTTCTCCTGTGTGAGTTCTCATGTGTTGTTTGAGAGTAGATACATGACTAAAACTTTTTTTACATTCTTTACAAGAAAAAGGCTTTTCTCCTGTGTGAGTTCTCATGTGTTGTTTGAGAGTAGATACATGACTAAAACTTTTTTTACATTCTTTACAAGAAAAAGGCTTTTCTCCTGTGTGAATTCTCATGTGTGTTTGGAGATGAGATACATAATTAAAACTTATGTCACATTCCTTACAAGTAAATCTCTTATCTTCTGCATGGATTCTTATGTGAATTCTGAACAGAGATATGTTACAAAAGCTTTTACCACATTCTTTACAGATATAACATCTTTCATCAGACCCAGTTTCCATGTAGTCAGACGGGTTAGTAATTATTCTTGAGTTTTTACCAGACTTGATAGAGGAAAGTTTCTCTTCTTTTGGAGATTGTTTGTATTTCTTACCAAGATTTGTTTTCTTGGGATTTTTTCCAACATCAGAGTCACACTGACCTGCTGACATATGAGAGCTGTCCACACTTTGGACATGTCTTCTGTCCCTCCTCTTCCTCTGATCTCTGTTCTGTGGGTCTGTCTCTTCATCTGTAGTTGATGCTGATTCTTCATGTTGGTTTCCTTCTTCATCCTGACTATCAGTTACATAAAAGCTCTGCTGATTGTTTAGATCTGCTTCACTGTTCTCATCTTCCTCATTAGTAGGAATCTCCATCAAGGTATCAGTCTCCTGCTTCAGATCAAGCTGATCTTCATCCTGACTGATGCAGAGTTCCCCTGGTTCCTCTTTAATCTGTGAAGGTTCTGGTTTCTCCTGTTCCTCTTTAATCTGTGGAGGTTCTGGTTCCTCCTGTTCCTCTTTAATCTGTGGAGGTTCTGGTTCTTCCTGTTCCACTCTGAAGTTCCTCTGCTGGATGCAGAGATCTTCCTCTTCAGTCATCCAACACTGGGGGAGAGCTGCAGAAATACAAGTAGAGGCCCTTTTATATGCTGTGGTGACTTTGTTTATTGTTAAGCACCAATAAGAAATATTGTAGTATCATTAAGAATATGCACAACAAAAAAACGATCAATTTTTTAAAATATTTTTTTGTCCTCTTTAGCACAACAGTATAAAACTGTGCTGAAAAAGGCCCCCTACACCCCCCCCCCCCCCCCCATGAGGAGAGCTGTTTCAGTCAATAAATAGTCTGAACCAGTAAAAGATAGAAAATAATATTTTCTTGTTTTTTTTTAAGGAAATGAAAATGCAGATAAGTAAGCTAATAAAGTTACATTCACATGTCTCTTATTGTATTTATTTTATTTAGAAATCATCTCCAGGACCGAGGTCTGGGGCCTCATCAATCAGGCTTAGAAACTTGCCTGTGGTGGTGTTGGTGGGTGTGTTTATGTGTGAGTGTTAGCCTAGAAGTTCTACTGGCAGCTCATATAGTAAAAATGTGTCAACATGGACAAAAACAATGGCTAAATTTAAATTAGCCATTTTTTAACATATTTCATTTTGCTTTAAAAATCAGTTCATTATTTTAAAACAGAATTTTAAAATATTAATTTTAATCATGTTGAATGTTATTATAATTGTATGTCTTTTTTTCAGAAACTCTGATTTCTAAATCAATATTTTCCAAAGTAGCTTTGTTTTTATTTCACTTTGCTGTTTTTCACAATGACTTATTTATATCATGAAGAGTTTTTCCAGCAGAATGAGTGTCTGTCAATCAGTGAAAGTGGGTGGGATCTAAACATTGGCTGATCCCTGGTAATCGACTCGTGTTCCTAGATACCCGCTCTGTGGTGTTCCAGTCAGAGATGACATATTTCAGCGATATCTGCACAGCTTTGCTGACATTAGAGGATCACATAGAGACAAACAATCTCTCTGCTGCAGAAGATGCAAACATGGACCACTCTGTTTTAATTTGAGGGTTCATGTGTCAAATTAACACAGAACTGACCCAAAAACCGCCCAAAGCCATTTTTACCTGCAACAGCACCACTTCTGGTAACACTGTCGATGTGCTGAGGTGCATACTCCCCCCTAGTGTTGAGGGGTGTGCATTGCAGCGTCACGTTTGCTAAAGTGACTTCGATCGATGTAGTTAGGGTGCTGCTGCTTATTCAAGAGGTTTTTATTGCCATATTCTGTGTAGCTACACAGAGTAGGAATTTGTTTTGGTGCAAATGTGCAACATAAAACAGAAGAACAGTAAGCAACAAAATTTTACACAATGGACAGAACAAAAATATAAATAGAGTCAGTAGTGTCAAAAAAATGTGTCAAAACAGTGCAAACTGAGAATGTTCAAGGTGCAGGTAGTGGGCTGGTGACTGATTGGACATTGATGTGAAATTTAGGGGGGGGTTACAGGGTGTTTAAGAGTCTGACTGCAGAGGGAAAGAAACTGTTCTTGTGTCTGGAGGTTCTGGTCCAGATGGACAGCCTCCTGCCTGAAGGGAGTAGTTTCAGTAGGTAATGTCCAGGGTGAGAAGGGTCGGCAGCTATCCGGCCTGGACGTCCCCGGGTTCTGGAGACATATAGTTCCTGGACAGATGGGAGGCTGCAGCCGATCACCTTCTCTGCTGAGCGCACAATACGCTGTAGCCTGTTAATGTCCCTGGTTGTGGCACTAGTGTACCACACAGTGATGGGGGAGGTGAGGATGGACTCAATGATGGCCGTGTAGAACTGCACCATCATCTGGGGCGGCAGCCGGGCTTTCTTCAACTGCTGCAGGAAGTACATCCTCTGCTGGGCCTTTTTGAGGAGAGAGCAGATGGATGGCTCCCACTTGAGGTCCTGCGTGATGGTGGTGCCGAGGAAACAGACAGAGTCCCCAATGGTGATGGGAGAGTCAGTCAGGATGAGAGGGGGTGAGAAGGCTGTGACTTCCCTGAAGTCCACTATCATCTCCACTGTCTTCTGAGTGTTCAGCTCCAGATTGTTGATGCTGCACCACGACACCAGCCGGTCCACCTCCCTCCTATATGCAGACTCATCATCATTAGAGATGAGCCCAATGAGGGTGGTGTCATCTGCAAACTTGATCAGTTTAACAGAGTCTGAGTAAAGGAGTAGCCAATCACAAAAGTGTCTCTGCCTTGTCTGGTTTGCAATCATTGGTCTTGTTGTTACACTTCAGTTACAGGGACACCGTGACTGGTCGAAATGCATCTTGGGTATGCGTGATGCATGACGGGATATTGTTCACAGCCAGTCCAGAAGGTGAAGCAGCCAGCCTAATCTTATGATATTTTTTCTGATTTTCATCGAGACAATAATAGATTGATCCATCTTGCTTTTATTTTTACCCCTATTAAATGCTCACAGAGACACGGAAGTAGCGGCAGAAAGCGGCTTTTGCAGCAAGATGGACAGAGAGAGTACCAGGATGTGAATGAACATGATTACTGATTCTTTTGTGCTTTTTAAAATAAGTAAATCTGATCTCTAAACATCCTCCATGTCTTGAATGTAATGTAATGTAATGAGACACACACAGACAGAAATGTGAAGATATCTGCTGTAAATCCAACTATTACTCACATCCGTGTCTATGAATAACAGGAAAAATGATCCGCTAGGAGTTAACATGTAGCCCAATAGCCTTCGAATGTAAAGCGACTGCTAAAGAGTATGTTAATAAGAGACAAGTCCTGAGTATTATGATTCCTATTCGACCCTCAACTACAACATCAGCTGGCTGTCTGTCTACTGGCCAGCCAGCAGCCCGAATGCCGGCACGACAAGCAAAAGAGCTCCGTGGTGGAGCTATGTCTGGTGAGTCATATGGCAAAGCAGCAAGCCAAGGTATCAGAAATCTTATGATATTTTTTCTTATATTCAATAATAAATTAATCATTCTTGTTTTTCTCTTTCCTTTCTTGAATGAATGTGGGTCACAGAGACATGGAAGTTACCGCTGAAAGAGTCTTTTGCGGTCGGACGGAGAGCATATTTATGTTTATGAATGACTTATGACGTGAATAAATATTCCGTTCACACAACTTAAATATTTCGTTCGCACAAATGAATCATTTCGAGGGAACAGAATATTATCTTGTGGGATCAGAATATTATCTTGTGGGAAAAAGATATTAATCTGTGGTAACGAGATGTATTTTAGTTTTTTAATGTCAGGACATGGGCTCCGTATATTTGAAATTTCATTTTCAAAAAGTTCTTTAGTTAATAAGTAGCAAAATTCAGTTAGAAATGTCTAATTTGAAAATTATAATGGATTAACAGAAATGCTTTTTCATTTTCACAATGTAACTGCATCAAATGACTCAAACTTAAATTGAAAAACCAATCCTTCAAAATACTTTTTCATTTTCTACTTAAAAACCGCTTATTCTGTGTCATAAATAAAACCAAAAGGCAAAGAGGGGATTTATGCTTTCACATCCACCCTGCGAATAGTGTTGCAAAACTCAATTCCAGTTAGCATTTCAAGGGGGGATGAGGGGTGATGATGTCAGTGACTGTTAGTCCAACCAGCAAACGCCAAAAGTTTAGCATGGTGAAATCTGTTAGTGTTGTTCATGGGGCTATAGCTGTCCTGTAACAGCAAAATCAGCAGGAAGCTGCAGGAGACGATCTTCTAAATGTGCTTTTATTACTGTTATGATTATTATTATTAAGGGCCTGCTCGCTCATAATTTTTAAATCCGTGCGGCCAGTGCTTCTTTCGTGGCTGCAAGCAGGGTTAGCATTAGGCTGGCCACATGGTGCGCTGATAATAACCTGCTCCTTAACACCAATAAGACCAAGGAGCTCATTGCTGACATCAGGAAGAAGAATGGAAGCACTCATGACCCCATCCACATTAACGGGATGGTGGTTGAACGTGTTTCCAGCTTCAGGTTTCTGGGAACCACCATCTCGGAGGAAATGTCCTGGGCCACAAACACCTCCAGCCTGGTCAAGAAGGCTCACCAGCGCCTTTTCTTCCTCAGGACACTGAAGAAGAACCAGCTGTCTTCATCCATCCTGGTGAACTTCTACCGGTGTGCGATCGAGAGCATCCTAACGAGTTGCATCTCAGTCTGGTATGGGAACTGCTCAGTGGCTGACCGCAAGGCACTGCAGAGGGTGGTGAAAACTGCCCAGCGCATCACAGGGACACCACTTCCTGCTCTTGAGGACATCCAGAGGAAACGCTGTCTACGACGAGCTCGCAGCATTCTCAAGGACTCCTCTCACCCTGACCACGGACTGTTTAACCTCCTCCCCTCCGGGAGGCGTTTCAGGAGCCTCCAGACAAGGACCACAAGATTCAGGAACAGCTTTTTCCCTAAAGCTGTCTCCTTGCTGAACTCTTCCCTCTGACACCCCTAAAACACCCCCCACACCACCATAGACTCCTCCCCCTCTTCAACACTCTGAATTATTTATTTATTCACAACAAGCAAAAACAGTAACTTGTTATTACTTGCACTACTGTCTGTTCACCCAGGAACACTGTATAATCCATCTGCACATTGTAATATTTTCTATGCACCTTACTGTCCATTGCAATACTGTCAATTATGTTCATAGTTCTGCCTATAGTGTTCATACACTTTTACATAGCCCATATGAATAGTATGTTCATAGTACACCAATCTGTATATCGTGCTTATAGTATCTAATATCTGTAAATTATGTCCATAATACTTACCTGTATAGTTATTGTACATATTATAGACCTCTATTCTGTACTTACTGCTTATTGCACTTCTGGTTAGATGCCAGCTGCATTTCGTTGCCTTGTACCTTCATGTGCAGTGACAATAAAGTTGAATCTAATCTAATCTAATCTAATCTAATCTAATCTAATCTAATCTAATACGTGCTAAAAACATTAGCCGTGGAGGAACATATCTTCGATTCAAATCCAAAAATGCTGACGAGTCTCTGTCTCAATGTTTGTGGACCTGACTTGCATTATGGGACAAGTGTGATGCATGATGGGATACATAGCATGTAGCCCTCAGATAAATAGCTCATTTGCTTGGTTTCTGGAATTAAATAGAAAGACCTGAATCCATTTTCTCAACTGCAAGACACGTCAATGAACCGAAAACACCGGAATGAAATCTCAATCATTTCATTCATTAGATGCTAAATGACTGACATGACCAAAGAAACAGCTGTGCAGTCATAAACATGTGCAACACTCGTGTGCACTCGCTCACGTTTCATCCACAGATGGGCCCACATCTCTGCGCCTGTCATCTCACCGGCAACAGTTTTTAGAGGTTAAAAAAATAATAAACGTAGAGGTTGGGAGTCTGATATGATAAGAACAATTTTAAAAAGCTGCTTTAGTTGTAACTTGATATTTTTCTGCACCAAAATGTCACAGATTTCAATAAATATACCTCAAAATCAGGCTTTTCACAGCAATTATTAGGTTAGATTAAAATAGATTCATTAAATTACTTTATAACTGGTAATGATTGATTAATCACACATTATACCATGGTCCGCTTGAATACTCAATTCTGATTGGCTGCTGGGTAGGCAATTAAAAAATGATAACCGCACAGTGAAAAAAGAAGTTCCGGTCGGCTAGCTTAAATGTTTTGTATCACTGCGCCGGCTTCTGTAAAACAACCTTTTGCTTCATCATCTGGGCAAAAACAAGCGGTAAGCGATTAACTTTCCCTCTGAATTGATGCTTTATTCAACCCATCGGGACGATCAGCATATATATATCGCCGAATCTTGACTGCAGCGGTGGTGCTGCGCGACGCGGACTATATGTTACGTGACGCGGCGCGATTTTTGTGAGAAAAGCGATCCAAATCGAAAAAAAAACAAGAATTAAGGACTAAAACCTGGTTAATATGTATTGCTTTTGTAGGTGACCATGGTATAAGCGGGTTAATGGCCTTCGAAGTGTGCGGTTATTACTTTATAACGCACTTTGCGTCGGACGGTTCAGGCTTCCACGTCGTGCGTTAAAAAGTAATAACCACACACTTCGTCGGCCATTAACCCTTACATGAATTCATCTCATGACAGTTCTGATAACACTGTCATAATTCAAATACATTATTTTTAAAAGCTACATTTTATAA
Organism: Oryzias curvinotus; assembly: GCA_023969325.1. Classification (NCBI taxonomy): domain Eukaryota; kingdom Metazoa; phylum Chordata; class Actinopteri; order Beloniformes; family Adrianichthyidae; genus Oryzias; species Oryzias curvinotus. Next base: position 495,508 of record CM043715.1, read on the forward strand.
ATGATCATCTTAACAGCCAGAAAAACAGAAATATAAAGTATTTTGTTAAACAGTGAAGTGGAACTTTGTGGCTCTTGTTGGGTTTTGGTCTGGAAGAAACTGGATCAAATGGTTCTTTTAGTGTTAAAGGTTCCAGACTCTTGATCTCCACTGAAGCTATGAGTATGAAATGTCATTCCACAGACAAACCATCAACAAAATGATCCTGATGCTGCTGAGGTTCTTCTGGAAGTGAAGCAAATCTCAGCAGAGATGCAGTTTTTCTAAACTGAAATCACTGACATTAAACAGCCTGAACATTCATGGAGCTGAACTGGACACAGAAAAGCCTCCCTGTTGTGTTTCCACCCACCAATGAGGAGCAGTTTGATGAAGATGAAGCTGCACTGGAGGAAGAATCAGTCCAGAAAAAGATGGAGAACAATTCTGACACTAAGCAGTTTTTCACTGATGTGTTCAGGTTGGAATCTTTTCTGTCTGCAGATCCATGAGCAGGACCCTGTCTTTGGGTTTTAGCTTGAAATGGAGTTTTGGAAATAGAATCTGTCTGAATGTCTGGAATTGGAGACATGGAGACATCAAAGAGGTTTAGATGGATTTTGGGTTTGACAGAGAAATCTGCTGAAAAGAACTGAACTACAAACTTAGAACCACAGACGACTAAACAGATTGGACTTTTTTATCTGCTAACAATTTTCTCTTTGATCTGTTAAGGTTTCCTGTTTGTGGTTAGCTGGAGGGACTAACTAAGATCATCTGATTTGAAGAATGTTGTGGGCTGCACTGACCAACAATGTCTTCTGTCTTTTCAACTGGAAGGGACAGAAGAGACTCTTCCAGGACACGCTGTTGATGGACTGCATGTTTGGAGAGCTTGAAGCTCAAGATAGAACCGTTGTTGAAGTGAACATACCGATAGTGTGGAGATGAAGATCAGAGTCACACTGACCTGCTGACATGTGAGAGCTGTCCACACTTTGGACATGACTTCTGACCCTCCTCTTCCTCTGATCTCTGTTCTGTGGGTCTGTCTCTTCATCTGTAGTTGATGTTGATTCTTCATGTTGGTTTCCTTCTTCATCCTGACTATCAGTGACATTAAAGCTCTGCTGATTGTTTAGATCTGCTTCACTGTTCTCATCTTCCTCATTAGTAGGAATCTCCATCAAGGTATCAGTCTCCTGCTTCAGATCAAGCTGATCTTCATCCTGACTGATAAAGAGTTTCCCTGGTTCCTCTTTAATCTGTGGAGGTTCTGGTTCCTCCTGTTCCTCTTGAATCTGTGGAGGTTCTGGTTCCTCCTGTTCCTCTTTAATCTGTGGAGGTTCTGGTTCCTCCTGTTCCTCTTGAATCTGTGGAGGTTCTGGTTCCTCCTGTTCCTCTTTAATCTGTGGAGGTTCTGGTTCCTCCTGTTCCACCCTGAAGTTCCTCTGCTGGTTGCAGAGATCTTCCTCTTCAGTCATCCAATGCTGGGGGAGGCCTGCAGGGACACAAACACAACAAGGAGAATTTTATTCGCTTACAGGACTTTTGGATAGAGCTGTGATGGTGTGGGATTTTTTATCACCACAGTGATGAACCAGCAGGGGGCGCAGTGTGAAGGTTAACCGCAGCCCCCCCCCAAAAGAAAACAAAATCCCCTGGTGGCCGCTTTACACATGAATACAATTAAAACAAAGTATCTTTTATTAACAGATAACAGTAACTACTAACTATCTACATAATGAACTAACTATATAGGTGTTGTAGAATGACTATGCGTGTGTGCGTGTCTGTGCGCTGCATGTGTAGGAGGAAGGAGCGCACACACGTGTGTTGGGGGGGGGGGGGGTTGATTCCTCTGCAGTGGACCGCTCTGTAGCCGCACGTGAGGCTTTTCAGAATATTCTATATTGTCCAGTAATAAACAGACTGCAGACACTTTGTCACCTTTCTGGTAGCCATGAGCCTGACACCCATGAAGAAAGCGTGCAGAAGGCTCCACCTTTGCCTGCCTGCCTGTCTATATATACATATATATACCCAGGCTGTGTCCCACCAAAGTGCAGTAGCCTACACAGGGCACACATTCTTACCTCCCTCCTTCTCTTCCCCCAAACCCTCCTCCTTCAGTGTGTGTGTGTGTATGTGTGGTGTGTGTGTAACTGGTCTAAGGCCTGGTCTAAACCACACCACACTGCACCAGGGACAGCTGCACAGTCCAGTGTGGGCACCTCCACAGCAGGGCCTCAGCCAAGGCTGTAAATGCATAAATTGAGAACCAAAAGCTATAATTTGCCACCAAAAGCTATAACCCAAAGTACAATCATATTTCTCAGTTGGCGATTTGTTTTCAGGCCATTCTGAAATCCTGTTTTTGAGTTGCAGTTTATTTTGAAATCGTCTTTTTGAGTTGCACTTTTATTTTTTGCGGTTTTGGTTCTAAAACCTTTCTACATGAAAAAACAGCGACATGTCAGTCAAGGGGAGGGGAGGCGGGACAGCCCCGACATCCAGAAGCTCATTGGCTACTGAACAACACAGAGTCTTACGTCAACAGACCACTTTCAAAGGGTGAGTCTCTCATGTTTTTCAAATATTTTGCTATATTAAATGATCAAACGTGTACTTTATGTAGGACGCCAGCACAGTCAGATGAGGAGCTCCACCAGTAGCTGCTGGTGAAAAAAGATGTTAGAAATTAAGATGTTGCTTGAAAAACTATCAGTATTGTTCTCCTGTGTTAGCACGCTAGCTAGCTCAATGCTAGCAGGGTTTTCAGCTCTTTTCATGACTTTAATGCAGGGGTGTCCAAACTGCGGCCCGCGGGTCTGTTTTTATTGGCCCGCAACAAATTTTGAAAAAATAATTGAATATGGCCCGCACATGCACTTCTCAATTTCAACACTAGATGGAGTCGGTCACAGAAAGGTGTTTCTCCACCAAACAAAATTAAGCAAAGAAGAATATTTACCACGAGTCACCAGAAATGGCAGCACCGAAGAAAATGAATGGGAAAATGAATATTTCTTTAAGGAAATCAACGGAAAGTGTGTCTGTTTGATTTACACTGACGATGTTGCCGTGATGAAAGAGTAAAATGTCCGTCGGCACTATGAGACCAAACATCAGAGCAGCTACGCTTCGTACACAGGTGCCGGTGTTTTTACATGTCGAAAGGTTTTAGAATCAAAACTGCAAAAAAATAAAAGCGCAACTCAAAAAGAGGATTTCAAAATAAAACTGTAACTCAAAAACAGGATTTCAGAATGTCGAGAAAACAAATCGGGAACTGAGAAATATGATTGTGCTTTGGGTTATAGCTTTTGGTTGCAAATTATAGCATTTTGATTCTCAGATTTGGGGTTTTGATGCGCGGTTTTACTGTTTAGATGAACAATTCTTTAGGCGCTGAATTGACACCATACGCAACTTTGGGCAACACAGAATAGTTCCCAAACAAAACGTAATGAATTCCATTGAACCTTAATAGTGTGTGTTCATGTTTGGTGTTACGGAGTGAAAGAAAACAGTAATAACACCCCCCCCCCCAACACAAAATCCTCTGGCGGGAGGCCGTGTCAACGCACGCAGCTGGTAGTGGAAATAAATACAATGGAAATCAATAATTAGAACTCAGTAAATTTGTCGTATTTCCTCACAAGACAGAAACTTCTGTTGTAGAATAAGGTTGTGTGCTGCTGAAACTGCATGTGTGTGAGTAGAGGGAGCACGCCACGTGCAGCGCAGAGGCAGAGAGAGCCTGGGCAGCTCAAAAGGTCAGGTGAAGGAGAACAGGTCTAAACACAGGACTAGCAGAAACAGTAAATTATCAGCAAAGATGAATGTGTTTAATGCGTTTATTATAGGTCCAATCACACACTATATGCAGAACTTAAAAAGAACAACTTTTGGATTTTGTCAAGCATCAATAAAATCTGTGAGTCTGGAGGACCACAAGAGACTGATTGAAATAAATATATACGCAGAGGTGGGTAGTTATGCGTTACATTTACTTAAGTAACTTTCTGGTGAATTGTACTTGTGAGAGTAAGGCATGGCAATTTCATTTGTATAGCACAATTAGTACACAAAGTAAAACAGGAAAATGATTGGTTTATCTCCCGGGGAGTAAGACCGCGGTCAAGTGAGCCGACATCTGTGGAAGTGCGGTCTCGCTAGCCGTCACTGACTTTTAGCATGCGTGTTTACATCATAGTTTATGGTACACACGCTCAGTGAGCTGGAAAGATGGTATGAAGCGCTAATATCATCCATGTCACTGTTACCCATCATCAAATAACATGGACTGTGCTCTGAAATCAATGAGAGTTATTTCAAGCCCTATATTGTTATTTGATGTACAAATGTATTCATTTAGATTACATGTCTGTTCATTCCATAATAAACTACCAGAAATAACATGTTTTGTCTGAAATATAATCAATCAGACAGATTCTAAAAGTGAGATTTAACATTGAAATATTGATGATCATGAACATCAATACCAACCATAATCCAGTGAAAGTTTAGCGTCACCTTTGAAAAAAGTAGCATTTTGTAAGGTTTACATAATACACTCTGTCTGTGAATGAGGAGGCCCGACTTGACCTCTGACAACATGCCTAAGATTCACCCTGAGACCAAAGTGTTGATTATTAAGAGGCTGAAGACCAGATCCACTGCTGAGGTGGCTGACACCTTCAATGTGTCTCAGCGTCAAGTACAAATAAGAAAAATATTTGAAGAGACTGGAGATGTTTTTGACAAGCCCACAACTGCTGGGGAGGACCGTTTGTTGGTTGGAAAATCCAAGGCCAGCCCCTTTTCCACTGCAGCAGAGCTCCACCAGGCCTGGTCACCTCAAGTCCCTGTGTCAACCAGAACAGTTTGTAGAATTCTGTCTCCAAATGGCCTCCATGGTCCAATCAGTGCCCAGAAACCAGCACTAAACAAAAGGCAATTGAACAAACGTGTGGCATTTGCCAAGGCCCACAGCCTGCTAAAAGGATGGACGCTGGAAAAGTGGCAGAAGGTGGATTTCTCAGACGAGTCTTCAGTTGAATTACATCACAGGAGACCAACTGGAGCCCGCATGGACCCAAGATTCACCCAGAAAACAGTTCAGTTTGGTGGTCTGGGGTTCCATCCAGTATGGGGGTGTGCCAAACATTTGCAGGGTGGAAGGAAATATCAATAGCCTAAAATATCAAGAAGTATTAGCTACCTCTTCCATTCCCAACCATAAAAGGGGTCAAATTCTGCAGCAGGATGGTGCTCCATGGCATACTTCCATCTCTACATCAAAGTTCCTCAAGGCCAAGAAGATCAAGGTGCTCCAGGACTGGCCAGCCCAGTCAGCAGACATGAACATCATTGAGCATGTCTGGGGTAGAATGAAAGAGGAAGCATGGAAGACCAAACCAAAGAATCTGGATGAACTCTGGGAGGCATGGAAGACTGCTTTCTTTGCTATTCCTGATGACTTCATCCATAAATTGTAGGAATCATTGTCAAATCGCATGGATGCTGTCCTTCAAGCTCATGGAAGTCATACAAGATATTAAATATGGATCTCACAGTAGCACTACTTCATTCACTGATGTTATGCAACATATTTTTGTTTTTCTGCTCTCTCCCATAAATACTCCTGAGGGGGAAATATGTCTGTCCAGTTCTCCCTGGAAAAACAATCAACCCATAAGGACAGTCTTTCAAGTCAACATTGTTTCACTACCTCTGAGCAGGTCTTATTGCAGTGCTTCTCAAATAGTGGGGCGCGCCTGATGCAATGCCAAGGGGGGGCGCGCAGTGTTGTAGTGGCTTTGGGCACAGCTGATACTGGCAATTTAACAGGGGGGGGGGGGGTGACAGAGGCTCAGTGCTTGGAAAAACATCTGCACCTCTATTGGTTTACTATTATCCATTATGTCACAGAGTTTGTAACAGAATGAAATCTGTGGTTTGCCGTCCCTGCAGCTGCTTCCGTCTCCTGTCCCACATGTGAGAATAAAAGGGGAGGGGCAGTGGGCTCAGGCTGCGAGGTGGAACGGGGGGCGTGGCGAGCTGCAAGCGCTGCCTGGATTGTGCAACACCAGGATCATCGTGTGCATTTAGATCCCTCAGCTCATGCTAATTATGTCATTCTTATTAATTAATGTAGACATTTTGATGACGTGTCTTTATTTTCCATATTCTGTCTGTCTGTGTTTAGTTGGTGTCAGTATTTGACATAAAGACAGCAGTAATGCAGGAAAACAGCTGCACTTTATGACATCATAGATAAACAATCATCATGTAGAAAATAAATCAACCCAATTTTTTTTATCTGTTTCTTCAGACTAAAACATTAAATATATTGGTGCTGCTGTGTTCATTTTTCAGATCAATTTACATCAAATGGTTCAGTTGGTCAAAATGTTTCTAGTTTAAATAATGACAGATTATTTTATTTCAGGTACTTTAAGCTTCTTTTCTGTTTTAGACTAGAACAGGGTTTCTGTGGCAAAATAAAGTTAATATTTGTTCAAAGTGGATTTATATTGATTTTTTTATTTTTTATTGTTAAAGGTTTAAGTAAACTTACTTAACTTATTATAGATACTAACCTAATATACTGTCACCGCATGGCTATGTGTGGGGGCGGGGGGACATTTTCTTTTTTGTAGGGGGGGCCTGGCAAAAAATGATTGAGAAGGAGTGTCTTATTGGAACATGTTTGTTGAAGATATTGCATGGAAGGAGGTTTGGCTAATTCCTAATCTGTAATAAATTCTTGATCATCTATATTAGGGCTGCACGATATGAGCAAAACTTGCGATATGCGATATGAGTGATCAATGTTGCGATAACGATATAATTTGCAGTATATAAACAAATAGTAAAATAACCGAAAACATCATTACCATTTCACTGCAACAGTTTAAAAATTATACTCCAAATGACCCTCGTTGACGTAGGAGGCTAACATCTAAAATAAAAGAGGCTCATCTGATTGGTCAACAACGTGAAGGGGTCCATCCAATTGGTCAAATGCATAAATGGATTTATTTTATTCGTTAAATGCTTCAAGCTGCCATAAGATTGTTTTAGCACATTTAAAGTAACCATTTATTGCGATTTTTGCTGACTTTTGCGATATGCATATTGCACCAGTTGATATTGCGATAACGATAAATTTGCGGTATATTGTGCAGGCCTAATCTATAGAGTAAAAAGTTCATTTTAGGATTATCCACATAATGTACCAAGCTAAAACTTTAATTCAAATTAGATTTAGATTAAACATTGATACACTCTGTTACGGCCCCAGGCCTTTTGGTGTGTGTATGTGTGTGTTGCATGTATGTGTCTGTTGTGTTTGTTGTGTGTGGTTGTGTGTCTTCTGCAGAAGCCTCCACCACATCAGTTGACTTCACCTCCTGCAGGAGATGATTGCAGCTTTTTCCCTCCTCCAATCATCAGGCTGGGCGGGAAGCATAAAAGCCTCAAGCAGACCATGTTCCAGTGGGCAGCTGAATTCCTGAGAGGAATCCGTTTAGTCAGCTGGCCCCCTGCTGTCGAACTGGGCGTTAGAGCCTGTGAAAACGGCCTGGTTTTTCCCCTCTGACTGTGATCTGTGTTTTTGGATTTTTGTTTAGCATTTAGTGTGTCGACTGGTGTCCATCTAGTTAACTTGTCTTTTGGTTATTTATTGCGTTTGTGCCTGAGCATTTACGTTTGTCACCTTCTTTACTTTTTGCAGCTGTCATTTAAAATAAACGGCTGCACTGACAGCCAGTCAACCCTTACCGGCTTAATATTATTTCTTTATGTTACCTATTTTCTCCCTCCCTCCGGGTGGGACGTAACACACTCTGTAGTAGTGATGCAACATTATGACTTTCTACAACCAATACGGATACCAATAGTCAACTGATATTTTTAAAATACTTCTCAAATGCCCAGAAACTTTCCTTTTTCTTTTTCTTTGAATGAGTGCTAGCGCTTAAAATGGAGTTTCAGGGCAGTTTATAAACTTTTTTTTAAAATCACGACTTCTCAGTCAAATTTACAAGAACAGAGGTGGCTTGACAGAGCATGGAGTGAGACGTGTTTGGCGGAGCGGAATAATTGCCTTAAAGTATAATTCTTGGCACGATTGTGGAGTAAATTCTAGCCTGGACTTTGTTTAAAGTTGCGGTGACTAGGGATGGGTATCGTTAAGATTTTAACGGTACTACTACTCTTATCGATACTGCTTATCGATCCGGTACTCTTATCGGTACTCTTATCGATACTTTTTGAGGACGAAAAAAAATAAATAAATAACAAATTAAGAACATAAAGTGTTTTATTTCCTCATTATGCAACAACATTGTTTTTTTAACAAAACATTTTACTTTATACATGAGAATGTTCCAGACAGGATATTTATTTATTTATTTAATCTAATTGTTTTTATTCTTTATGAGCGTGATGTTTCCTTTGATCTTTTGTCCATTTTCCACAACCTTGAATAGACTTTTCTGTCTGTCAAACACCAGAGTTAAGATAAGTTAAATGATGGAAACAAATTCACTTTGATGCAGACTCCTTTCTATTTTGCCAACTCCATTTATTTTTCTTTAAATCCAGTAAACCCAATAAATGATATTAATTTTACGGATGACAACTATCATTAGTTATTAATTATTATTAAGTATTAGGAAGCAGCTGATAGTTTGTCGCGGGTCTGGAATCAGAAGCGGTGAATCTAAGCCCCGCAACTCTACCTGTTTGTTGTATTCTCCGCGTGCAACGCCCCCCCCGTCCCGCTGCTCCAGCCTGTTCTGCACAAACAGCGCAACATACGGTCATCGTAGCAGCAAGGTGACAGGATGGTCGGCAAACGTAATAATTTTTACGCAGAAACATTAGTTCTTAGTCGAGGGCGGCATGTGTCCCCTAGGACAGTGGTCCCCAACCTTTTTGACACCGTGGACCGGTACAACGCAAGACGCGTTTACCGCGGACCGGTCGGGGGGGGGTGGGGGGGGGGGTGAGTTGCAACGCTGCAGCGCAAGGCACATTTACCGTGGACCCAGGGCCGGCCCTGGTCTTCTGGGGGCCCTAAGCGAAATTTAATTTGTGGGCCCTCTAACTGATCAGCAGTTTAAAAAAAACGCAACTGTTGTTGTAATATAAATGAGATATCTATACTAATTCATTTGTGAATTATTGTTGCTGCCGAAGAATTGAACACAGAATATTTATTGCCTGCATGTTGGATCCACAATTAGTGGTGCCAAACAATTTTTAAATGCAAAGAAAAAAAATTTGAATGACAAATGTATATATATATAGCCATATATTTTTTGATGAAACATTGGGCACTCAACAAATGACATTCACAAAACTCCAACTTATTAAAAACAGCAACTTAATAGAAAGTCAAATAACGATAAAACAATCCAAAATAAAGAACGCAGCAGCTCAATGAGGGGATTTTGGAAAGTCAGAGTCTTTCTCAGTCTGTAAAGGACGTCTTTGCACCAAATCCATTCTTACTGGATCAGAGAGTGTGGTTGGCCATTCAGCTGGACTTCAGCTGTATTGGATTTAAAGTAGTTTGAATTTTGGATCCAGTAGCTCCTCCTCCATTCACGCCTCTCTTGGAGCCTCTGGAACATGAGAGACAGAACTTCAATAAAAGCAAACAGTAAAAACTAAAACAGTCAAATGTTTTCCCTTCCAACAGTAGATGTGGTGACAACAGTTTCTTCTGCAGCTAAAAAACAAGAATTATTATTATACAATAATTAATGATAAAGCTAATAAAATATCTATAGCAGAATACTAATAATAGTTTACTGGCTCATTTAAAATCTGTGTGCAGGTTTTTCACAATTTCAAGATCTTTTTATATATTTATAAGAGATTTATTGTTTGATTGTATATTTGCATGAGGTCATATTTATTAATTTAATTATGAACAGTTTGGGGCTTCATGCTCTGCAGCTGCTGTTTATGAAAAAAGGGTTTATGCAGACACTGTTTTTTAAATGACTTTACATGCTATTAAAATGACCTTAGATGACATCTTCAGTGATGTCAGGAACATCTTGAGATGTGGATGCTGCACCACCTCCAGTATTTTTTGATACTTTTTGAGAGCAGAAGAAATTGTGCAAAACATCCTCATTATGTAAAACCAAAACTGCAAAATACAAATAAGAAATCAATGTACCCATTTATAAATAATAAATGTGAACAATGATTTGAGTATAAATGGAAATATAAGCATTCATGCACTTCTTTATCTATTATTTTGTATGTTCATAATTTTAAAATTAGTACATTTATTTTGTTTTTCATTCATGAGAACATTTTTTTCCTATTTGTATTTGGCAGTTTATATTCTCCATATTTCATGCCAATGCTAGATTTAAGACACATTCATTGTTGAAAAAGTTAGAATACCTGACTGTCTAACACAGTGTTTTTCAACCTTTTTTGAGCCACGGCACACTTTACCCTTGACAAAAATCCCGCGGCACACCAGCAGAAAAACAATAAAAAAAAGCAGAAACTCATAGTCTGTTTTGATGTACAGCCCCCCCCCCCCCCCCCGCGCGGCTGCCGCCGCCGCAATCTGACGCGCATTTTTGTGATAATTGTGCCAGAAAAAGCTGGAAGTTGCAGCTGTTTTTTTTCTAAAACATGTAATAAAGGTTACGTTAGGAAATTTACAAACTGTATGTTCGTTGTGGTTTAAGACGTTTAACAAGGACGACTGTCACGTGACCTAATGCATCATGGGAGATGAAGTGTGAAACTGCCGCAAAAGGGCAGAAAGACCAGCGTCTCTGAGCTTCATTGTTTTGTTCACTTGTTCCACGGTCTGATCCCGGATTCTGTGGAAAGCTACACCGCTAAAGACGAGCTTTAGCTGGTAATTTTGTTAGAACTGAGCGACTTTTTGAGCTAAATTGGGACAAGGAAGTTAAGACTTTAAGCACTTCTGATTGGTCAGATTGATGACATGTGATTAAACCTTCAAGAATGATTGGTGGAGACAGTTAAAGGGGCGGGACTTCAGGAAACAGGTATAGCTGCAGCTAAATCGCGGTGGTACCGTCATTCTTATCAAAATGTCTTTAATAGAATCAAAATAACACAAAGAAAAAGTAATTTTCTGATCTTTTATATTCCTAACTACTCAGTGTTTTATCAGGGCCTGTCTGGATGAACACAGTGCCGATTTCCTGGAGATGGGAAATGGTTTTAGATCAGTTAATGAGGGCAATTTGCCACGGCACACTTGACCATCTCCCACGGCACACTAGTGTGCCGCGGCACACTGGTTGAAAAACACTGGTCTAACAGATAAACAGCAGTTTTTATACTGACATAAACCGGAAAATGCAGAATGCACTAAATATGTGTTAGCAAAACAATGAAACAATAAGATAACGTGAGTAAAAACATGTATCAGCCATTACACCGTTGTCATTATTTACTTTTCTCTGTTCTCCACCGTTTTAGAAGCTCATGTCTGTCCTCATCTTCTTGGAAACTTGGATATCAGAATTATTTTCGAGTTTTCCATTGGAAATGACGACAAACAGGGTCGTTTATGATAAAGTTTCTGTGCAATCTTCACCTCGGATCGATTAGTATTTACGTAAATCACGCAGCTGCACAGAAAGGCAGGATTAATGTAAAAATACGCCCCAACATCCTCCAAACTTACCTTGTGATTGATGTTTCAGTTCTTCTGCTTTTCTCAGCTCCTGGTGGATAAAGTCTCTTTGGCATGATGAAGTTCTCTTGTTGTTGCTTTGATCAGCGTGACTAAATGTGCTCGTTTTTTTTCTTTTTCCCAACTTTATTGAAACACAATGCGCTCGTAAATGCACACTGTGACAGGCTCAGATGCAAGGATGTTGACCAATCGTTGCTAAGAGTGGCGTAACGTCATTATTTGGGTTGCCAGATTGGTTCAGGTGTGTTCAAGGGGGGGATCATTAAAGTGCAGGCAACATTCTTTTTAAAGCGCACGTTGGTACGGAAGTTCTATGAAATGGGTTGCCAGATTTGGATCTTTTTTTATTTTCATTTTTTCGCCACTTCGGGGCCCTGGTGGTGACGGGGGCCCTACGCGGCTGCGTAATTCGCGTATAGGGAGGGCCGGCCATGCGTGGACCGGGGGTGGTATTTTCTCTTTAGTAATAATAATAATAACAATAATAATTATAATTTTCCCCTTGTCAAGGCAACTTTCTAAAGAAGTTTCTTTTTTGCTCATTTTGGTTGTTTGGGTTTCATTTTAGTGGGGTTCATCACCTGATGTTTGGTGTCGCGACTTTGACGTGCGTTAAGTGTGACACATGTAACAAAGAGAATCCGGTCACTTTTCAAAATAAAACGTTTTTGTCGGAAAAAAACAATAAAATGGAAAATTATTTTTTCTTTCTGTGCGTTCCGGTGCCAAAATTTCCCGCGGCCTGGAACCGCTCCGCGGCCCGGTGCCAAGTGTCCCGCGGCCCGGTACCGGTCCGCGGCCCGGTGGTTGGGGACCACTGCCCTAGGAGATCGCCACTGACTGTGTGTGCGCTGCCTTGTCTTGTGTGTGTGCGCGCGCGGCGCGTGCTGTCTGAACAGCCCCGCCCCCCGTGCACACAAATAGACAGACAGAGCTCTCCGCTTCAACGAGAATACCGAAATTATTATCATCATCTATAATTAACGCAAAATTGAGTGACTTGGTGAGTTAAATATGGCAGATAACGTTTATATTTTGTGGGACACACAAAAAAAAAAAAAAGTAACTTCTCCAGTACCGATAGCAGAACCGTTAAGGTCAGATCTTAACGATACTGCGGTCTTGAAGAATGTGGCCCCGGGGCTGGTTCAATACCGGGGCACGGTACCCAACCCTAGCGGTGACACAAAGTAAATACTTAAAATGTCTGGAAAACCAACGAGAGGAAAGCAGACAACTCTTTTACAGGTGAGGCCCGCCACACCGACCCAGCCTGCGGCCTCCACTAGCAAAGACCCCGCAGGTGAGGAGGAACTAGCTGCGGCTAGCTTAGCAGCCCACACCGAAGTTATTAAGCAGGATATTCTGTCATCCCCTCGGAAAGACCTGGTGGACACTCTTAAAACTGAAGTCCGGAATGTTTTGGGAAGCGAGTTGGCATCTGTGAGAGCGGATATAAACACGGTCAGATCTGAAATACGGGAGTACAGAGAATCTGTCACATCAGAGCGGACATCGCTCAATGCCACGGTGAGGGGGATGGAGGAGAGCCTCTCCACCTGCACAGATGATGTTACACTGCTGCAGAACGACGTGCACCGCCTCAACGCCATCGTTGAAAATCTCCAAAACAAATGTGAGGATCTAGAGGCAAGATCACGGAGAAACAACATTCGACTGGTGGGCGTACCGGAGGACAAGATCTGCTCTACAGCTTCCATTGCAGCGCTGCTTCAACAGGCTTTCAGTTTGAAAGAGGCGCCACGGCTGGAGCGGGCGCACCGCGCTCTCTTCCCGGCTCCGGGGCGGGGGAAGCCGCTGCGCGTCATCGTGGCCCGCTGTCATTACTTCCAGGATTGTGCAAACATCCTTCGCCTCGCACGGGAAAAACAGCGGATCAAAATGGATGGTATGACTATTTCAGTTTTTCCAGACTACGCCTCAAAAACCGCAAAAGACCGCGCAGCGTTCAATGACGTGTGGAGGCAGCTTCGTGGGGTGGATGGCGTGCGGTTTGGGATCCTTTACCCAGCCCGGCTCAGAATCACCTTCAAAGGCGAGGAAAAAACCTTCTCCTCACCAGAAGAAGCCCAAAAGTACATCACTCAAAATATCAAACAACGCTGAGCAGGTGATAAAGAACGCAACATTCGCATTTGAAGAGTATTAGACTGTGCAGCATTGAACTAGGTTCAAGCTATTTAAAACAAGTTCAACTCTGTTCAAATGTTCGAGCATATACTCTTTTCCCGATAGCCATACACTACGTTCTGTTTCATTATGTGAGTTTGAAAAAGGAATTACCGTATTTTCCGGACTATAAGTCGCACTTTTTTTCATAGTTTGGCAAGGGGTGCGACTTATACTCCGGAGCGACTTATATTTGAAATAAATTACATTGTTAAATAATTTCACATGTTCGTTATTTTCACTGACAACTGCAAGAGGGTGCTCCAGGCTCGGAGTGGTACTTAGTGGTACTTTCATACTGTCAAGTGTGTTTGTGACCTGCATGCTCCCACACTTAAATACAATTTATTTTAATTTAAGTAGTATTTTACTAATAATTTTCTTTTTTCAGGTTAACAAATATGTATCATTTCAATACAAACATTTGTATAACAATTTAGAACATTTACCGGTAATTATTTTTTTTCTTTTAACCCAATACAACAACGTGACATATAAAAAAAAGGAGTCCAGCACTGAGCTTACCAGTAGCCCTTTAAAGTCCAAGTCCCACTCACACAGTGGTTTTATGTTAATAAAGCAGGCACATACTCAGTTTGTTGTGCGTCATGTAGCTATTTAGCCTGTTCTCTAACCCCCTGTTATTTTAAGTTGCCTTTCAAGGTGAGATGTATGTTCTTGGTCTCAGATTTTTTAAATAAGTTTCCCGTCAAAGTGCGACTTATAGTCCAGTGCGACTTATCTGTGTTTTTTTCTATTTTATAATGCATTTTTGGGCTGGTGCGACTTATAGTCCGGAAAATATGCTCATGCCGGTGTTTATATTGACACGTATATACTTATCTTGGTTTAGCGGCTTTATCGGGTAAATAGGTTCGAAAAATTTTTTTTTTTTTTGCAGGCTTTGGTTGTATCTTAATGCGTGCCTTTTTTCTATCCACTTAAATTTTTGTTTATTTGGGTGGAATTTTATTGTTCTGCTCCGCTTGGCAGGTGAGCTAGTGCACCCTGAGCACTTTAGTGCAAACTTTCCGTTTAGTGGGAATGTGGATGCGATCTCCACTACTTTGTTCTTTTTGTTCTGGGGAGATCGGCACTCATTTGGGGATCTTGCATTACTGTTTTTTACTTTACACTTTTATTGCTTCTTTTTTTATCTATTTTTGTCTTTTTACTTTTTTTTACTTTGTACTCCATGTCCGACACATCTCTTTCCTTGTTTATTGCTTTATGAGTAAACCTAAATTAGGTTCCTCAAACACAACTCGTTTTTTTAGCTGGAATGTAAAGGGTTTACAGCATCCTATTAAACGCAGAGGAGTTTTTTCTCACCTAAAAACTTTCAAACCAGACATCATATTTCTGCAGGAAACCCATTTACACTTAAACGAACATTCAAAATTAAAACAAGGCTGGATAGGTCAAACCTACGATTCTAAATATGAAAATCGATCTAGAGGTACAGCCATAATAATCAGAAAAGGTGTGCCGTTTACACAGACAAAAACTGTATCTGACACCAAAGGTAGATATGTCATAGTTGAGGGGAAATTGTTTGGGATGGAGGTGATCCTAGCTAACGTTTATGGCCCAAACTGGGATGATCCACAGTTTTTTATAAATTTTTTCACTAGCCTCCCTCTGACAAACACACACCATTTAATACTAGGTGGAGATTTTAATCTTGTTTTGAAGCCAGAGGTTAACAGATCAAATCCAAAGTTCCCACCTAAATTATCCAAATCTGCAAACTCAATCATATCTTTTATGGATTCCTACAAACTATTTGATCCCTGGAGACAAAACAAAGTCAAAGTCAAAGTAACTTTATTTGTCAATATCTACAATGTTCACACATATATAGAAATTGAAATTGCGTTTTCTCTTCAACTACAGTTAGACGGGGAGACACCTTCAAATTGCACAATAAACAACGATAAATAGAAGAGGCCTAAAATATAAATAGTATAAAAATAAAAGTAAAAACAATGAGGAAAGAATAAAGTGACTGAAGTACAGTACTTAAATTATTTAACGGCACTAGAGGACTTGTGGAAGGTGCAGTTAGTGCTGATGAGGTAGATGATATGTGAATGTCAGGGATCAGCAGAGCAGGAGGGCAACGGGGCAGCAGGAGGGGAGGGGGGGCAGGGATGGGAGAGAGTTCAGCTTCCTGACAGCCTGGAGGAGAAAACTGTCTCTGAGTCTGCTGGTCCTGGCCTGAAGACTGCGTAGTCTTCTCCCGGATGGAAGCAGACTGAAGGAGCTGTGGGATGGATGGGTGGGGTCAGCTGCAATGCAGAGGGCCTTTCGGGTGAGGCGGGTGTTGTAGATGTCCTGGAGGGAGGGGAGGGGGGCACCGATGATCCTCTCAGCTGCCCTCACGATGCGTTGGAGGGATTTCCGGCAGGACGCGTTGCAGGCGCCATACCACACCGTGATGCAGCTGGTGAGGATGCTCTCCACGGCCCCTCTGTAAAAAGTGTGCATGATGGGGGGAGGGACTTTAGCTTTCTTCAGCTTTCGGAGGAAGTAGAGACGCTGCTGTGATTTCCCAGCTAGTGATGTGATGATCTCGGACTAGGAGAGGTTGTCTGTGATGTGCACACCCAGGAACTTGGTGCTGCTCACTCTTTCCACCGTAGTGTTGTTGATGGTCAGAGGAGCATGCTGAGTGTGCGCTCTCCTGAAATCTACAACCATCTCCTTCGTCTTCTCCACGTTCAGGAGGAGGTTATGGTCTCTGCACCAACCAGCCAGGTGGCTCACCTCACTCCTATAGTTATTCTCATCGCCGCTCCTGATGAGACCCACCACTGTGGTGTCATCAGCAAATTTAACGTAAATGTTGGAGCTGTGTGTCGGAGTGCAGTCGTGGGTCAGCAGGGTAAAGAGGAGGGGGCTCAGCACACATCCCTGGGGAGCCCCCGTGTTCATCATGATGGTGCTGGATGTGTTGGTGCCGACTCGCACTGCTTGTGGCCTCCCCGTCAGGAAGTCCAGCAGCCAGTTGCACAGAGGTGTATTGAGCCCCAGCTGAGCCAGTTTGTGAGTGAGCTGCTGGGGGATGATGGTGTTGAATGCTGAGCTGAAGTCAATGAACAGCATCCTGACATATGAGTCCTTATTCTCCAGGTGAGTGAGTGCGGAGTGAAGAGCAGTTGAGATGGCGTCCTCTGTTGAACGGTTGGACCGATAGGCAAACTGAAATGGGTCCAGGGAGGGGGGCAGGGCAGACTTGATGTGCCGCATGACTAGCCGTTCGAAGCTCTTCATGATGATGGGGGTCAGAGCAACCGGACGGTAGTCATTAAAGCAGGAGGGAGATGGCTTTTTTGGGACGGGTATGATGGTGGTCGCTTTGAAGCATGTGGGGATGACAGCCTGACTCAGGGAGATGTTGAAGATGTCTGTGAAGACATCAGCCAGTTCCCCCGCACAGTCTCTCAGCACCCGACCAGGGATGTTGTCTGGTCCTGGGGCTTTTCGTGCATTGATCCTGCTGAGGGATCTCCTCACGCTGTCTGAAGACAGCGACAGCACCTGGTCACCAGAAGAGGGTGGAGTTTTCTGGGCCGTCGTGCTGTTCGCAGCCTCAAAGCGAGCGTAGAAGGAGTTCAGGTCATTTAGCAGGGAGATGGAGCTGTCGCATGTCTGTGGGGGAGGTTTGTAGTCTGTGATGGTCCGAAGTCCACGCCACAGGCTCTGGGTGTCTCTGCTGTCGCTGAAGTGATGGGCGATCCTCCTGGAGTATTGTCTCTTGGCTTCTCTGATGCCGCGGGTCAGGTTGGCCCTAGCTGTCCTCAAGGCCACCTCGTCTCCAGCTCTGAAGGCAGCATTACGGACCTTCAGGAGTCTGTAGACTTCTCCTGTTAGCCACGGCTTCTGGTTTGCCCGGACCGTGATGGTCTTAGTTACTGTGACATCATCAACACACTTGGCGATGTAGGCAGTAACAGTCTCCGAGTACTCCTGGAGGTCTGTGGTGTTGTTGCTTGTTGCAGCCTGCTTGAACATGTTCCAGTCTGTGGAGCTGAAACAGTCTTGGAGAGCTTCTGATGACCCCTCTGCTTTTCCTAACTGGTCTGGCCACTTTTCCTAGGGGTCTGTGTGCAGGCATTAGCATCACAGTGATGTGGTCTGAAGATCCAAGGTGGGGGAGGGGGAGGGCTTTGTAGGCTCCTCTCTGTGGGGTGTAAACACAGTCCAGTGTATTGTCTCCACGTGTTGGAAAGTTAATGTGTTGATAAAGTTTTGGGAACACACTTTTGGGGTCTGCATGATTAAAATCCCCAGCCATGATGAGAAATGCGTCTGGGTTTGCAGTCTGCTGCTCGCTGATCTGTAGGTGTAGGTCATGCAGTGCCTCCTTCCTGCTGTCGTTGTTGGCGCTGGGGGTGAAATATACTGCAACAAGCAATATTGCTGTATATTCCCTCGGAAGGTAGAACGGTCGACACTTTATGATCATAAACTCCAGCAGATCTGAGCATTGTGTGGCGACCACAACAGCGTCGCGGCAATAAGAGTTGTTGACGTAAACACAGAGACCGCCGCCTCGCTTTTTCCCCGCGAGCAGCCGGTCCGCTCGGTAGCATGTTAGCTGGTCGAGTTGAATAGCATTTTCCGTGATGCTGTTATTCAGCCAAGTTTCAGTGAAAACAAAAACACAGCAGTCCTTAGCCCACCTCCGAGTGGAGCGCAGTAGACGAATGTCGTCCAGCTTGTTGTCCAGAGAGCGAACATTTGCCAGAATGATGGAGGGGATGGCTGGCTTGAACGGGTTGGCCACTAGCCTAGCTCGAATGTCGCCGCGTTTACCCCTCTTCTGTTTCCTCGCCCGCCGCTTGTGGCGCATCCAGTGCGGGGGAGGTGCAGTCGTGGGGGACGGTGATTGTTCAGGCCTCCGGAGCAGACCCGCGTCCTGCAGTGCATTGAGGTCCGCGACGTTTAGCTGCAAATTCGTAGTTTGCTTGATGTAAAGCAGAAACTCACGGTTGTATGTCCGGATAGCTCTCAAACGGAGCGAAGGAAACTTCGCATTCCGATTTACAAAAACAAGAAAAAGATTTACAAAAACAAGAAAACGCAGTTTTAACTGAAGAGAGAGAAGCCGCTGCGTCCGCACGCACCGCCATCACGTACATTACCAGACAATATTCATTCTTTTCACCTGTCCACCAGTCATATTCTAGAATAGACTTCTTTCTAATTGACCAAAGGTTCCTTTCTTTAATAACTAATAGTCAATATCATAGTATAGTGATCTCTGATCACTCCCCTGTTCAGTTTGACCTAACCTTCCCAGAAAATATAGTATTTCGACGCACATGGCGTTTGGATCCAATGTTATTGTCTCATAAACCCTTCCAAAGATACATATCAGACCAAATTGATTTTTTCCTTCAAATTAATACCACACCTGGAATGTCTGTTACTACTATCTGGGAGGCACTGAAAGCTTATCTCAGGGGACAAATTATCTCTTTTGCAGCTCATAAGAAAAAAGAGCACGGTCGCCGCCTTGCCGATTTGTCCCAACAAATTAAAGTAGTAGACCAGAAGTACGCCAACTCCCCAAGTCCCTGTTTATATAAAGATAGACTACTACTACAGGCAGAGTTTAATAATATTTCTGTTGAACAAACTGAGAGGTTACTACTTAAAACAAAACAAACCTATTATGAGCATAGTGATAAGGTTGGCCGACTACTATCCCATCAACTTAGACAATCCTCTGCAAGCCGCACTATAAGTGAGATCGATACGGGACAGGGACAAAGGTCCAATCAGCCCATGATCATAAATAATAAGTTTAAAAAAATTCTACTCAAGCCTTTATACTTCCCAAGTTTCTGCTTGCCCCTCTGAGATCCAAACTTTTTTTGACCCTCTTCTAATCCCACAGATTAGCCCTGAGGACAGAGCCAGATTGGACTCTAAATTTTCAGTTGAAGAGATTGCACAAGCAATACAATCTATGCAAAACGGTAAGACACCTGGCCCAGATGGGCTACCAGCAGAGTTTTACAAAACATTTTCCTCTAAATTGTCCCCTTTTTTATGTAAACTCTTTGAGGAAATCCACACTGTTAAAAAATTGCCACAAACTATGAACCAGGCAATTATCACTGTTCTTCCCAAAAAAGGAAAGGATCCATGTGAGTGTAGCTCGTACCGGCCCATCAGTCTACTGTGCTGCGATTATAAAATTTTTACTAAAGTATTAGCTCGTCGCTTTGAATCGGTAATCCCTAAAATAATAAATCCAGATCAATGAGGCTTTATACCCAGTAGACAATCATTCTATAATATGCGTCGGCTGCTGAATGTGCTGCACACTTCCCATTCCGTGCACCAGCCAGAAGTTGTCATCTCTCTAAATGCAGATAAAGCATTTGATCGGGTAGAATGGGAATTTTTATTCGCCGCTCTAGAGAAGTTTGGATTTGGTCATAATGTGACTTCCTGGATAAAAACAATTTATTCTACACCCATGGCTTCAGTATATACTAATTCTACATCGTCTGACTATTTCCAGCTGTATCGTGGAACAAGACAGGGCTGCTGTTATCACCATTTCTTTTTAATTTGGTCATAGAACCTCTGGCCATTGCCCTACGAATGGATGACAGGATCAGTGGAGTCCTCAGACATAATGAAATTTATAAAGTCTCCTTGTATGCAGATGATCTTTTAGTATATTTATCTAACCCCAAGCAATCAATCCCAGCATTTTTTAACATACTAAACTCATATAGCAAAATATCTGGTTACACTATAAATTTCTCTAAAAGTAATCTCTTTCCAATCAATGAATTGGCAGCAGCAATAGATTATACCCCCTTTCCTATCACACCTATCTTGGTGTTAAAATTACACACAATTACAAAGACCTCTATCTCCTCAACTTAAAGATTTTGTCAGAACAAATCAAGGAAGATCTGACAAGATGGTCTTCATTACCCATGTCTTTAGCGGGGAGGGTAAATATAATTAAAATGTCTGTCCTCCCCCGTTTTTTATATTTTTTCCAAATGATCCCTTTCTTTTTACCAAAGACAATGTTTAGAGAAATAGATAATATGATTTCATCTTTCATATGGTGCAGAAAAGTTCCAAGAATGAAAAAGATGTTTCTGGAAATACCAACATCTGCCGGAGGTCTGGGCTTACCTAATTTTATATCTTACTACAGGGCGGCAAACATTAGTAAGATACCACATTGGATTTCCACATGGGGTAGTAGCCAGGGTCCAGCCTGGGCTAAAATGGAGGTAAATAGCATGTCAACAGTTAGTCTGGTTTCAATTGTGAGTTCTCCAATCCCTATAATTTCACATCCCCAGATTCTTAATCCAGTTTTAAAACATTCCCTAAAAATCTGGTTTCAGTTTAGAAAACACTTTAGCTTTACTCGTCTTTCCTCTTTTTCTCCCATAGTTAATAATCCCCTTTTCCCACCGTCCCATATCGATGGTGCATTCCAGATGTGGCACAAAAATGGGCTGGTATTTTTGAAGGACCTTTTTTCCAAAAGAAATCTAATGTCCTTTGAATCACTACATGAAAAATACAATATTCCCAGATCCCACTTTTTCAGATTCCTCCAACTCAGACGTTTTGTTAATAAATACTTTGATCCCTCAGAAGCCTGCCACATTGACACCATGGACGACTTCCTTGCTTTAAACCCTCATACAAAGGGCAACGTATCTAAAATTTACAACAAGATCCAGGGTATTAAACCACTTTCATTGAATAAGACCAGGCTGGCATGGGAAAAAGATTTTGAGGTTACATTTTCAGAAACATCGTGGCAACTCTGCTTGGAACGGATTCACACCTGTTCTATTTGTATTAGACACCGTCTTATTCAATTTAAAGTGTTACACCGTCTTCATTATTCAAATGAAAGACTTTCTAGGATCTACCCCGATGTCAGTCCTTCATGTCTAAGATGTAAACAAAGTCCAGCCTCTCTAGGACATATGTTCTGGAACTGTATCTCACTGAGGAGTTTCTGGACAAATATTTTTGAGGTCCTTTCACTGATTTGTGAGACAAAGGTTCCATCCTCTCCACTCACTGCTGTTTTTGGGGTTTTGCCCCCTGAGGTCAAAATCTCTAAATTCAAAGGGAGGGCAGTTGCCTTTGCAACAATAATTGCCCGTAGGACTATCCTCTTCCAGTGGAAATCAGATAAACCTCCTTCGTTTAATGGCTGGATTAGAGAAATGCTCTCTGTGTTGCAACTGGAAAAATTGAGATACAGCAGGGAGAACAGCTGTGAAAAGTTTATGGAAATTTGGACACCCTTTACAAATTTTGTTAAAAATGTGAGTCTAAGCTGAGGCCTCTTTGCATGCTTTAGCCTAATAACCTAAATGTGAAGGTGTAGAGATATGCATACATAAGTGTGTGTATCTGTATGGGTCTATCAGTGTTTAAATATGCATGGGTACTTGTGTTTCTACAGATAGAATAGAGAAAAACATTTGAAAATTTCTGTCATGGATGTACACTTTTCTTTCCTTTTTTTTTTTTTTTTAATGTTTTTCTACGACGGAGTATTAGGGCCACCAAAAAAAAAAAAAAAAAAAAGTTAAATTACGACTTTTTATCTCGTAAATTTAGGAGATAAAAACTCGTAAATTTATGAGATAAAAACTCGTAAATTTATGAGAAAAAAAACTCGTAAATTTATGATTAGTGTGGACGTGAGCATACAGAGCAGCAGGTGAACGCCGTGCAGCAGCAGAGCAGACAGACTAAACTTTGTTAAACAGGCGAGATGAATGTTTATTGATAACGTTCCAAATGTCTGGAAGCTATTGATGGGTGGTGCGGGATCTCTGTAGTTTGATGAAAACATCGTCGGTATTCCTGCAGCTGTCCACGTCAATCCTTACTTCCTCCACCAAAGACAAATCTCTACATTTGTGTGACGCTTCCGTCCGAGGAGGAGCACTTATTTGTCATTTTCAACGATGTAATGATAATACAAAAGACTATTTTCATTCCTCTTTATTGTTTTATGCTGAAACGGGACATTTCATCTACAGGAGGGGGCGTATGTAAAACTGTTTACTTCCGCATTGGTGTTCGGATGACACGTTCATGACGTCAGTTGACAGATGAACTTCAGGGTGTGAATGAAAAGGAGAATAAAGGCCGCAGCGGTCCTCTACACCCAAACGTGTCTCTGAGTTCCTTATTTTACGCATTAAACTCCGCTTTACTGACACTGAACCCCGGACAGACGGTGCCACTGACAAAAATCTGATTTTAAGTCATCTAAAGGTTCAGAATTTGTTTTTTAAACCTGTAATCCGGAAATAAAGCTTCACAAAAGGCTCCACGTATTTAATTTTCAAGCTAGGCTCCGATAAACGGAAAACTTCTGTGTTTTCTCCTTAATCTACGACTTTTTATCTCGTAACTTTACGAGATAAAAAGTCGTAAATTTAGGAGATAAAAACTCGTAATTTAACTTTTTTTTTTTTTGGTAGCCTAATACTCCGTCGTATTTTTCTAAAGTTATTCATTATTATTACTATTATTAGGTTTTGGGGTGGGGTGGGAGGGTTACTGTGCAGGTTCGTGTGTTTAAGTTCATCATCAGTATCATAAAATTTCTGAAAATAAAGTTTAAAAAAAAAAATTTTTTTTACAAGAACAAAGCCATAGATTAACGAGGAAAAAACCCAAAGTTTTCCGTTTATTGGAGCCTAGCTTAAAGAGGAAATATGTGGATCCTTTTGTGAAGCTTTATTTCCAGATAGGTTTGAAAAACAAAGAGATTCAGAACTTTTTGGCGACTCAAAATCAAATTTTTGTCAGTGTTGGTAAAGCAGAGTTTCATATGTAAAATAAGGAGCTCAAAGACACATTTGGGTGTAGAGGACCACAGCTTTATTTTCTTTCATTCACATACCCAGAAATCCCCTAGTCACCTGACGTCATTAGCTGCTCTGTATGCTCACCTCCACTTTAGTTTCTTAAGTTTACCAGTTTTTTTCTCTCGTAAATCAACAACTTTAAATCTTGTAATTTTTTTTTTGGTGGCCCCTAAAACTGTGGTAAGCACCAGCAATGACAGCAGCTTCATATTCTTTCCACACATGGTGGTGGTGAATTTTCAAATAGCTTGTGAGATTGTGGTGTTAAAGCTTGACCTTTGACCCTCTTTGGGACACTTCTGTCAAAGACATTTTGCAAACAGCGAGTGAGTCGTTGGTCTCAGACACGGTAAAATCAGCCCCCATGGGGGAGAGCTGCTCCATGCTGCAGACGGAGATCTTTAGAGCAGACACTGAGAGATGTCAAATACCATTCTCTTTATCATTTTCATTCAGTGACAGAATAATCAATGTTGAAGTAGAAAATGAAAAAGCATTTTGGTGGAATTCTTTTTCTTTTAATTTTGAGTCAGAAAATGCAGCTTCATTTTGAAAATGAAAAAGCATTTATGATTTTGACTTTTATTTTTAATTATGCTACAGAATCGCTTCCATAGAAAGCGACAACAGGTTAAGCTTTAAGTCATCTCTCAATTTAATCAGGGAATTTTTTTTTTCTTATCTGAATCATCAGCAGGACGTTGTACTGTCCAATATCTGCCTACAATTATCTTATTATCTGATGCTATCATGCCATCAACTACTCTGTGGTTTTTGCTGCATAATTCCACTGAAACAGTGATCCATCTATTCTGATATTGTCCTGAAGTTAAAGAAGATTTATGCTAAATGACTCTGATTTGCTGACATTTCTTGCACATTTTGGCCACATTTCATTTTGTCGCGTGCGTGTGTTGTTCAATTGTGTTCTTCTGTGTTTGTGTGATGAAGGTGACATACCTATGTGGTGGAGCTGCAGCTGTGGTTTCCAGATGACATCCAGCAGTCTGCGCTGACGACAGAGCTCCTCCTCGTACTGGACGATGGTTCCTTCACAGAGTCTGCAGATTTCTTCAGCAGCAGCAGCTAGTCGCTCGCTGATCAACTCTCTCAGAGACTGAAGGGAAGACATGGTTCCTGCTCCCATCTTCAGCTCCACCTGAACCCTCAAAACTGGTTCCTCCGGTTTCACTCTGAAGTTCCTTTGTGGGTTGCAGAGACTGTCCTCTTCAGTCAGCCAATGCTGGGGGAGGCCTGCAAAAACAAAAGAAGACGCCTGTTTTATGTTTGGAGGAATGTATTGTAAAAACGCCAATACAAATTTAATAGTCTCTTTCAGGATATTTGGAGGAGGAGCCCCTGAAGGACCATTGTTTGAAACGTAAACTTCCTTGTAAGAGTGTCATGAAGTGGTTTAAAAAAAAAAGTTCTCTCTGTATCCCAGCTTTACAAAAGGCCCCAACTACCCCCCCCCCCTACGAGAAGAGCTGTCAGTCCATAACCTGCTGAAGAGAAAAAAAATAATTTTCTTAATCCTTTTAAGAATATGAAATTGCAAATTAAAGCCGTGAGTGGCGTTGGATTGCCCGCTCTACCTGCCCTCACCGCCCACCTCTATGCTTTATCAGCTGTCACTACCTGCATCTATGCCCCATTGTCGTCCTCGCCGCCTGAGTCTAGACACCACCACCACTCTTAGCACCCACCTTTGACCAAACCCCACTTCCTGAGCAGCCACTACGCACATTTAACCCCTCCTTCTCAACTAACGCAGAAGCAATCACTAGCCGCGTTTACATGGGCAAAATATCTTGATCGGATCTATGGTTGGGTTAAAATTCAACCGTGCACATGGGCCCAGAAAAACTTTTTCCGATTAGAACAAGCATTCCCATGGCTCACACCTTTGGTCGGAATAAATCATTTAGGCATGCGCAGCAGTGGTAAAACAAAAATAAATAAATAAATAAAACGGAAGAAGAGATGCGTCCCGTTGTAAACAGACTGCTACCACAGACTTTTATGCAGCAGCTCCGTAATACAAGACGATCTTCCAAACGTGCTTTTTATTAATGATCAATCTGATTACTTTTGCCCATGTAAACCCGGCTATTGATTAAGATACTAACTATGCTGACTATGCTAGTTATGCTAATGTGGCTACAAGTGCTAGCATAGCTATCAGCATCATAAACTGACTCAGAAAAACTCTTTGAAAAATAAAGGAGTAATATGAGTGTGCCCCTTTTGCGAGCTCACCACACGTTCAAAATCTACAACTTAGTAGTTTACAACAGTAGCTTGCCATTGATGCCTGAAAAGTTACGAGACAATCAATAAAAATCCCAACGACAAGTATCTGATACTAAAGGTGCTGGTTTTAAAAATCAAAGATGGCGGCTTCTTCCTGAGGTCAAAGTTCAACAAAACTCCTGAGGTGTTTGAAGACTGAAATTATTGGAACGTGTGTGAAATTTCATGGAAATCATTCTAAAAAAATTAATTTTCCTAAAAACCGTGAATTATTAAATCGTAGATTTTGGCACACAATGTCTGCCAAACTATAGGTTGTGTGCAAAATTGTTTCTTGTGGTTTTTACCATAAAAAAGAATAACAGTAGGGACAGCAATGCGTGTCACTGCGCATCCGTTCACGCATGTTCAGTCTGCCATTGAAAAACTTGGTTTCCACATTGGAAAGTTTATGTAGTTAATATTTGCATCGCGGTGCATTTTGGAATAGCGTCTCCTTAGACTTTCATTCAGAAAAGTAAAGTGTATTTACTGGACATTTTTGTGATCCAACCGCAGCTTTTTTTCTGATTTTGGGTCGATCTCCCAGCTTCATGAAAATTACAAGGTGATTAAAATCTCCCAAAGCCCACCCTAAACATTGAGGAAACCCCCAGAATTCGATTTTACAGACTCAAGTCTCTATAGCAACGTCTAGAAGAATTATGTTAATGAGCGACAATGAGCAATCACTTGCTTAAAGAGGCACATTATTATTTTTCTCACTTTTACAGTAAAACTGTACTACAAGAGCAAAGTTAAACTGATCACTGATTTTAGAGAGTTGGAAGAAAATACCTAGAAAAACACTTTTTTTTAAATTAAGGGTTACCTGTTAATGTAGATAAAAATGTCTGCTATTTACAATTTTTGTGCTATTTAATTTAACCGTGTGAAAGTACAGGCAGAATGTAATGACATTTTGTAACAAAATCCCATGTTCTGATTCCACCATGGTTTTTAAAAAGTTATGTATCAAAGCAAAAATACACCCACAAAGTAATTATTTATGCAACAACACAATGCTATTATTCCCAGTTACTTCAGATCTAACTGATTACTTTTAATCTTAGTGACACTTTTCTGTGAGTGGCATGTTTTGTCGGGACTCAAGAATCAACAAGACTCTTTCAACTTCTCCCTGCCAGGTGTGGTAGTGGCTTCATCTTCTCAAAGATTTTAAGGTAACGTTTAAAGAAGAAATAGCAAATATTAGAAAACTGTTGAAAGTTTTTTATTCCTGATCTCAGCCATTTTTGAATGAATGTTAGTCTTTTTTCAGATGGCTTCATCAGGGCTGCATGTAGATCTGTCAGAGGGAATCTTAGCAGCAAACTGTCAGAGCTCCAAGGCAGATCTTCAATAGGAACATTTTCCAACTAAGCCAACTGAAAAAGAAAGGGTTGACATCTTCAAACAAAGATGCCCTCAGGTGGATGAGATGTTTAATCCCAGAAATTTCACCAGATATTACAGAGAAAAACTTGGACAGGAAGTGGAAGAGACTCCTTTGTGAAAAAGAAGATTTTGGGAAAAACAGCAATCTTGATGAATGGAATTTGAGACCATACATCCATCCAAATGTTCTTGGCCAGCGGTCAACAGAAGGAATAATTCTTTACATACTGTACCTAAACGGGAATATTTAATAATATATAATATATTTGATAATATATATTTGAATATTTGACAGAACAACACAGTGAAAATATCAAGGAGTTACGTTCAGAAAAAAAGCATCTTGAAACTGAAAATGAGTCCCTCACAGAAAAGCTAGAAGAAAAAATGCTGTAAAAAGGTTCTCATCGGAGTCTAGCAGATTAAAATCAAAGATAGCACGCTTCCAATTTGAAGCAGAAGAAAAGGAGCAATGTGAGGGACGACATGAACTGTCAGACAAGTTCAAAAGTATTTTGGAGGAAAATAAACAGCTGAGAGAGGTTCATGCTGTTGGAGTCTAATGTACTGAAGCTCAGTGAACGCACCAGGCAGAGACGCCTAATGGCCTCTGTCATCTAACCTGTTGTTGGGGGTGTGCAACGCCCCACCCCGCCTCTTAGAAATTGTGTTCTTTAAAGCCTGATACCACGGTCGCGTGTGGGCGGAGCTACCAGCTAAAGTTATGGTCTGATCATTACATGGAGCGATGTGTTTATCAATGCATGTTAGACACGGAGAATGTGGAGAGATCAGGTTTATTATTTTGAAGAGTTCTACTCTGTAATCATGTTTCCATGTTTGAGTTCATAAAATCATCCCAGAGAGTCTATGCTTCAACAGTGAAAGCTGCGTCTGAATCTGACGCCGTGTTTCCATCTCTGACAGAGTTTGAAGCCAAAGCCCCTCCCCCACCTCTACCTGTTCACCTGTTCACATCCTCTGTAGCTGAGTGTTTTCCCCCGCGTAAAATACAAGAGCACAAAATACGGTCATCAGAGATGAAGCTAAAAAAGTATTATTCCGTCAGGAAAAAATGAATTCATAGATGTTCAGCTCTGTTGAACCATTACAATGTTATTTTTTCCTCCATAAATTCAAATGACTTTGACCTGCATCTTTACCAGCTGGCTCAGCGCTTCAGGCTGTGTGTCTGCGTGTGGACTCACGCACACACGGGAGGATCATTAAAGACTGTCACATTTTACAGCAAGAAGCAGAATCCCATCCCTCTGAGCTGTCACTCAAAAGTCATCAAGTCTACGCGTCAGTGAGCTGCTGCTGAATGGAGAGACATGAAAAAAGGTGGAAAGAGCAAACATGAAGAAGACTTTTCTTCTCTTTCACCGTCTCAGAGCAAAGCTGCAGGCTGACCGTAAAACTCTCCATAAATCCAAACCGAAGGCAGAACCTCCTCCAGAACCATCAGAACCAGAGAAGCTAAACATCACTCTATCAGAACCTCCCTGAGCCGAGGAGAACCCACTTTCCCTAAGAACATCTGGGAACGTGTGACCTTCAGTGAACAACATATTAGTGAAAATATGTTTAATAATTAAGTTGCACATTACACAAAAGAGGAATGCATGAAAAGATGAGGCTGGAGGAGGACATGAATCTCTGTAATAATATCAATACAAAGACGTGTTTTTTCCTGTGGGACGGGAGACGACACAAAATCAATGCATCTCTGTTATTGTGCGGGAATAAATCCTCAGAGTTTTGCTGGTGCAGGCGGGATGAAGACAATAGTCCCGTGCAGGGCTCTACTTGTCACCCCTCCACAGAAAAAGAAGAAAGGAGCTGGAGGCTAAATCCAAAGTAAGGGAGGCCAGTATCACAAAGAGCCACAAAGAGAAGCAACTAAAAGCAGTGGAGGCTTTGACAGAAAGCAGGAGAAAACATTAGAAAAGAAGAAGAACTTGACTGAAATAATCACTGATGCAGGTCTGTAGCAATCAGAGAAAGATGATAGTAACATGGAGAAGTGTGACGGTGATGCTGAGAGATTCAGAGCTCTAACAAATCAGCTTCATTTCCAGCAGGAAGTGCTGCAGCAGGACCCCAGGGGAAGGAAGGATGTTTTTATTGTTTCCAGAATAGACAGTACAGGGAGAGCTAGAAGTAAGCCATGGACTGAACTTAAAGATAACTTCATGTTTTCATCCAATCTGCTGTGGCTGCAGGTTCTTCTCAGAGTCTCCAAGTGTGTCCAAGAAAAGAGGACCATCCCATCCTTACCAGGTAAAAGAGTACGCCACTCATCTGCAGATGGTGAAGTCTACATTGGAAAAGTCATATTCCAAGTCCCTGGACTTCCATCCTGGTTTAATGTCATTGATGAAGGAGATGAAGCTGTGTAGAGCTACAAAGTGATGGATGGAGGTCTGGAGATCATCATTGAAAGCTCCTGACTGTTGCTGGGTTATTGAGTATTGTGGATGTTTGGATGATGGCTAATGAAACTAAAAAGAAAAGGTTTATTCACTTGAAATGTGTGCGTTTTACTCTCTTAAATTGCCTTAGAGAAGGAAAAAAAGGACTTAAATGTTGAATCAAATGTACCAATAAATGAATTACCCTAATTATATTAATTAATCAGTTAAAAAATGTTAAATTTGCTGAAGCACCCTAATAATGTCCTGTGAAAATTGGAGTGTTTGGAACAAAAATAGGGAAGATGTGATATCTAGAAGAAAATAACATTTTTGCTCATTTTAATGTTTTGTTCCTGTAGTTTTCCCATTGTTTTCTATTCACAAAACAATAGAAATCATTAAGACTTTAAATGTTAATAACTTGCTTAATTTTAAGTCTATTGAGCTAATTTTATTTGTTATTTTGTTCAGAATTGTTCTATCATGTGTGGTCACATTTTTTCTGACTGGGCCTTCAAATCTTTTGTCTTGTGGTCCCAACTGTGTTAGGAAAAGGTCAAAACCCTGATATCCACTAAAGAAACCTGAGAGAATCAGCTGCTGATAAAGACTCAATAAAACCCAAATCTGGAGGAGAAATCAGTGAGAGATGAACTAAGAGCTTCTGTGTCTGTGTGATGAAGGTGACATACCTATGTGGTGGAGCTGCAGCTGTGGTTTCCAGATGACATCCAGCAGTCTGCGCTGACAACAGAGCTCCTCCTCGTACTGGACGATGGTTCCTTCACAGAGTCTGCAGATTTCTTCAGCAGCAGCAGCTAGTCGCTCGCTGATCAACTCTCTCAGAGACTGAAGGGAAGACATGGTTCCTGCTCCGATCTTCAGCTCCAACTCCCACAAACACCGCCGTCCTCTTCACTGCAGCTCCGATCGATCATCTGCTAGTCTCACAATCACAGCAATCCACGTTGTCTTTCCGTTCAACACTTCTTCACTCATTTACGACACTTTGGAAAATGCTGAGAGTTCCACACGAACCACGTATCGTCCTTTCTGTCCAAAAACCTCACAAACGTCCCAACTAAACACCACCGTCCTCTCAACACAAGCTAACGCTGCTAGCCTGCTAACAAGCTAACGCTGCTAGCGCCTCGTGCTGTTCTTCTTCTTTGTTTGGCTAACAGCGTCATGGTGCTTTAGCGCCACCAGCTGGTCTGGAGTGTTGTCTGTCGCTCACATAATGATGTCGATGGCGGCATACAGTCGCTTTTTTCACCTTTACTGGCAAATAAAACAGAAGGTGGCAGTTTTTATTAACAAAATTATGGTGTGACTACTCTTTTTCGACCAGAAAAAGTGCAACCTAATTGGAGAAAGAGGAACGGGGCGCTACTTCCGGTTCCGGCTATTGTTGTTAGTCGCCATTTTGTCGTCTGCAGCCAGGTCTTCTTGGGCTTATTTGACCGAAAGAAAAAGAAGAGTAATATATTTCCTGGACAACACAGGTCCTCACGAACTGAAATATGCAATAATCTGAAAATTATGACCTAAACTATTGGTAGAAAAGGTGACGTTAAATCCTTTCAAGGTTTTTGGAAAAAAATAGTTTAAATATTATATTATATATAAAAATATTAAACAAATTTCCCACGTATGGGATCAATAAAGTAATTATGATTCTGATTATCTATCCAATTTACTTTCTGCATTGACTTTGTTTATTTTTAGTGTCATCAAATTTTGAACAATTTTAAAATTAAAAACAGAATAATAGAGGTGGATCTTTACTTCTGACAAACATTGTTCTCTTTTTCATTTTGTTTGATCCTACTACCAAATTAAAATAAATAATAATTATTAATAAAAGCATTATTTTGTTTGTTTGTTTAGGCCACAATGTTTTTCCTCTTTTAAATCAGTACATTTTTTTAGCTGTACCCTTTATACATGTAAATGTAACCGGCATAACTTTTATGTTATTTTATAATAGCACAAAATCAGCTCAAGTGTTACCATACCTGAGAGATTTCTAACAGACTGTTGCATTACACTCTAAGTCAAAGCCCCTCCCTCCTTTTCTTCTTCTTCTCCTTCCCTATATATTCCAAGGGAAACAGTTCTCCTCCCCTTTTTGTATGACCTCCTGTTAGAGGTGGGTGCCATCATACTGAAATAATCTTGCTATCCTAATCTATCCTACTGTTTATTGTCTTTTTTTGGTGTTAATTTTTATTTGTATAATTATAACAATATTTGTGTCTAACTTGTGATGTGATTATTATAAGATTTTGATGTTTTAGGATAAATATGTTAGTTGATTTGCTGTTAAAGCTTAAATTTTGTTTTGTTTGTATAGGAACTGGAGTGGGCGAAGATGATACAAGTGTGTTGTGTTTCTGTGTATTTGTTACCAGGTATGTATGGATAAATTTGATTTTACAATGTGTTACAAAGCTGGTATAAAGCTTTAGCCTAGCTTACTGCGTGTGCCGTATCACGCGCCCCTTTTTGCATGACCTCCTGTTAGAGGAACTAGAGTGGGCAAAGATGATACAAGTGCATTGTGTTTCTGTGTATTTGTTACCAGGAATAAACGGATGTTAACACTGTGTCACGCCAACTAAATAACCAGCACAACGCAGAAAGAGGCCGGTTACATAAACACCATAAATGATCACATGTGAAAGAGGAAAATAATAATAATAATAATGGATTGGATTTTTCTGCACTTTTCCAGACGCTCAAAGCGCTTACATTGTGTCCATTATTCATTCACTCCTCATTCATACTTGGTGATGGTAAGCTACTGATGTAGCCTCAGCTGCCCTGGGGCAGACTGACAGAGGCGTGGCTGCCATTTCCCGCCTACGGCCCCTCTGACACCTGGATCATCCATGCACATTCACACACCAGTGGAGGCCACACTGGAGGCAAGGAGGGTGAAGTGTCTATGAACAACATTTGGCTGGTGGGAGCGGGGATCGAACCACCAACCATCATTGGACGACCCGCTCATCCACCTGAGCCACTGTCGTCCCAAAATTAATTAGGATTAATAAATATGAATTACAATAATATAATAAAACGTCAGAACCAAAGAAAGTGGTCTGAGAAGAAGCAGCTCTGAAGCTCTGCAGCTGACGGTGCAGCTTCAGGACTCATGAGGAGGACCACACTGCAGCGCCTCCTGCTGGAGCATCAGAGAGTCTGCAGACAGAAGATCCTTCCAACAGCAAAGAGGTCTGCAGGAGCTCTTTCCACCACCAGCAACAACCTGAACCAAGCAGGACCTACAAGAAGTTCAGCCACTAAACTTCCACAACTCTGTCATTTCCTTTCAGAAGCTCTGAGCTCCGTCTGAGTCTGCAGAGATGCTGAGCTGCTCAGCTGCTGCAGCTCCCACAGTCACATGAAGGTCTGCAGCTGCAGCAGGAAGTCCAGATGTTTGCAGCTGCTGCAGCTCCCACAGTCACATGAAGGTCTGCAGCTGCAGCAGGAAGTCCAGATGTTTGCAGCTGCTGCAGCTCCCACAGTCACATGAAGCAGTGACGTGCGGTGAGGTCAGTGACTAGTGAGGCACTGAAACATCTGGAGTCAGATTTACAATGAAAGAGCTACATATTTCACCATTCATCCAACAGCAGCTAACAGCTTATAAAATACACAGCAACATATTTGTCCTACAGAGAATATTTCTTTTATAGATGGATAAAACACTCTTCTTGTATAAATTATTCATACTGTAAACAAATGAAAGTGTACAGATGTGTTCAGCACACATTTGACGCTCAGTAACTATTTCTGGTAATTTTCCAACTTCAAATTCTAATCAGTTAATATCAAATGTTGTCTAAGAATGATCATCAATTAAAATAAATGATTTCACTTTCAATTTTTCCACTTGCTCTCAAGTTATTTAAAAACAAACAAACATTAAAAATCATGTTTGTCTTTACTTTTTGAGTCCATGTGTTGATCCTTATCCACAAAAATCTCTATGATCTGTTGGAAAAGTCTTCTTTATTATTTTTTTTATTCTTTATTTTATGAGACAGACGTTGTTAGTCTGTTTCTACGGCACCAGTGTAGCTACAAAGCAGCTGTCAGCTCACGTCTGCTGCCTGCTGGTGAGGCATGCCTCACCTGAAAGCCTATTATGCTGGCCTATAGCAGTTTTTTTCACCGCAGGTCTGTGTTAACATTGAGCCCTACCGTCAGAAGTGAGGCACAGCGCTACCGAGCCTCACCTGGAGATTCAGCTCCGTCTGTGATCGCGAAACACTCAAATTCGGCGATTTTAACCTCAGAAATCTTAGAAGAATCTAGAATCTAGAGTCAAAGATTCTAAGGAAATCCTGGATTCACAGACATTTGATTGAATTTCTGTCTGGATCAGAAACCAACAGCAGACATTTCAAGCCGTCATCTGTTCCTAATGTTCATTCCCCGCCATCATTGAAAGCTTTTGGAATAGTCCTTAAAGCCAGCGATGGGGCCGCTTTGGAGCATGAACTCATCACTCGGTGTCACGGTGGCAGAGAGATGACAGATCCCAAATCTGAGGCTGAAATGATCACGTCCTACCAGCTCCACTCTGGATTTGGGACCAAAAACCTTTGAAGATGTTGGAGCATTGTTGGAGAATAGACTGACAACATTTGTTTGGAAGAAAGATTGACCTTTGACCCCTCCCTCATGTGTTCCACATCCAGCTGCAGACACACCACTACAGCTCACATTCCACTTCTGATCCAGCAGTTAGAACCAGAGCCTGCATTTGCAGCAGGTTCCACTGATCCGCACAGGGGGACGTCCTAAGGGGCGGAGTCAGCCACTGGAGAGACCAAACAGGAGAAATGGGGCTCACTCTGGGCCTCTCTGTGTCTGGACCTTCAGAGGGACAGTGGTTTGGTCCAGAACACGGATGCTAAACTAGCTCTCTGGAAACTTGAACTTGTTGAATGGGAAACTTCCTGAAATCTTCTTCATCTGTTGACTTGTTCTTTCTTCATCTGAATGAGCTCAGTCCTCTCCCAAATCCAACTCCATCTATCTTCAGTGCTTTGGACTGAGTTGGACCAGAACTAGAGCTTTCTCCAGATGTCCTAGTACTTTTAGATCAGTGTCTTCCAATATTTGGAGCCCAGGTTCACTTCTTTCCCTGACAAAAATCCCAAAAGGCCTACCAGCCACCAAATAGTCAGAAACCAGAGAAACTTGGTGGTCTGCATTGATGAGAAACCAGTCCCTCCAGGATGACACATGGCTTTTTGGAATCATTTCACACACTAACAAACGTGAAGTTGTGCTTGTTTCACTGAGAAAATGCAATCAAATGTGTGATAATGGTCAAT
Organism: Oryzias curvinotus; assembly: GCA_023969325.1. Lineage (NCBI taxonomy): Eukaryota > Metazoa > Chordata > Actinopteri > Beloniformes > Adrianichthyidae > Oryzias > Oryzias curvinotus. The sequence goes on from CM043715.1 coordinate 530,765, forward strand.
GTAAATGTTTAGATAAAGGCTGTAGGGGACTCAGGGATTGTGGAGCGGTTGTTGTTTCCTTCTGGGTTAAAGTGCAGTTTTGTGTAACCTCCCAAAGAGCAGAAACACAAAAAAGAAAGGAAAAGCACAGAGACAGGTGGAAGCCATCATGATATTCCTTTCAAACAGGAAGTTCTTTGTCATTTCATGCACTAGTTTCATTTAGCTCTAGTTGTTGAACATTCTAGAAACTCCTAAAAACATTTTCTGTCCACTTTGAAACCATCTGGGGCTGACTTGGCCTTGCTCGCTGGGATACGGCCAACATCCAGAAATCTACCAACAGACATTTTTAGCTCTAGTTGTTGAACATTCTAGCACTAACAAATACTAAATGTAACCCTTGTGGTATCCCCACCCTTACATTGATGTGTTCTCCCTACCATGACAAAGGTGGATAAAGGAGGAGAGGATTTCAAGTAATCCATGGACACCAGTGAAGATCACAAATCATTGAAGAAAGAAGGTTCAGAGCTCTGCCTAGTCCAGGGGTCGGGAACCTTTTTGGCCGAGAGAGCCATAAACGCCACATATTTTTAAATGTAATTTCGAAAGAGCCATACAATAATGTAGCGTCCCTGTTCCACTCTGAGGCACGGAGACTTAACCTCTTTTAAGGTTCTTTATTCTGGTTACTGCAGACTGCAACAAATGCTGTACAATTAATTCAGTAACTCCTGAATCTCTCCCGCTGAGACGAGAGCGCTTCTCCCAACTTTATATTCCCTGCTCCCGCTCCAGTCCTCCCATTTCCCTTATTCGGCCCATAGCTGAACCCCATTGGTCCAAACAACCCAACAACAGGCTGAGTGACAGATCTGAGAACCAATCAGATCTCTGCTTGATGCGTTTAATGAACTCCAGAACTTTTAACGCGACTCGGTCCGCGACATGTTTAAAACTAAAATACAAGTGAATGTGAGCATTTGATGTAATTTCAACATTTTTAAAGTACAATAAGTCTGTGGATTCTTTTTAATAACATGGTTATGCTGTTGCTAATAAATGATGAGTATTTCTCGTGGTGGTTTTGCTGATGGTCTAGTCTGGTTGATACGTGGTGAGTTTCTGCTTCATGCAGGCGTTGAGACTTTAAACGTGATCGTAGGTCTGAATGTTCTGGAGATGTGAGAAAGACTCACATGCAGACGTGGAGACAAACACACACTCACACTGCAGTGAGTGACGGGCAGCAGGTTTTACGTTATTACAATCCCTGCGCGATTCACCTGCTGCCCCCCCCCCCCCCCCCACTTTCTTCCTCACATCTCGTCCCTGCAACTGCAGCTCTTCCTCAGAGACGGGAGCGCGCAGTTTTAGGCACGGCGATTAATAGGTTTCCGGCTGGTATAAACTCTGTGAAATAGTAGATAATAGTAAACTAAGTGCTGGCGCAGAATTTTCTCTCCAAGCACAGCTACTACTGCGCACCCCTCTGGCATAGCATCGTGCACGAGAAGGACTGGTCTAATGGGAAAAAAAAGTATGATTAAAGATTTGTCTGCGAGCCACATGTGACCATCAAAAGAGCCATATATGGGTTCCCGACCCCTGGTCTAGTGGGTCTTGATGACCCAATTCCCAATGTTAAAGTGCCTAGGATAGCTCAAGGGCTAAACCCTTTTAGTTTCTCTAAAGGAACTTCATTCATTGATTAGAAGAGGGAAGAAGTGAAAATATATAATCCCATCCCCAGCATGCTCAACTAAACTGTTTCCTTTTCCAGCATCATACAGTTCTTCATCTTATGTCTAGTTATGATTAAGAGTCATTAGAAATGTATTATTTATTTGTATCTATTAAAATATTCCAGTCAATTCATGATTATCCTCAGTTTAATATTTATCTATGACTTTTCTTAAGGTAACCAAATGCTTTGCTATCTAATTAGTGACACTCATGAATGGATGACCTAGATTCCCACTGTCCTACTAGAAGACAAACAAACATCGGGATCAGTGTCTCCTGTTTCTCTCGCACATCTGGATCCAAAGCTACAGCAGAGCTGTTCTACCACCAAACACTAGGAGGCTCACTAAGCTGAAAGAAAACAACAAAGAGTCTTTGAAGGAGGGGGGATGTGGAGCGACCTTTGAGCTTAGAGAGAAGTGAAAGTAGGAGCCCTGAAAGTGAAGGATGTTCTGCTCAGATGAAGCTCTTTGATTTGCACATTCAATCCAGTGTGCATGTGAAGGTTGATGCCGCTCTAATGCAGAGCTTTGAGGTAGAGAGAGGAGAGAAGCTGGGCTGTCCTCTGAGCGGCGCCCTCTATGTTCCAGCCAGCAGAATGCATGTTGACTGGAAGAAATGAGGCCATACCCACTGAGGAGGAGCTGCAGGTTCCAACAGAACCTTCAGACCCAGATTCCTCTGCTTTCTTCCCAGAACTGCTGGTTCTGCAGCTTCCTCCAGTTTCTGCTTCACTTCCTTTCAGAGCAGCACTCCCACTGCATCAGGATGAAGAGGATCCACCCTCATCTTCATCCTGTCTTCATGGATCCAGAGTCTGCAGGACGATCTACAAACATCCTGCAGCATCTGAGAGGCAGATCACCTCCAAGAAGACGTCTGCATCAACCTGTCAATCACTCTGAAGCCCCGCCCCCTTCCATCACATCTGCTGTGTTTAGAAATCAGAGATGAATCCTGATCAAACCCTCGGAGTCCAGAGCATTCTGGGAAATCATCTACACCTTCAATTCAGATGAAATGATTGGATCAGAGTTTTTGTGAATTCACTTTGTTTTGGTTCAGAGAAAAGTTTGAAACCAGAACCTGTTTGGATCCAGAACAGAGACCAGGAGCAGAGATGTGGAGACTAAAGAGGAAAGATCATCATGAAGCTTCATCTTCCTCACAAACAGAAGCTCAGTGTGAAGAAGAGGAGCCACCGGGTCAGAGGTCATGTGATCAAGTAACAGTAACATTCAGGAGAAAGACTAAAGCTGATTGGTCCAACATAGAACAGTCAGCAGAATCAACGCTACATGAGGAAATGATGAGTTCTTAAAGCAAAGCAGAAGAGGAAGAAACAGAATCTCTGATCTGAGCTGCAGCTGCTTCACACGGTGAGAAAAGACGACTTCAGACCTTTAAGAAAATCTACTTTGTTTGTTTCTTTCTTTCTTTGTTGAACTTTGTCTTCACTAACTTGACTGTTTGTCTCTGAATGTTTAGAGAAGATCTTCTTCTTTCTCTACAAACTCTCATCATTCTGCTGTTTAAAGATTTGATCTCATTACTGATCAACAACTGAGGATCAATTCTCACTTATTGATCAGTTTCTGTTTCACTGGTTTATGAAGAAAATGGAAACAAATTATGTTATTATTAAAGATTTTCACAGAATAAACTGTTGATGTTTACAGAAGTGAAAATGCTGACTCATCAAAGTGGTTCAGATCAGCTGACTGCTGCTTCCTGTCAGAACTTTCCAGAACCAGACAGAAGAAAGAGTTTCTGTCAGAAACACAAACCATCATGAAGCTCTGGAGGTCAAAGGTTTCATTTCTGACTCCAAACCTTCCTGTTCTCCTCCATGCAAACCTGTGTGGAGGTCAAAGGTCATGAGAAAGTCTCTGTTGCTTTTTTTCTTTTCTCCTCATTCTTTGATTTATGTCTGTTTTTCTTCATGTTTCCTGAAGTGTAGAAACAGGAAGTTTGTTGTTTCTGTGTCAAAGTGACTGAATGGAAATGTTGCTGCTGCAGCTCCATGTCTCCACCTGCTGGAGGGAGAGCAGAAGTGCAGCAGCTGATGGCAGCTTCCTCTGATGATGATGAGGGTTTCCTCTGCAGGTGAAGGTGTGTGTGAGCTGATGTGGATCCAGTTAATCCAGCAGCATGGATCAGTGGGAGGAGCCACAGGAGGGAGCCCCTCCCTCTAAAAGCAGAGATGGTAACCATGACAACCAGAGCAAAGCTCAGAGGTGAGATGAACATCTCCAACTGTCCATGATCTTCTCCATGTCAGAGATCAGGACTCACACCAGCAACCTTCATTCTTCACAGGAACCAGCCTGGACCTGGATCTGGATCCATCAGGAGTGACATATCAAAGGGTAATAACCCAGACTTCAAGGACATCCATCCAGCAGTGGAACAGTGAGTGTTTGTCAGAGTTTTTGGATTCTGGATTCTAGTTCAGATGGTCAACAGTTTTCAGATGAAGGACTTGAGGTCTGGTTCAGTTCTGGATCTCTCTGATCAGACTCACTTGGAGCATCATGTGTGTGATGAGATCTTTTCAGTTGAGTCTTCTGAGAGTCTCTGAGAGACATCAGAGATGTTGGAGAAGAAAACATGTTGACTGCTGACTCTGACTGACAGCAGCTCCAGTCTAATGAGAAGAATCACTGCAGACTCCTAGGATTCAGATTTTCCTGCTTTCCAAACATCACATTGTTCTAGTTGGACTTTCTGCTCTCAGAATGTCTCCATTTCTACATGGAGAATTGGAATCAGCTTTTCTAGAAAAAAGTCTGGATTTACTGACAGAAAATGCTGAAAGCTGGAAACTGTTGATCCAAACATGTCATGTTATTCCAGACTAAACAGCTCAGTCTGTGTTCATGTCAAAGTCCATCAGCTGTTCATGAAGAAGCAGATCCTCCAACACTCTGATGGTTTGGTGTTTGCAGAGGTCAACAGGTCACACAGAGAGTCCAGTCTGCAGCCTCCAGCTGTGGATCCATGAAGAGTGACCAGCCCAAAGATGATCCTCCATTCTTCAGAACTGAACCAGGACCTTCAGACTCACAGTAAGAAGCAGTTTCTAGTGAACGGAGATCTGTAGATGAATCTTCTTTCACAGTCAGTATTAAGGTGGGATCTGATTGTTGGAGAGAAACCCAAACAGTAACTTTAGCTCCAAACAGTCTTTAAAAATATCAGGCATGATGTCATCATTCTCTGATGGTTTGAAGTCCTTCAGGTCACTGAGTGAACAGACTTCATTCCTATGGAAACTGGTTCTCTGGGATTTTCTGCCTCATTCCAGAGCTTTTACTCTCTTTTCAACCAAAGTGATTGGTGATGGTATTTTGAAACCACTCGTGTTCGTCTGTAACTTGTCTTTTCAATCAGGTTCCTTTCCAAACAGCATGAAAAGACCTAAATCATACCGCTGTATAAAACTGGGAAATAGCACCACTTCACAAACTACAGACCGATATTCTTATTACCACAGTTATCCAAAATATTGGAAAAACTTTTTGAACATAGATTTGATACATTTATGGAAAAGCATAAACTTCTTACTGACAGTCAATATGGATTCAGTGCAAACAGATCAACATCATTGGCAATCATAGACTTTATAGAGCAAATCACAAATGCAATTAATCAGAAAAATGTGTTGCTGGAATTTTTATTGATCTAAAGAAGGCTTTTGACACAATTAATCATGATATATTACTCAATAAATTAGAACGATGTGGTATTAGAGGGATAGTGTTAGACTGGATCAGAAGCTACTTGAGTATGAGAAAGCAGTTTGTGCTGGCAGTTGTTTGTTCAGCATATCTGGACATTGCTTGTGGTGTCCCACAGGAGTCAGTGTTGTGCCCCAAGTTATTAATTTTGTATATTAATGATATATGTAAAATATCTGAAATATTAAAATTAGTTCTATTTACAGATGATACAAATATTTTCTGTGATGGTGATGACTTAAAGAAACTGTTGGAAGATGTAACTAAAGAGATTAATAAGTTGAAAATATGGTTAAATATTAATAAGTTATCATTGAATTTGAGCAAAACAAAAATTATGTTGTTTGGTAACTGTAAAAAAAGCTTGCACATTGATGTAACGATTGATGGGGTAGAACTTGAAAGAATATATGAATGTAAATTCCTTGGTGTTGTAATTGATGATAAATTAAGTTGGAAGCCACATAAACACACAAATGCATACAATCAAAATTGTCTAAAAGCATATCAGTGCTAAATAAAGCAAAATTTGTCCTAAATCATAAATCGCTTTATTTTCTATACTGTTCTCTTGTTCTACAGTATTTAAACTACTGTGTGGAGGTATGGGGAAACAATTATAAAACATCTTTACATTCACTGTTAATTCTTCAAAAGAGGGCGATACGAATCATACATAATATGGGTTATCTGGATCATACACATGCATTATTCCTACAATCAAAATTCTTGAAACTTACACATCTGGTGGAGCTGCGTACAGCATTGATCATGTTCAAAGCCACATACAGCATACTACCAGCAAATATACAAAAATGATTCATGAAAAGAGAGGGAGAGTACAGTTTGAGAAGAAAACAAAATTTTTACATACACAAAGCACGCACAAATAGAAGATGTTTCAGTGTTTCTATTTGTGGAGCAAAACTGTGGAACAGTATAGAAGATGAAATAAAGCAATGTCCAAACATAAAACTGTTTAAAATAAGATATAAAAATATGATTTTAAAAGGATATTTAAATATGTCAGATGGATATTAGATGTATATATGTAAGTATACATATGTAAAAATATGTATGCGTACATCATTTTGATCGATATGCGCATAGTATTTTTCAATTATAAATAATGCTCAGTATATATGACAGTATTCTATGAAAATTATTATATTTTATGGCTACATAGATTATATTATAAAAAGGTCAATGAGGAAATTAATGCTCTGCAGAAATTCAAAGAGTTTCATTAATTTCTGACTGACATTTTGGCCCCTCCCTCTTTCTATTATTTCTGTTCAACTGCTCCAAAATTATTTCTAAAATCAGAGCGAGTCCAGGAGTCCTCTGAAGCTCAGGAACCCTCAGAGAACGTTGGTGAAGAAAAGCGACAACTGAGATTTCAGAATCCTAAACAGACAGCAGAGCTTTGATCTGAATCTGAAGAAGATCAGAGAAGATCTATGAGAGCAGAGATGTTGGAGGAACTTTCAACAGAAATTAATCTATTCATGTTTTCTGATTTGAACACATGTTTGGAACAGAAAATAAACAGTTTAGTCAAATATTTAAATAACAATCTTTCATAAAGATAATCTTATTATTAATAACATTATATATTAAGTATAATGGAGCTGGTTTAGCTCGTGCTGGTTTGCCACGCCATCCATCCGTGAAACCAGGATTCGAAACCAGGCTGCTTCCTGTTCCCTTCTCTACTTCTGTGTCGGTTCCAAGCCTGGATTGTTTGAGAGGGTTGCATCAGGAAGGGCATCCGGCAGTGGTCCCCCTCCCATGGTTGCCGTATGGAATGGCCCCCCCCTCTCTCAGTTTTATTTGCACCTTAGACATGTAGGGTCCTTGGTGGGGGGGTTGCTTGGGCATCACTGCTAGCAAGCAGCAGATGCCCTCTTAGCGCCCTACCCGCCAATTTTAACTGCACTTTAGACATTTAGGGCCCCTTGGTGGGGAGGGTGATGGGACATCACTGTGAGTAATCAGGAGATGTTCCCTCATTGCCCTAAACCACCAATTTTAACTGCACCCCCTTTGTACACACACCTTTACTCCTCAAAATATACATTCCAAGATAAACACACACACACACACACACTTATTTCGCAAGGTAGGTGGGACCTTGGACCATCTGTCCCCTACCCCATCCCTGGTAGAGGGTACAGGGCCCTTGGCAACGGCGGCCGTGTCCCCTGGGTGCCCGGCGGTCCTCTCTCAACGCAGGAAGAGGGATCCCTGAGCCTTTCTTGGCAAGGTCGCAAGCCGGGGATCACATTACACCTAAACCGGGGGTGTCTGTGTCCCTGTGTGGTGGGTTCTGGTCCTTGCCCCCGGGTGCTGGGCCTCGCCAAATTTCCAACAGTTGCCGAGCCTGGTCGGGCCACGTTTAGTACAACTCTCGTGGACCCCCTTCTCCCCGGGGTGCCCCCCTTCTGGGCGGGGGCGGCTGGCCCCTGCCTTGCTCCTTTCTGGACCAACCATGGGCCAGGTGGGTGGCTGCCTGGAGTGAGGAACGGGTCTCCCTTGGGGGGTCCTGGCTCGTACCTGGGGTTGGGGTGGGGGGATGCAGAGAACACCTGGGTGGTGATGAGGTGCTCGTCTGGGGCTGTGGGCGCCCCTGTCGGGTGGGGTCCGGAGTTGGGCCCTCCTGGGGCTGCAGGGGGGCTGCTCTCCTGGTTGGGCTGGGGCGGCGCTCTCTTCCCCCCATGCCTCCCTGCTCTCTGGCTCTGGGGGCCTCGCGGCGGTCCTGCTGGCCCTGGCCTGGGTGGCGGATGCGATCGCCCCGGGGGGCAGTTGTCCTCTACCTGCTGCCGTGTGGCGTTGAGGGGGTTCTGGCTGCCGTGGCTGCTGCAGCTGCTGCGGCGGGGGTCTTGGTGTGGGGATGGCTGGTCACCCTCCCTCCTTCGTTTCACATTCCACCATCCATTTTAGAAGAACATAAAGACTCACCTGAGCACAGGTGTTAGCTCACCCTTACACTAATAGTTTGTGTGATTGAATGAAATATTTCACACTAGTTGGTTTGAAGGCATAAGTATGCGTGTGTGAACAATATCTGCTTTGTGTACATGTTGACATGTGGACATTTTTGCAGTTAGCAGGTGTGTTGATGGCATTTGAGTGTGTGTGTGGACAGGCCAAGCTCCTTTGAGATTTGCATTTGCACCTGAACCTTACCGTAATGATAAACACCCAGCAGCTTGTTGCTCTATGCTGCCTCATGGTTTTACCCACCCCACCCTCATTTGATCACCCTCCCACCCCCACCCCCCCTCTACCATCCCTCTCTCTTCTCCCCTCTCCTTTTCCGTCCGGTCCAACACAAAAGATTTTCAAAAACAATCAGAATGAATAAGGTTTGGCCTCAATTACAAAAGAAAAGGGGTTTATTCAGACATTCCTCTGGTTTGTCTGAAGATTAATAACCCCTGTTGTTAAAGTAAAATATGAACAACACAAGAGGCCTTCAGCTCTCATCTTGCTGTTGGACAGGACAAGCTAAAAAAAAAAAAAAAGGAAGGAAGGACTTCCGGCGTAAAACATTGCCAAGTTAACCATGCGACTCGTCCTTGGAAATGAGGATGATTCACTGTGGTGACCCCTGATGGGAATAAGCCAAAAGAGAAAGAGGAATATATTAAATATAATGATGCGTAATGGTTGGTATACATTAAAATTATAACTTTTTCTTCGTATCTCATCAACAAAATCAAACATGAAATTCTTCATTTTCTTCTGGTCTAAATGAGAATCAATGATCCAGTTTTCTGTGACTCTGATTCATCTGTGAGTCAGAATGAATGTTGGAATCATTGCTGTTCTGAAAACTACAGCATTCATGATGCATTTATGATCTGAGATTATCCAAATCCAAAAGAACTCATCAAACACCATCATGAAACAAACTCACTTCTAACTAAACAAGTGTTTTTCTATCAGGATCCATCAGAGACTCAGGACTGGATCTGGATCTGAACCCAGCTGTGTTTCCTTCAGGAGTGACCAGTCAAAGGATCATCCTATTGAATTTAAATCATCTTGTGGTGCAGAGAGGTGAGCTGTATGTAAACATTCTTTCTCACAGACATTTCTGTCTCCATGTGTGCAGCAGTGAGTGTTGGAGCTTTTCCATAAACACAGAATAGATCTAGTAGATTCTCCTGAGTGTCTGCAGGACACCAGTGGGTCCAGTAGGATCTGATTGTTGCTGATTCTCCACAGACTGGACCAGCAGAGCTCAGAGACTCCCAGTGGTCCGTCTGTCCAGCAGCATCAAACACAGCTGGACTCCATCTTTCTGGTCTGTACATGAACAACAACTACTTTTCCATCATTCTGTCCACAGTCGTCTCCATGCTGCACTTTGCAGACCAGTGGACTGTCAGAGTGTCCAACATGGAGCTGATGTTTGGCTCCATGACTTCACTCTGATTGGCTCATTCATCTGGAATTCTGTTGCAGCTGCTGGAGGACAACATTGTCACTTTTGTCAAGAAGGAGCTGAAGAAGATCCAGAAGCTTCTGAGTCACAGGGAGGATGAGGAGGAGCTGGAGGTTGAAGATGAAGAGCAGAGGAGCATCAGAGCATCACTGATGAAGATCACAGTGAACTTCCTGAGGAGAATGAAGCAGGAGGAGCTGGCTGATGGACTGCAGAGCAGTAAGAGGATTTCTCTGAAGGTTTCAGCTGCTGAGAAAAGAAGATTTACTGATGTCTGAACACATGGAACCACAGGGATTCAAACCCTCATCATTCAGGGCTGCAGAGAGTTGATTTACTGTTTGTTGTCTTCATTCAGGATCTGCTGCAGTTTGTCGACGTGAAGTCCAATCTGGTCTGAAGAAGAAGTTCCAGTGTGTGTTTGAGGGGATGGCTAAAGCAGGAAGCCCAACCCTTCTGAATGAGATCTACACAGAGCTCTTCATCACAGAGGGAGGAAGAGGAGAGCTGAATGAAGAACATGAGGTCAGACAGATTGAAGCAGCATCCAGGAAAGCAGCCAGAGCAGAAACAAGCATCAGACAAGAAAAGCTCTTCCAACTCCCAACTGGAAGACCAGAACCAATCAGAACCGTGATGACTAAGGGAGTGGCTGGCATCGGGAAAACAGTCTTAACACAGAAGTTCACTCTGGACTGGGCTGAAGGCAAAGCCCACCAGAACCTCCACTTCACATTTCCATTCACTTTCAGACAGCTGAATGTGCTGAAAGAGGAGGAGTTCAGCTTGGTGGAACTTGTTCATCACTTCTTCCCTGAAACCAAACAAGCAGGAATCTGCAGCTTTGAAGACTTCCAGGTCCTCTTCATCTTTGATGGTCTGGATGAGTGTCGACTTCCTCTGGACTTCCACAAGACTCGGATCCTGAAGGACCCTAGAAAGTCCACCTCAGTGGCTGATCTGCTGACAAACCTCATCAGGGGGAACCTGTTTCCCTCTGCTCTCCTCTGGATAACCACACGACCTGCAGCAGCCAATCAGATCCCTCCAGGATATGTTGACATGGTGACAGAGGTCAGAGGGTTCAATGATCCACAGAAGGAGGAGTACTTCAGGAAGAGGTTCAGAGATGAAGAGCAGGCCAGCAGGATCATCTCCCACATCCAGAGATCCCGAAGCCTCCACATCATGTGCCACATCCCAGTCTTCTGCTGGGTCACTGCTACAGTTCTGGAGGATCTGCTGAAGAGCAGAGAGGGAGGAGAGCTGCCCAAGAGCCTGACTGAGATGTACATCCACTTCCTGGTGGTTCAGGCCAAAGTCAAGAAGGTCAAGTATGATGGAGGAGCTGAGACAGATCCTCACTGGAGTCCAGAGAGCAGGAAGATGATGGAGTCTCTGGGAAAACTGGCTTTTGAGCAGCTGCAGAAAGGAAACCTGATCTTCTATGAATCCGACCTGACAGAGTGTGGCATCGATATCAGAGCAGCCTCAGTGTACTCAGGAGTGTTCACACAGGTCTTTAGAGAGGAGAGAGGCCTGTACCAGGACAAGGTTTTCTGCTTCATCCATCTGAGTGTCCAGGAGTTTCTGGCTGCTCTTCATGTCCACCTGACCTTCATCACCTCTGGACTCAACCTCATGGAGGAAGAACAATCACAGATCTCTCAGCCTAAACAGAAACATCCAGTCCAGTTGTACCAGAGTGCTGTGAAGAAGGCCTTACAAAGTCCAAACGGACACCTGGACTTGTTCCTCCGCTTCCTCCTGGGTCTTTCACTGCAGACCAATCAGAATCTCCTACAAGGTCTGCTGACTCAGACAGGAAGTAGCTCACAGACCAATAAGGAAACAGTCCAGTTCATCAAGAAGAAGATCAGTGAGGATCTGAGTGCAGAGAAAAGCATCAACCTGTGCCACTGTCTGAATGAACTGAATAATGGTCCTCCAGTGGAGGAGATCCAACAGTTCCTGAGGTCAGATTGCCTCACCAAAGAGAAACTGTTTCCTGCTCAGAGGTCAGGACGTCTCTCCACAGATAAACTGTCTCCTGCTCAGAGGTCAGGACGTCTCTCCACAGATAAACTGTCTCCTGCTCAGAGGTCAAGACATCTCTCCACGGAGAAACTGTCTCCTGCTCAGAGGTCAGGACGTCTCTCCACGGAGAAACTATCTCCTGCTCAGAGGTCAGGACGTCTCTCCACAGATAAACTGTCTCCTGCTCAGAGGTCAGGACGTCTCTCCACAGATAAACTGTCTCCTGCTCAGAGGTCAAGACATCTCTCCACGGAGAAACTGTCTCCTGCTCAGAGGTCAGGACGTCTCTCCACAGAGAAACTGCCTCTAGTTCAGAAGTCAGGACGTCTCTCCACATTTGGACTGCCTCTAGTTCAGAAATCAGGACGTCTCTCCACAGAGAAACTGCCTCTAGCTCAGAAGTCAGGACTTCTCTCCACATTTGGACTGTCTCCTGCTCAGTGGTCTGCTCTGGTCTTCATCTTACTGTCATCAGAAGAAGATCTGGAAGTGTTTGACCTGCAGAAATACTCTTGTTCAGAGGAGGCTCTACTGAGGCTGCTGCCAGTGGTCAAAGCTTCCAACATAGCTCTGTAAGAACTCTCAGGAAAATCGCCTTCAGTCAACAAATGAATCTGGTGGAAACATGAAAGATTCAAAAACTGCTGTCTGTCTTTGTTTTCTTCAGACTGAGAGACTGTAATCTGTCAGAGAGAAGCTGTGCAGCTCTGTCCTCAGTTCTCAGCTCTCAGTCCTCCAGACTCAGACATCTGGACCTGAGTTCCAACATCCTGCAGGATTCAAGAATGAAGCTGCTGTCTGCTGGACTGGAGAGTTCAGACTGTAAACTGGAGACTCTCAGGTCAGGTTTCATTCAAATGTTGATTCTCTACAACAAGTTTTGTCTGTTTTTCTTTTTTCAGGAGAACGTGTTAAATAGACAAAAATGCAGAGGAAACAGCAGAGGACTGTTGCATAGAAGTAAAAGGAAAACAACCCCAGAAAAGAAAATAAGAAAATAACCTTAATCCTAACCACATTCAGACATTTTGGGCCCCATGGATCCTCATGTTTTTCAAGGCCCCTCTACAGCTTAGAGATGTCAGGAAATGCGTTCAAAGGATAACCAAAGACTTTTTGAGCAGTTATTCTGCAGAACCTGCTTTTTCCAGTAAGGGTGACAAGAGAAAGGAAAGTTTAGCTCTGCTTCATTCTTTTATTCTGGTGAACATCTTTGAGTTTCTGCAGAGAAACTTCATGCTGACCGGATTTCTCTACACTTTCAATAGTTTGTGTCCAAAACCCCAACATTAAACCCAACATTTCAACAAGTTTCTACATGTGCTTTTTGTTCCTCGGATTTGAAAGGAACCAGAGTGTTTAGTGTCTTCAGAATCTTTCCATGGAACAACTAAATGCTCTTTTTCTTTTCTATCCTCTTCAGTCTTCATCTGAATGTGTGTTGAAGCTCATGGAAACCTCAGCAGTTCAAGTGGAAACATTGATGCTGTCAGAGATGTGAAAATCTGCTCTCTAATTGAAGATTCCCACTTTAAGCCAGAATGATCTGTTGACTTTGATTCTTCAGACCTTTGTGTCTGTGACCTTCAGACACTCTCAAATATTGCATTGCTCTGTCATTTCTCTCCCATTAAATCTCCCGTTAACCATCTGAACTAGTTCAGCAGCAGTCCTAGTCATGAGTTTTTTTTTTGGTTCCATACTTAAAATGAGTAATTATTTTGCTACTGTCAGTTTTTATTAACCTTACTGTTTTATGGTCAAAATCCAAAAGAAATTACCTAACAGTGAAATAATAAAATGTCATGGGGGGGTTAACCAAGTTAACCAGCTGCATCACTGCTCCTGAACACACTTTACTGTCTGATTTCAGGTTGAGGAACTGCAGTTTGTCAAAGATCAGCTGTGAAATTCTGGTCTCAGCTCTGAAGAAAAACCCGTCTAATCTGACAGAACTGGACCTGAGCTGCAACAAGAACCTGCAGGATTCAGGAGTTCTTCATCTGTGTGGTTTTCTGGAGAGTCCAGACTGCGGACTGCAAACTCTGAGGTCAGACTTCATGTTTCAGTTGTGTTCAGCTCAATATGATGACAAAGTATTCATCCACAGTGAAAATCTGCAGAAGAAGTTCTTTTTTTCTTCCTGCAGCTGCTTGTTTCAAAGCTGTCTGCTGACATTTGTGCTCCACAAAGTTCTGCTTGCAGCCATCAGCTCTTCTTTATTTATTTTTTTTTAATTTGCCTGTCCAACAGCTGGGCAAACAGATAAGAGCTGAAGGCCTCTTGTGTTGGACAGATTTTACTTTAACAACAGGGGTTATTAATCTTCAGACAAACCAGAGGTATGTCTGAAAAAACCCCTTTTGTGGTTGAGGCCAAACTTTATTAATTTCAATCATGTTTGAAAATCTTTGGTGTTGGACCGGACAGATAAGGAAAGAAGGGAAGAAGAGAGAGGGATGTTAGAGAGAGTGGGGGGATAGAACCATGAAGCAGCATAAAGCAACAAGTTTGCTGGATGTTTATCACTATGGTAAGGTTCAAATGTAGTACGAATCTCAAAGGGCGGGGCCTGTCCACACTCACACACTCAAATATTATCAACACACCTGTTAACTGCAAAAATGTCCACATGTCAACATGTACACAAAACAGATATTGTTCACACACGCATACTTATGCCTTCAAACCAACTAGTGTGAAATATTTCACTCAGTCACTCAAACTATTTGTGCAAAGGTGAGCTAACACCTGTGCTCAGGTGAATGTTTATGTGAAACGAAGGAGAGAGACTGTCCAGCCATCCCCACACCAAGACCCCCGCCGCAGCAGCAGCAGCAGCCGGAACCCCCCAACGCCACACGGCAGCAGGCAGAGAACAACCGCCCCCCGGGCGATCACATCCACCACCCAGGCCAGGGCCAGCAGGACCACCACGAGGCCCCCAGAGCCAGAGAACAGGGAGGCATGGGGGGAAAGAGAGTGCCGCCCCAGCCCAACCAGGAGAGCAGCCCCCCCGCTGCGCCAGGAGGGCCCAACGCAGAGCCCCACCTGAGAAGGGCGCCCACAGCCCCAGACGAGCACCTCATCACCACCCAGGAGATCTGGGCATCCCCCCACCCCAACCCCAGGTACGAGCCAGGACCCCACAAGGGAGACCCGCTCCGCACTCCAGGCAGCCACCCACCCGGCCCACGGTTGGTCCAGGAAGGAGCAAGGCAAGGGTCAGCCGCCCCCACCCAGGAGGGGAGAGGGTTCCACGAGGGGTGTTGTAAACATGACCTGACCAGGCTGGGCCACAGTTGGAAATTTGGCGAGGCCCAGCGCTCAGGGCCAAGGACCAGAACCCACCCCACAGGGATACGGACACCCCCGGCTCAGGTGTAATGTGAACCCCCTCCCTGGGCAGAGAGAGCACCGCCGGACCCAGGAAGCCGGCACCCAGGGGACACGGCCGCTGTTGCCAAGGGCCCAGCACCCCCCACCAGGGATGGGGTAGGGGACAGATGGACCTAGGTCCCACCTTCCTAGCAAAATGTGTGTGCGTGTTTGTGAGGGTGTGTGTTTATATTTGAATGTATATTTTGAGGAGTAAAGGGTGTGTGTACTAAGGGGGTGCAGTTAAAATTGGTGGGTAGGGCACTGAGGGGACATCTCCTGATTACTCCTTTGCTCCAACAGACTCCTTTAAAGTACATGCTGAAGAAGCAGCCGTGCACGCTCACATGCACTCTGAGTCCTGCTGCTGTGTTTCAGCAGATGCAGCTGAGAGTCCAGCGGCTGATGTTTGTGAGCAGACAGTGACAGAGTCATGCTGCAGCTGGATGCTGCTCTGACAGACACATCCTCCACAAACATCCTCACCTTTTCATCCACAAACATCATCACATCATCCATAAAAGCTCCCAGCAGCTTCTGACTCTTCATTCAGAGCTGAAGTCATGCTTGATCAGGGATCAATGTCCAACATTTGCTGCTGACTCTTCCTCATCACTTCCTTCTTCTCTCTGCTTTGATCTGTTGGAGCTGAAAGTCTCTGCTTGAAGGGCTGCAGCAGAGAAGGACTGGAAGATCATCTCCTGAAAAGTGGGAGGAAGACTTCCCAGCATCATGCTGCTGAAATTCTCCCATGATTCAGTGCTGTTTGGGGAAGAGCTGAGCAGAAAGAGGAAGTGGACTTTTTCTGCTGTTGCTGCAGAAACCTCAGTTGGTTTGGATGCAGCCACAGGCTGATGTTTGATTTTCACACATCTGGACTTCTTTCCTGAAGCAGCTGCATGTTGTCCTGAATGTTCCTGAATGTTCTTCTTCTCTGCTTCTGCTGGACTCTTCTGATCTGCTGCTGTTGCTTCACATCTTTGGACTTTTTCTAAACTTTCTGATCTTCTTCAGCTCTGAACTCTTTAGAAGAAGTGAAGGATGAAAAACAGGAACTTTGTCTTTAAACTCAACTCTTTGTTCTGGATTCAGGTTGTATGGCTGCAGTTTGTCAAAGACCAGCTGTGCTGCTCTGGTCTCAGCTCTGAAGTCCAACCCGTCCCACCTGAAAGAATTGGACTTGAGCTTGAACAACCTTCAGTTTTCAGATGTTCAGCAGCTCCAGGATCTGGTGGAGAGTCCAAACTCCAAACTGCAGACTTTGAGGTCAGTAGAGGGTTGGAGTCAGTCCAGCTGCTTCCAGATGTTTGGTCCTAAAGTGAGTCTGACAGCAAAGATGCAGAGTTTCCTGTGAAGCTGTAGCTTCTCAGTGAAGCTCTGAGGAGAATGATGACAGGCTTCAGGACAACAGTCAGCCAATCAGAGCAGCAGAAGCTCCAACAGGTGAAGATGACAGGAAGCTGCTGCTCTGAACAGGACTGAAGCTCCTGCTGCTCTTTCTGCTGTTGTGCTGCATCACTGACTGACAGACCAGGATCAGGAGACACTCCTTCATTTCTGGCTCTACACTTTCTCTCTGCAGGTGGAAGGGATGGGACTGATGTTCCTCATGGAGGAGCAGAGAGGAGCAGCAGCAGCAGCTGGTCTGCAGAGATGTGGTGACTGGACGGTGTTCCTGGGAGGTGGAGAGCAGAGTGATGGAGGAATCAGAGGAAGTGGAGATGAGTGTCAGAGCTGCAGCAGGAACTGATCTGAGATCAGCTCCACTGTCTCTCAGTTATGGTGCTGCAGCTCCCCCAGTGGACTGATGGAGAACTGCACTTCCTCTTCTCATTCTAACTTGGAGTTTTGATCTGAAACATGGGTTGGATTCAGATGTTCAGCAGCTGTTTGTGTCCTCAGATCCAGTCAGACACCAACATGTTCCTCAGAGAACAGCATGTCAGCACACACTGCACACGCTTGGATCCATGCAGACGTGTTGGAAGCCAGAGCTTCAGGCCGGCCTTCAGTGGATCTGTCCGTTCATGCTGAATGGGAGCAGAAGAACGTCTGTTTCAGCTCTGCTGCTTCAGCTCCACTCAAACTGCTGGGAACTCCAAACTCTCTCAGAGGAGAAAAACAGCAGAAAGCTTTCTGCAGCTGCTCTCACAGTGGATCTTCCTCTGTCTTCTTCAGCAGCAGATGATGAAGAGTCACTTTCTTCAGGTTCCTCTCAGTCCTGACCTTCATTCCTGATGGACCAAAGCAGACTGACAGCAGCTCTTTAGCTCCACAAAGAAAACTCTGCAGTTTCCCAAAAACCTTCTGAAGCAGAAAAACCAGGAGACTTCCTGTCTGTCTGTCAGTGTTGGAGTCTTCCTCCATCTTCAAAGGATGAAGCTTTCTGCTTTGGAACATTCCAGAAAGCCTTTTGAAAGCCTCCTGATGATGCTGGAGCACAGGGAGGAGTCAGGAGGATGCAGGAGCTCCCAGAGGAGGAGAGGCAGGAGGAGCAGAGGGAGCGGCTGCTGGAGCAGAAGCAGCTGCAGACGCACTTTTAGCTCTTGGCTTCAAACGTTGATCAGGAGGAAGAGGAGGAGCTAAAGAGGAGCAGGAATGCTGGGAGTGGGACTGGAATTCAGACTGAATCCAACATTTAGGGACAAAAATGGCGTCTTCCAGAAATAAATCCATGTTTCAGAAACAGGAACATTCTTGAAAGTCTACCCGGCAACAACTGGGGTTTGGATGAGGAGAAGAAGAAATGTTCCCATTTAGAGAGAAACCAGTTTCTACTCCATCCAGACTCTCAGCTCCATTTAGCTCCTGGATCCACTTTGAAAATGGCTTTTCACAATAAAAGCACACATTTTAGGATAATCAGAGGTAAAAAACTAACAACTAACTTTGAATTTGTTCTTTTCTTATTGAAAAAATGCAGAAATCTGTTCTCTCAAACTCCTTCAATGTCCTTTTTTGATCATTTCTAAACATTATTCTGAGTATTAGAACCACAGAATCACTTAGAATCATCATTTTGGTCATTTTTTGATTCATAAACTCATTTTGTCCCTTAAAAATAGAACATTAGAACAAAATCAAATGATCAAATTCAAATAAAAATCAAACATCAAAGTCAGAGACATAAAGGGCTCATATCTTCACCAATTCTTCCAGAAACATGGAGGATGTGACGTCACTTTTCCTTCCACTGCTTCAAGTTGGAGCAGGAGCTGAACATTGTCGCCCTCAGCTCATTACAAGCGTGGAGACGCAGAAAAGCTCGGATTGGTTCTTCTTGAACAATGATGTCAAATGTTCTGGATGACAAAAATCCAATTTAGTTGATGTAAAAACCCTCAGACATGAAAACACCCGCTATTCCTGCTGTTTCTGACCGTTTTCATGGTCTGCAGGTCTAACAGCAACAATCTCAAATGTTGGACTGAACCATTTCATTTGAATCCTAGAGAAAAGACCACTGAACATTTCATATTTGTCACTGAAATGACATCAAACTGTCCAATTAAAAGGGTTTACCCCCCATCATAATCCATCATAATTCCATCATAATTGAATAAAAACTAGATCTGAAACCAGATTCAAACCTATTTAGTCTTTGAGTTTCATGGATTTCAGCTTCATGAACAGACAAACTCCACACAGAAAGGTCACAGCTGGGATTTGAACCTTCTCCCTGAGAGCGCTAACCACTGCTCCACCGTGCACGGAGTCTGACCTTCATGAAGGCTTGGTGAGGCTTCTTCTTCTGGGCAAACAGTGAAGCTTTTCCCGCTTAGCGCCCTCTACTGGTTGCAGATTGAAGTTGTAATGTGAAACAGCTGAAGGTCAAATCTGCTGTGAAGAAGTTTGGTTTAGTCCAGACGTGTTGGACTTCAAACTGACATTTCCACCAACAACACCACCAAGAGCTTGTTCAGCTGGACCACAACAACACATGACAACAACACACATGTCTACATGGAAGTGACAGTGTGGCGGCGCTGCTCACATCCCGTCCGACCTTTGACCTCCCACTGAAAGTGGCCTCTGCCGCCACGGCGACTGACTGGAGCGGCTCCACGGCTGCTGGTGGTGTTCCAGGTGATGGAGGATGTTTTCCAGCTCCTGCAGAGGTCTGGATGGATCTGAGCTGATCTGAATGTGCTGACAGGCCTCTGAGGAGAAGAGGCTGACAGAGGAACCAGGAGCTGAAGGAGACTAAAGGCCCAGGATCCAGAAGCAGCTGCAGAGAGACCAAGCGGGCGTGTTTCCTCTAGCCATATAACTCATTGGGCTGGACTATCCAAAGCCCCCCAGGTGTCAGTGGTTAAAAAAAGTCTGATAAACCATGCTCACGGACTGATCTGTGCCCACAGATTAATACATTGAGTTCACACTGATGCTCAATCGTGCATGTGCACTAACCCCACTTGTACAGATCTGTGGAGATCTGCTGGGGTTCTACATATTATCATTTCTGTGTGGAGTTTGCATGTTCTCCCCGTGTATGCGTGGGTTTCTCTCCGGGGTCTCCGGTGTTACGCCCCCTTTCGTGTCTAGGGGCACAGAGGCGGCATAACATAAAAAAAGTAAAGGTTTGGCTACTAAATTGACTGCAACACAAAACACCAAACAAATGTCTCCATAAAATAACCAAATTTATTTACAAATGAACAACAACCAGCAATAACTAAAAGTAAAGCAAAAGGCTTCAGGGTGAACCCAGGCCATAATAACAAACAAAACCCCAACTAACTGAAACATGTTTTCTTACCTGTACAAAGGAAAAGGAAAAACAAAGACAAACACTTACCTCCCTAACCTAACAGAAACAGGAGAAAACAAGTACTAAAGAAAATGGCAGTTCACCCCTACAGCTTCACTTAAACAAAAACTATAAACCAAAAGACTAATCAGAGTGGGCACTGAGAAAAACTACGAAGGACTACAAAGGACAAAACAAAGTGCAACACAAACTAAACAGGTGGTGAATTACAAAACAAAATGGAGAACAAAACAAAATGGAGAAGAGGTCCAAGCTGCAGTGGAGGCTTTTGCTGCAAGGCACCCTTCTCACCAGCTGGATGTCCAAATGGTGGCTTTAAAGGCTGCCTCCACCAGCTGGTCCAATGGGAGGCCAGACCCTTTCCACCACACCTGAAAGTAGTCAGACAAAAAAGAGACACAAAGATCCACAAAAAACACAGAAATCCCACTCTGATACAAAAATAACACAAAACACGGAGCAAACAGAACCAAACAAAACCAAATAAAACCAAATACGGCCACAGCCGTAACACCGGCTTCCTCCCACCATCCAAAAACATGCTTCATAGGTTAATTGGTGACTCTAAATTGTCCCTAGGTGTGAGTGTAAGTGTGAATGGCTGTGTGATTGTTGACATTCAACCCTGCGACAGACTAGCGACCTGTCCAGGTTGTCCCCCTGCCTTCGCTCACAAGTGGCCGGGATAGGCTCCAGCAGCCCCGTGACCCAAAAGGGAAAAAAACGGTCAAGAAAATGAATGAATGTTTCTTTTTTCCTGACATTTAAGATTTTTATTCTGTAAAATGACTGTGGGGCCTTTAAAAAAAAATATTTTCGAAAGCTTCATGAACCATTTATTCGTGTAAATTTTCTTTTTTAAATTTTGAATTTGCACTCCCATTTGTAACCACTAGTTCAATGAGCATTATCAGGATTTTATCTTTTAAGCTGGAGATTTGTAGGGGGAGCCTAGCTGGATAACACCCCCTTGTAGTTTTGTAAAACAAACCAGATAAAGGAAATTGGACCTCTGTAGAAAAGTTGAGCTTTTGAATAAACACCCTTTTCTAAAAGCTATGTCTGTTGTGGTTCATTTGAGCATGCCTCCTTCAGGTGCACAGCAGCAGGGGGTATTCCAGAAAGCATGTTTGCCTGACTTTAAGCCTGAACTCTGGCTGAAATCCGCCTGAACTTGCTTACTCTGGGTATGTCGGTTCCAAAAGACCAGATATGAGTTAGCGTAATTACGCTCGACTTGGTAACCATAGGGTTACCAAGGCCCATGGAGCTGGAGCATTGATCTGGCTATGCGGCTCCAGGAGGAGAGCTGGCGGCCAGACAGAGAGCTGCTGCTGATGGAAAGACAGCCTGATCATCTCCTGAACTTTAGCTTTCTGGTTTCCATGGAGACCATCAGAAAAAGGTCCCTGATTTGATTCTGGTTTGTAGTTTTCCTCTGGGGTTAACATGGGACAGCAAGCCTTCAAAGTCAGTCAGAGAGACGGAAAGACGGCGGAAGCGTCCGTCTTTCAGACTCATCAGGAGAGAAGATCACTGAACGGAGAGAATCTGAAGGATCCAGACATGGAGACGTGATTCCCCATGATTCTGGAGAACTCTTCATCATCCAGAAACCTGACCTCTCAGCATCATCTGTGTCTTCATGCAGTGGAAATGACAGAAACACAGACACCGCCCCATGTCACCATCAGGCTGAAAACATTAGCTGGAAGCTCCGCCCACAGGCAGCGTCCAGCTCAGGAACACATTTGTGGACAGACGGCGAGCAGAGAATTATCCTCACGGTGAAAGAGAGGCGGTCAGTGTGGACGCAGCTGAACAGAAATGTATTCATGTTCATTCAAAACAAAGAGGACACTTTTGAATAGGAGGCAGAAAGGGCAGGTGTTCAAACCCCCCTAGGGTCCTGTGTGTGCACGTCTGACCAGCATCAACCTGATATTTCTGTTGGTTCTGATCCATAAAGGTTTTTAATTACCATTTATTTGTCATTAGTGTTCAGAGTTCATATAGTTTTGCATTTTTCAAGAGGTTTTCTGAACTTTTTGAGCTTTTCCAGTCTGGTTCTACTGGTTTTCTTGGAGTTTCTACTGTTTTTATTGTTGCTCCACGTGACCCAAAGGTCTCTGCTCGTCCCTGCTGTGCAGCTCTGTCCTTCCCCTCTGTCATGTGTTCATCCGTCCACATGAGGGCGCCGTCTAGGTCATGCATGGTGAGCTGGAAGCCAAGAAAAGGAGGGAAAAATGGAGAAAATGAAAGACCTGAGGAAAGCTGCAGTTCAGCCTTCAGGAAGAAAAGTTTAGACCAATAATTACAGAAACAAAAGATAAAAAATGTTTTTATAAATCTGAAAGTCACCAAAGTGTTTAACAAACTTTTTTATAAAGTGAAAAGGTCAAATGTTTGTGTGTTGGAAGTCCCAACCTGACAGATGAGCAGAATAATAAGGCAGGCAAAGCCGTAACACTGCCCCCTGGTGGACAGGAACTCAGCAGTGCAGCTTCAGGATGGAGTGGCTTCCAACAGATCAGATCAACGTTCTGCTCTCTGCTAAAGAGGCAGAACGTCTCCTTCTAAGAAGAATCCAGAGTTCCTGATCACAAACATCAACTGAAGCCCAAATCAGAGCTGATCAGACTGCTTGGAGCCCAAGCTCCACAAAAGAGGAGAGAAGAAGAAGAAGAAGTCGTCCACATGAAGCTTCACCTTAGAGGAAAAGAGGAGCTGCTGAACTAAAGTACTCCAGTACTGAGGAACACTTTCAACCTCTGAGTGATTCTGTAGAACATCTGGAACTAGAATGTAGAAAGTGCTTCAGTTCCATGAGCTGTCAGTCTGCAGCAGCTTCATCTGCTGCCTCCATCCTCTCTCTGTGAGTCTCTGCAGAGTTTTTCTGCAGCTGCTGGTTTTTCTGCAGCAGCAGCATCAGAGCCAGAGAGCCAAAGAAAGTGGAAAGTCTGAGAAGGAAGCAGCTCTGAAGCTCTGCAGCTGACGGTGCAGCTTCAGGACTCATGAGGAGGAGCACATGCACGGCTCTGATGCTGCTGAACGTCTGACTGAGATGATCCACATTCAGGAGTTCAGAGTGAAAGACGTGTGGAAGAAGAGAATCCTGAAGGTTTCTGTGCAGACATGAACTCAGTCAGAGAGCGTCTGAATGTTGGAGGATCCAGAAGAAACCAGGAGCTCATGAAGGTGGTTCTGTTGGAGCAGAGAGCAGAACTCTGATCCCAGTTTCAGGAACAATGCAGGCTCATGTTCTGGACTGAAGAGTTCTCCTGAAATGTTCTGTTCAGACTTCTTCAGGATCACATCTGTGTGTGAATGTGGAGCTTTGTCTGAACCAAGCTGCAGCTAGTTCACTTTGAAGCTCCTTCAGGCTCACACAGCAACAATGACAAAGACTGAAGCTGCTGTGCTGCCCTCTAGTGGCAAACATGGCATCTGCAGCACACATTTCTGCATTTCTCAACATTTTTGAAGCTCATCCAGAGAATGCCAAAAGTGTTCAAAGCAGTAATCAAAGCAAAAGGTGGCTACTATGAAGAACCTACAATATGACATATTCTCAGTTGTTTCACACTTTTTTGTTATGGATAGAATTCCACATGTGTTCATTCATAGTTTTGATGCCTTCAGTGTGAATCTACAATTTTCATAGTCATGAAAATAAAGAAAACTCTTTGAATGAGAAGGTGTGTCCAAACTTTTGGTCTGTACTGTAAATAAAAATGTTAAGTGTTTTTTTTTGTCTTAACATGAAAAAATCTGTGAATTTATTTAAATCTTTTCCAGTTTTTTATTGAAAAAATCTTTGAAGAAAACACAAAAACTAGAAACAGCATTAAAATCTTTGCAGATTGTGGGTGAAAAATGTTTCTATTCCAAAGATCTTTAATTTTATTCACTTTTCTTTTATTATGTTACATCTCAGTTATATACTTCATAAATTTGTTTTTTTTGTGAAAAATTTTTTTATTGCACCATTTCAGAAAACAGTACAAAACGTAACTTAAATGATCAAATAACCCTCCCCTTCCCTCCCAAGGCAGCAGCCCCCCAGGGGTTCCCCAAGACAGACATTAATACAAAATAAACAACAATGGCACATACCTGCAAAATAATAATACTAAACTGATGAGTAGAACCAAATAAACAATATAAAATAAACAAATGACCAATAATTAGGTGAGGGTCTCTATGTTCACCTTCTAAGGATTCTGATTTTTAACTGCACCCCCCCCCTCTCTTCATAAATTTGTTATTCTAATTTTAATTAAATTAAGTTAAATTCTCTGTTGTTTTTTTTCTGTAATGAGAAATTCAAAATTATTGCTTGTCTTTGTTATTATCTATACAGTTTAAGGTTTATTTATAGTCGTAATTATTCTCTTTTGCAGGAGGAGACCAGGAGCAGGAGTTCCTGTCTGCAGACAGAAGAGGACAAACAACATCCAGAACTCACTATGGCTGCCTTTACACTGCACGGTTCAAGTGACCCAATTCTGATTTGTTCTTCTCATGTGGCTCGGCTCGGATATGACCGTTGACCGTGTAAGCAGGACAAAAGCGCATGGCTTCCGATTTTCTCAGATCGGATACAGGCCTCTCTCATATGTGGAAATAAATCGGAAACGAATCTGATACGTGCATTTGCGTGTGCCATGTAAGCAGACAAATCGGATATTCCCCAGTAAATGCAGTCGTTCGTCAGTGACATCAACTCAGGAGACCACCAACTGAGATCACATGACTTATTAAGGTGCTTTTGTGCTGATTTTGCTGTCAGCGTGTTACCTTTCAGCCTCAGGCTTCAGACCGTAGTCAGAAACCGCTGTTATGTCCGGTCCGGTCCCGGTCGGGACGCAAACGGTAACTAATCAAGCGGGACACCGTTGCTCTGGAACAGGCTAGAAGCTGTTTATTTCTTTGGGGGGCGTGTATGATGGGGACCGTGTGTGAGTGTGTGTGCGCGCGCGTGTGTGCGTGTGTGTAAGGAGAGCGGGTGTGAGCGCGGAGCGGGAGAGTGTCGGAGAACCGTAAATTACAAATAAGGTGTCTCCCCCAAAAGTTTTGGAGTCTTTCTTAAACCTCTCTGGAGGCTGACGGTTCAGAACGGAAAAGTGAACCCCAAAGGAGAATCCGCCTTCGGCCCTGGAGAAAATCTCCCGTGTGTTTCTGACTACGGTCGGAAAGAGAAGTCATCGCGCAGGAAAGGTTCAACACTTGGATCAAACTGTTCGGACAGCACGTCTGCAAACACTTCCTCATTCAAAACTCAGAGAGAGCACATAAGGCGTCCGAGCAGCCCTCATTTTTTTCCTCTCCCGTGCATCCCCTGAGAGCGCCCAAGGCAACGCCTCCTTCCGTCGCTGCATTGCCTGCATGACAACCGCAGTCAAAAAGTCCAAAGAATCTCCGCGGAGGGCGGAAATACTGCTGCGTAGTCCTCAGAACATCTTCGTTTGATAGTATTAGCATTGTATAGTGTAAATGCAAAAATCGGATATGGGTCACTTTTAAAAGATGATGTAAGCGGGTCATCCAAAAAATCGGATATAGTCAGAAAATCGGATGTGGGAATCAAGACCTGCAGTGTAAATGCGGCCTATGACTCTACCTTCAGGGATCATTTCTTTAGTCTGGAACTAGAGGATTGTGTTTTTACAGAGGTTGGTCTGGCTGTCCATGATGATGATGATGAAGATGTTTCCTTCAGAACAGGAAGCTGGTAAGAAGATGAGAATCTTCTTCACTGATGAAGACTGTTCAGTGTTTCTGGATGAGACACTGAAGGAGGAAACATTGTCTGAGTGGACTGTTAAATTGTTGGAACCTGAAATGGATTTATGTAAACTCTCATGAAGTAAAAAAAACGTGTGAATAAATAAGATAAGGTTAATTATGTCCTGAGGTTATTATTAAACTCTGACAGTCCACTTGAATCTGAATGTGAGATTTTACTTCCATGACATTTTTGGCTAAAAACACCAAACCTTCACTGCTGCCTCCAGAAAAACCAGCAAACAGACTGAGAGGAAGACACATTCCTCATCTACTGTCATCAGTTCAGATTCATCAACAGAAGCTGACAGTTTCACAGAGAGGACTCAGACCCTGCTGAGCTGGGACTGACCGTGGAAAATCCACAGAAGAGGATCCTTGGTGTCAGTGGGGGGGTCACGACTCCCCGTGGAAAACAAGGGAGCAGATGAGAGCAAACATCCAGAAAGCAGCTCCACACTCAGACTGAGTTCATAGAGGCTGACAGGACTGAGGTTCTGCCACATCAGTTGATAAAGGGGGATATCCCATGATGCACTGGGATCCTTTTTGGTATTTGTGTAGATTCATCAGCCTCTTTTATTTCATGTTTGTGTTTTTTTCTCTACATGAATCTGTAATTTGAAAAGCTGGAGTCCTAAATGTTTTTTTTCTCAGCTTCAGGAAGCGACACAGAAATCAGACACGTTTTTCTGCAGCTGGAGATCCTAAATGTGTCAGGATGGAGGTCAAACATCTTTGATGGTTAAATCAAGGATTCTTTTTAATTTCTTAGATGAATTTCTTTGTGGTTCTTCTGTACTCCACCACTTCTCTTTGTCCTTCTTGCTTCACCTCAGAACTGCTGCTCCAAATCCTCAGACAATGAAGAAAACTGAATTTTATATTAAGACAAACTATTATGATCTAAACTAATCAAAGCTGCTGCTGTTAAGATGCTGACAGAAATGTTTTCTATCCTGCAGGTTCACCTCAGGTTCCTCTCCTCTCTTTCCAATATTTGCAGAATTTTTCTGTGTAATTTGTTTTATTTTAATCCAGAAACCTGATTCAAATTATTTTCCAAATGTTCTTCTGTCTCTACATTAAAAAGGTGCTGAGTGTAGAAAGAAGAACAGAACTTTTCTGTCACTCTGGATTGAGGTCAGAATGTGGTGATTTCAGGTTTTCGTTGGGACTTTTTGGAAAGTGTTGAGTCACTTTTGAAAAACTTTCATCATCTATGTATATTTGTACAAACATGAGCTTTAAAAAGAAAACTGGAGGGATTTTAAGGCAACAGAGAAGACAGGTTTGATGAACTTCTGCTCCCACAGTGGATGGAGCAGAGACAGAAACTGAAGCCTTCATCACATCACCATAGCTGGATTCCAGAGCGCTTTATCAAAGCCAGACAGATGGAACAGCAGAAGCTACATTCATCCACATCCTTCCTGCTCATTTGGCTGCAGAGATCCAGTTGAAGAAGCTGCAGTTCTTTCTGCACTGAAGGTTTCCTCACAGCTGGTTTCCCTTCCAGACTCTGAACTTTCAAAGGTTTTGTCATCAGGAGGATTTCAGGATCAGAGTCCAGGACAGTCTGGGATTTCACTGAAGACTTTACTGACACTCAGAAACATTTCTTGGTTTAGCTGTCAGTCAAAGATCATGAAAGAGACAAAGTCCAAAGTTCTTCTTGGTTATCAACAAATGTTGAGTTTTAGCAGCAACAGTCAGATGTTCTTTAATTTAAGACAGACTCTGGAACTATGAAGAGACATTTCTGACACTAAAATGAGAAAGAAAGACGGAAAATCCAATAAGTGCTAAAAATCTAGATTTGTACTGAAACTCGATAGAATTTTTATTAGATCCTGAAACAATAAAGTCCTGTTTCTATTCAGCTTAACAGCAGCAGGAAGTAGGAAAAAGGATGACGGTTCACCACAGTAGACTTAAAGCTGTACTGATAGAAAATGTCATTTCTGACTTGTTGACATTTTTCATCAGAGAACATTTGCTGCATCAGGATGATTCTATGTTGAACAGTGTTTTATTTTGAAAGGAACTCATATCATCCTTTTTTAAATGTAAAAATCAGTTTAATAGTTAGAAAAAATGCTGTTTTCTCTTTACATTTCAATGTTTTATTATTATAAACCACACATGGATCCAAATCCTCATCGTAGCATCAACAGAAATAGAAGCAGTCTGCTGTTTTTCTGGTCAGAGACAAACAAACCAGAACGGCTCCTTTAGTGTTGAAGGTTGCAGACTCCTAATCTGACCTTTGACTCTAGAGACACCTGGACAACTTGGCCCCGCCCCCTGGCGTTCCAAACAGGAAGTACCTGCTTGCTCCATAAGCCAGAATCCCATAGACTTCTATAGAGAAATAACTGACTGATCCAGAGCTGAGCGATGTAGAACTTTACTTATATAGTTTTTCATATCAGAACATAATGATATAAATCACCATATAAACCAAATATCTGTAGTTGTCAAATGTGAACGCTCTGAGGCTCATCAGAGAAATGTATTATCATCAGCAGGTTGTTTAGATTTAAATGTTAATTTCCCATCATGCATTTAATATGACAGATGCGCTACAGGACCATAATGCAATAGTTTTTTAGATAATTAAGCAAGTCCAGCTTGTCAGTGCTTTGCTGATTGGCTAGTTGGATGTGTTCTTTGATGAGCTTTTCAATCTGACGTCTGCTTGGAGGACTGTTTTCATCCTTTTGGATGATTCCACTATTTGAACCAGACCTGGAACTAGAAGAGACTCAATGAGAACAGAAAGACAAGAAAGGATCCAAACCAAACTCTTCTTCTGTCTGACTTGAACCCTCAACCTTCTGATCCAGGAGGCCACATGGTCTGAGAGAACATCCATAATGATGCATAATGATGTCAGCGCAAGGAATTATGGGATACCATTTTCTTTGCCTATCTGGGCAGATTGTGGTCTAAGTGTGGGTTTTGGCCATGGGTTTTGTTGTCCAGCTTTTTTACTCTGTTTGAACTAGTAATTTAAACTGTTATGTTTATTTCTTTCTGCACCATGAGTTAGAGTTTGGTATAGGATGATGACCAACCCCCTTGGGCAGTAAAATACCCTGAGTCTGAACCAGTAATGTCAGAGTTTGTGACATGTGAGCGATACATTGCTGGGTTATTCATGTCATTAATACAAAAATTAACAGGCCCATTGGTGGAAACTTAGGAATAATTTGTCAAATAAAATTGTATAAACAAAATTGAAATAGTTTTCTTTAAGTTAGATCAACATTTCAAATTAAGTTTGATAAACATAAAAATTTTAGTTGAATAAACTTAATTTAATTAAGTGTTACCAACTGAAGTAATTCAATTAAGTTGGATCAACTTTTTTCTTTTTAGAGTGCAGAAGCACAGAGCTGAAGCAAACATCCCAGAACATCCCACCTTCAGTTTGATCCGCTTCAAGACAAAGTCCCACATGAAAGAGATCAAAGTGAGCTAACCAAGCGCTTCATCTGATGGATCAGAACCAGACTTCTGTCAGCTGGAACTGGGGCTTCTTCCAGACCATGTGACCTCATGGACAAAGTTCCAACATGGTTTCAGTGAAACGTGGAGGTTTTCCAGGAAACGTTGCTGCAGTTCCTCCGTCTCATCAAAGGAGAGATTTCTCTGCACTAAAGAAGAAAATCTTCCAGAACAGCTTCAAGCTGCAGAAAAACTGTTTCCATCATTCTGATGACATTTCTTTAGGCTTCATGTGAAGAAAACAAACTGTTGGAAAAGATGAAACCAGAAACAAAGAGGTTTCTAGAAGCTGCAGTTACAAAGAACAGCCAGCAGGTGTCTCACTGTGGGAGTCTCTGGAGTTGAAAAAGGACTTTTCTTTGGTGAAATTCAGTCATTTGGATGAAAGACAAACAGGAAGACAAATCCTTGTTCTTCTACTATTGGATCCAAATGTTGGTAGAAAGTAAAGCAGCAACAATCAAATGAGCAGCAGCTCTTTATAGTTCATCTCTCACTAGAATGAGATCCAGACTGAAGCTTCTGGAAACTTGGAGCATTCCAGCTGAAACTCACTGGATCACATTCATAATAATAATTATAATCAAAATAATAATAATAATTGTACACGCCCAAATTTTCAGTTTTTATTAGTTAAAAAAGTTTGAATATCCAATAACTTTCATTCCACCTCATGATTGTGTTCCACTTGTTGATTCTTCACAGATTTTACAGTTTTCTATCTATTCTTGTTTGTTTTAATGTTCAGCACCATGAGCTGTTTTCTTTACATGAAAAGTGCTTTTAAAATAAAACGTACATGAATTTAATCTTCATGTTTGCAGCCTGAAATGTGGCAAAAGGTTAAAAAGTTGAAAAGGAACTTCCAGAAATATTACTAGTTTGTTGTTTGACTCCACACAGAGCTTCAGGAGAAACACCAGCTGTGTTCATGTTTGGAACAGACGTCTGCACTAAGCGTTCTGCACAGCAGCAGAACGTGACCCCTCTGCATGTGATGTCATCACTACCAGGAAGGACCGGGGCATTCGAAAGACTAGAATAGAAAATAACAAAAATAACATGTACATGCTTTAGTTTGAGAACAATGTGATTTGTTTATTACAGGAAAATGTTTGTGGAAGAAAATTTTTGTTCTAAACAAGGAAAGAAAATGTAGAAAAGTCAATGTTCCTGAATGATCACCAGATACAGACAGAGAGAGAGAGAGAGAGAGAGAGAGAGAGAGAGAGAGAGAGAGAGAGAGACAGAGAGAGAGAGAGAGGGAAGGAGAACAGGAGATGAGCTAGCTGGAAGATTAAATGATATGTGTGTCAAATAAAGCCAGATAAAACGGAACTAAAGGACTGTTTAATTGAATAACACAACAATAAAGATTTGTATCTGAATTAATATTTTATTTTCATCAATAACTTTTGAAATATGAGGAGAAAATAGCATCCAAAAGGAAAGGAAATCCGATTCTTCTGAAACTGACGTCCATCTGTTCGTTATTCCCAGGCGATAAAAACATAAAATGGTTGCTATGGACACAAAAATCAACAGAAA
The DNA here is from genome assembly GCA_023969325.1 of Oryzias curvinotus. Classification (NCBI taxonomy): domain Eukaryota; kingdom Metazoa; phylum Chordata; class Actinopteri; order Beloniformes; family Adrianichthyidae; genus Oryzias; species Oryzias curvinotus. The sequence goes on from CM043715.1 coordinate 561,720, forward strand.
AACTGCCAATTTGAAGAAAAAGTGGATTTTCCATCAATTTATCTCACGTAGTTCTTACCAATGCAATCACCTCAATCAATGTGTTTTTCTGAGTCAGTCAATGATGTTGATCATGATATCGATCGTTCATGCAGAGCAGGACGTACTGCAGTCCAAAGTCTCCTCTGTAGCTCACATTGTAACAACCAGCCCCCCCTGCAAACAGAAGCCAGGAGACTCCAGCTGAGCAGAGACATGGTTCACTCTGTGGAGCAGCAAGTTCATTCTAACAGCCGCAGATCTTTTTACAAAGTGGGTGGAGGGAAAATCTCTCTATAAACACTAAACCAGGGGGGTCAAACTCATTTTCACTGAGGGCCACATCAGCATAGTGGCTGTCCTCAAAGGGCCAGATAGAACTTACACATGTAACTAAATGTAATGAAAAATACACGTAACTATTCCTTAATGTTAAGTGACTCATTATTTATTTAATATAACTTTTTAAAGTACAGTAACAGTCACAGTTGCATAGAAAACATATGTTTGCTTGTTACTTAGCATAAATCCTTTTAAATTAGATTCTGTCAGGTTAGGTTATGTGGTCAGAGTTTAAGTCCTAATGTATAGTTACCCAATCTGATATTTCAAGTTAGATCCCCCCTAAATATGAATAAATACACACCTACAAAAGTTTTTCTTTTAAGAAATTTAAAACTTTTATGCTCTTGCTGGCCACATAAAATGACATGAAGGGCCACATTTGGCCCGCGGACCTTGAGTTTGACACGTGTGCAGTAAAGAATAATGTCTGACACAATTTATGAGGAAAGAACTTTGGAGCAGAATGAGTTTCAGAGTTTCAGAGCTGAAGCTCATGCTCTTTAGTCCTAAAGACACGTGATTTCTGTACCTGTGGAGAGGAGGAAAGTCACAGCCACGCATACGCACACGCACACCCACACAGACACACAGAGGGAGGAGTTCTGCTCTCAAAGTCAGACAGCAGTTTGTCCAGCAGACTCAGACGTTGGAGTTTCCTCAGTTTTCTTCTTTGGTGAGTCTTTGTGTAAGCGTTGTTTTCTGTTCTCATCATGAAGCTGTTGTGTTGATCTGTGAGGAAAAGAGCAGCAGACAAACACAACAGAGCTTCCTGAAAACATGGCCGCTATGAAAGTTTCCATGTATTCGTGCTGAGACGTTCAGAGAAACTCTTATCAGAGTTTGATCTGTGATGTTCTTTCAGGCTTTTCATGTTTTTTTTTAATCCACCACAGGTGTGTAGGGGGCGCCGGCCAAACCAAAGTTGCGACAGTTAACTATGGTTCTTTTTTTTATTTCACAGCTGTTTGTGCACACATATACATATATATGATAAGATCAGTAACAGAATCACATCATTACTTTATTGGACGCCCCCACCGCTGCCGCTTCTTCCTCACTCAGGTCTTGTACAGAGAGTGTACAAGACATCATTGCTTCATTTTGTGTTGTCTATCTTCTATTTGTCCATTTTACACAAAAATAATTGAGACTTTGTCTAGATTCATTTGTAATAATAAAAAGGCTCCCAGAATGTGTAAAGCATACCTTAAACGACCCAAGTGTGCAGGAGGGATTACCTAACCACACTTGATGTTTTACTACTGGACATGCAGCTGTGGTGTTATTAGGTATTGGCTACAGGCTGGAAGAATGTCCCAGCATGGTTGAGCCTGGAGGCCTTGTCTTGTTTCGTCCTCGTTAACGTCAATAATTTATGCTCCAAAGCAATTTCCGAGCACTGAATATCACAATAACACTGTTGTCAAAGTCACTTTGAAAATTTGGTATCAATTCAGACGTTACTTCAAAATAAATGTTCTTTCCTAACAATTTCCCATTTCAAAAAACCCTTCAATGCACCATCCACCCTCAACAGTGGATGGAGCATTCTCCGTTTGGGCCTCCTTGGGTATCTGATCACTCAAGGACCTCTATATTGAGGACTACGTTTGCCTCCTTTGAACAACTTTCATCCAAAATCAGTCTTTAAGAACCCCTTTTCCCGCTCTGCTAATCCCAAATTTTGTCAAAGAAAAAACTCATCAGTTTCCATCCAGACCACCTGACCATGAAATTGACAATCTTCTGATTGAGGATATGTTCTACGAGTAAATCGTCTACTAAGGCTATTAAAGTGGCGTGGGAGCAGGATTTAGGTTTTGTGATCCAGGACAACCTTTGGGAAAAAGTCCTGAAACTGGTTCATAGTTCCTCATTAATTCAATGTAAGTATCTTCTAGTTGCCCCTCCAACCTGAACCAATAACAGCTTTGTTTGGGGTTGTCCCCAATGGGACAGCTTTGCCAACACTAAAACCTGATTCTGTGGCATTTCTGACTCTTCCAGCTATTGTGTTGTGTTGCTAATCTCCCTCTCCTCCTACGTGGGAAATCTGGATCAAAGATGTTTTAAACTTTAGCAAATTTAAGAAGATGAAGTTTACTCTATTTGGCACCACGGGCAATATTTTTAAATATACACTGAAAAAACTAACTTTTTGCTCCAGTAATATATACGTATTTATTGCTTGTAATATTTACAAAATAATTTGAATATTTTGCTAATACAAAGATTTTTTGAGTAAAGAATTGACATTTTACATATTTTTTATGAGTAATGACAAACTATCTGTTTATTAGTAAGAACTACCTTTCAAATTTTTGTAATAACTTTGGCAGCATTCATTAATATTTTGTAAGTTTTACTAGAAAAACTTAAGTCGTTGTGCAATGATCTGCGCGCATGCGTACACGGCCCGCGCCTTCTTTTCCCTCTTTTTTTCGAGCGGAAGGAGCAGAGGAATGAACGGAGAAGCGGAGCAGGAAGCCCTCTGCCGCCGTCGCGTCTGCGCACATTTACCGTGAGTATTTTAAATACAATAAAACAGTTTTACTTTTGTTAATGTTTTGTCAGAAGCAGGAGAAATCTATATTGCTAAATTTTGAATGTATTTGAGTCGTTCGTGGTTTTATTCGCTGAATGTCAGGGTAACTAACTGCTATATAGAATTGACTGCGGGGGAAAAAAGGGTTTTTCAGAAGCGCACTGAATTTGAACTGCCGGCCCGGACGGGGTGGGGTTCTGAACTGTCGCTGGCTGAATTTGAATTGACCGCAGAGACAAAAAATGTGTCCAAAAGCGCGAGCATTTGAATTGACAGGGGCGGTGGGATGGGTGGGTGTGGGGTGAGACTGTACAGGAGCCGCAGGTGCTTTTTGCCACACCTGAGATGCTGCAAACTCCTAGTAAAGTCAAGATGAGGACTGAGAGACAAGGATGCTTCAAAACTTTGGTGAAAAATGGATGACCACAGCCAAATGACACATTCATTGAAGGTGTTACTTAGAGACTTTAATTGTGTGCACTTAATTTAAAACAGAAACGGAATATAAATGTTTATATAGTTTTGTAATTTAGTCAAATAATACAAAACTAATAATTGAATTAATGCATGTTCTATCTATCATATTTTTTACCAACAGGAGATACTTATTAGTGGATGAATTACCAGAGAGGAGATTGGATTGGGAAACAAACAACAGCTTTATTCAGGCAAGTAGAAAGAAGCTAAAACTAATTTTAGATCCTTTATTATCCTTAATTTGAGATCCTTTCATTGCAAAATACTGCAAAACCGGTGGTCTGTTCATGGGGTTCATTTATGGGCTGTTTGTTTAATTATATTGTGTTGAAGGAAATGTAAACTGATTACATGAACAAAGTATATTAAGTTATTTAATATTGAATGTTATTATTTAATATTTTTGTGTTTTAAAACATTTTAATTGATTACATGAACAGAAAATTAAGTTTTTATTGGAGAATACTTAAATTGATTACATGGACAAAGTATTGGTTGATAATTTTGTGTTGGAGGAAATGTAAACTGAATACAAGAGCAAAGTATTTGTCATTGATGAATAAACAGTTGCAAAGTATGTTTCTTGTTTCATTTATTGTGGAGATTGGGTCAGGGGGAAAATATTTGAAAATCATATTTAAATTTACTCAGATGTAATATGTAATACTTAACAGTAATAGCTAAATAAGTTTAAATATTTTCAACACCTTCTTTAGTAAAGTATTGTACATTTTACTTAATAAAACTAAGTAGATGAACCTTGTAAAGGAAATATCACCAAGTAAACTTTACTTAAGATTCCATCATAATGTAACTTGTGGAAGTTAAGTACATTTTACTAGATCATTTTTTGTAATTTAAATGTCCATAAACGCATTAAAAATTACTTAAGAATTGTTAGTGCAAATTGTTACGAGGAATTTCTTCAGTAAATCTTATTAGTTATTTTTTTCAGTGTATGTTGAGACTTTGCGATCCCGCAACATACCCAGCTAGCGGGCTTTCATTTTCACACATTTTATTTAAACTCATCATCACTTTAAACCATCACTGACCTCTGACTGTTTTTTCTCTGTAGAAGAAGACCATTTTGTTTTGTTTTCTGTACGTTCTATTGCTTTACATGTCTCTTGTTGTAGGCGGCCGTGGTGCAGCGGAAGGGCGGTCGACCCATGATCGTAAGATTGTAGGTTCAAAACCTCTAGTGGGAGGTTGGCGCCAGTGTTGAGCAGCAGAGCCGCCGCCAGTGTGTGAATGGGACTGTGACTGGAAAGCGCTTTTGGCCTTTAGGGAATGTAGAAAAGTGCTATATAAGTATACACCATTTACCAGTTATTGGTCATTTCTGAACAGTTACTTTGGGAACACCATATATGTAAACCTTTTTTTTTTTTTAAGAACCAGTGATGCAGTGTTGTTGTTAATGGAAAAAAAAATGCATACAATGTTTTATATCACTACATTGCTGTGCTAAAATCCAATAAAAATGATTTTGAAAAAAAAAATTCCAACACATTTATTACCAAGATGACAAATTCTAACAACATTCCACACAGCCCGATCAGTCAATTCATCAGCTTTGTTGACACAAACAAAAAAGGTTTTGGTACCAGAGTACAGAACTCAGAACCACATCTGGTAACAATCAGGATGTCTGTCAGAGTTTAAGAAGACATGTTTCCTCTGCAGGTGAAGGAGGAAGGTGTGTGTGAGCTGATGTGGATCCAGTGAATCCAGCAGCATGGATCAGTGGGAGGAGCCACAGGAGGGAGCCCCTCCCTCTAGAAGCAGAGATGGTAACCATGACAACCAGAGCAAAGCTCAGAGGTGAGATGAACATCTCCAACTGTCCACGATCTTCTCCATGTCAGAGCTCAGGACTCACACCAGCAACCTGCATTCTACACAGGAACCAACCTGGACCTGGACCAGAATCCAGCTGGGGGTCCAACAGGAGTGACAGATCAAGGGATTTTAATCCTAATTTCAAAGTCATTCATTCAGGAGTGGACCAGTGAGTGTTTGTCAGAGTTTTTGGAGGCTGGATTCTAGTTCAGATGATCAACAGTTTTCAGATGAAGGACTTGAGGTCTGGTTCAGTTCTGGATCTCTCTGATCAGACTCACTTGGAGCATCATGTGTGTGATGAGATCTTTTCAGTTGAGTCTTCTGAGAGTCTCTGAGAGACATCAGAGATGTTGGAGAAGAAAACATGTTGACTGCTGACTCTGACTGACAGCAGCTCCAGTCTAATGAGAAGAATCACTGCAGACTCCTAGGATTCAGATTTTCATGCTTTCCAAACATCACATTGTTCTAGTTGGACTTTCTGCTCTCAGAATGTCTCCATTTCTACATGGAGAATTGGAATCAGCTTTTCTAGAAAAAAGTCTGGATTGACTGACAGAAAATGCTGAAAGCTGGAAACTGTTGATCCAAACATGTCATGTTATTCCAGACTAAACAGCTCAGTCTGTGTTCATGTCAAAGTCCATCAGTTGTTCATGAAGAAGCAGATCCTCCAACACTCTGATGGTTTGGTGTTTGCAGAGGTCAACAGGTCACACAGAGAGTCCAGTCTGCAGCCTCCAGCTGTGGCTCCATGAAGAGTGACTGGTCCAAAGGGGAACCTCCAGACTTCAGAACTGAACCAGGACCTTCAGACTCACAGTAAGAAGCAGTTTCTAGTGAACAAAGCAGAGTTCAGCTCTCAGCAGGAACAACAATGTTCTCATCAAGAACATCAGCTGATCCATCCAGGAAGGTCAACCATCTGCTGTGATGCTTTAGGTCTGAGAGGAAAGAAAAGAGTTGGACAACTCTGGAGGACACAAAGCTCAGTCTGTGAGGATGAAGCAACCAGCTGAACTTTTCTCTGAGCTCAGTCCAGACATGAGCTCCAAACACAGCTAAGGCATCATTTAGACCTTCAGATGGACTAGATCTGCTCTGGTTTCACCTGGAAACACATTTGCTCACATTCAGCACAGTCTGGATCCCAATATCTGAGTCTGAAGATCAGAGAGGATCTGCTCCATGATCAGAGTCAGTCTGGAACTTCCCACTGACTGCTGTGATTGTTGTTCACTAACGTTTCTCCTTAGTGTCCACAGAGAGAAGAAGAGGAGCGGACCCCAGTCTGCAGAAAGACCCAGAGCTGGTGAGTCAGAGCCTGATCATCTGCTGATGGATTCTTCTGGAAACATGTGGAACACTCATGAAGGAGCTTTCTGCTCTGCTCTGTCAGCAGATGTTGGTCTGCAGGAGATGTTTGGAGAACATCAGATCAGTCTGAGGAGCAGAAGTGAACATGTGGCTGAAGGAACTGAAGAAGCAGGAAGAGAAACGCTCCTCAACAGGGTCTACACTGAGCTCTACATCACAGAGGGACTGAGACCAGAGGCTCACACCCAACATGAGGTGATGCAGCTGGAGACCACCACCAAGACCAACCAGCTCCATGACACTGCAATCAAGAACCCAGACATCTTCAAAGTCCTCCCTGACCAACACAGATCCATCAGAGTGGTTCTGACCAGCGGAGTTGCTGGAGCTGGAAAGAGCTTCTCAGTGCAGAAGTTCACTCTGGACTGGGCCGAGGGCTTGGAGAACCAAGACATCAGTGCTGTGGTTCCTCTGTCCTTCAGGGAGATGAACTTGATCAGAGATGAGCAGCACAGTCTTCTCACTCTGATCCAGCTGTTCCATCCAACACTCCAGAAGATCCCAGCAGAACAGCTGTCTGTCTGCAAACTTCTGTTCATCTTTGATGGTCTGGATGAAAGCAGACTTTCTCTGGACTTCAACAACAGTCCGCTGGTGTCTGATGTCACACACAAGTCCTCAGTCAACGTGCTGCTCACTAACCTCATCCAGGGACGTCTGCTGCCCTCAGCTCTGGTCTGGATCACTTCCAGACCTGCAGCAGCCAATCAGATCCCTCCTTCATGTGTGGACAGACTGACAGAAGTACGAGGCTTCAATGATGCTCAGAAGGAGGAATACTTCAGGAGGAGGTTCCCAGATGGAGAGCTGTCCAGCAGAATCATCTCCCACATCAAGGGCTCCATGTCCCTCTACATCATGTGTGAAGTTCCAGTCTTCTGCTGGATCACTGCTGTGGTTCTGGAGAACCTGCTGACCACAGAGCAGAGAGGAGAGCTGCCCACCACCCTGACTGACATGTACTCCCACTTCCTGATGGTCCAGACAAAGAGGAAGAAGAACAAGTACCAGCAGGAACATCAGACAAGTCCAGACAGGGAAGTTCTTCTGAAGCTGGGGAGGCTGGCATTTGAACATCTGGAGAAAGGAAACATCATGTTCTACCAAGAAGACCTGCAGCAGTGTGGTCTGGATGTCACAGAGGCCTCAGTGTACTCTGGACTTTGTACTGAGATCTTCAGAAGAGAGTGTGAGATCTTCCAGAAACCGGTCTACAGCTTTGTTCATCTGAGCGTTCAGGAGTTTCTGGCTGCAGTCTACATGTTCCACTGTTACTCCAACAGGAAGGTAAAGGTCATTAAGAACTTCCTGAAGTACAACATGGAGAACCCATCCCTGGATGAGTTTCTGAGTAGAGTCATGGAGAAATCCCTACAGAGTCAAACTGGACACCTGGACCTGCTGGTTCGCTTCCTTCATGGTCTCTCTGTGGAGTCCAACCAGAGACTCTTAGGAGGCCTGCTGGGTCAGACAGAGAAGAATCCAGAAACCATCCAGAGACTCTTAGGAGGCCTGCTGGGTCAGACAGAGAAGAATCCAGAAACCATCCAGAGACTCTTAGGAGGCCTGCTGGGTCAGACAGAGAAGAATCCAGAAACCATCCAGAGACTCTTAGGAGGCCTGCTGGGTCAGACAGAGAAGAATCCAGAAACCATCCAGAGACTCTTAGGAGGCCTGCTGGGTCAGAGAAAGAAGAATCCAGGAACCATCCAGAGACTCTTAGGAGGCCTGCTGGGTCAGACAGAGAAGAATCCAGAAACCATCCAGAGAGCCATCAACAACCTGAAGAAGATCAACAGTAAAGGAGTCTCTCCTGACAGAAGCATCAACATCTATCACTGTCTGATGGAGATGAAGGACCTCTCAGTTCATCAGGAGATCCAAGAGTTCCTGAAGTCAGAGAACAAATCAGAAAAGAAACTCTCAGAGATCCACTGCTCAGCTCTGGCCTACACTCTGCAGATGTCAGAGGAGGTTCTGGATGAACTGGACCTGGACCAGTACAACACATCAGATGAGGGTATACGGAGACTGATCCCAGCTGTGAGGAACTGCAGAAAGTTCATGTGAGTCCAGAAGTGATTGTGATGATAAATCAGATCAGTGTTCAGATTGATTTACAAAGAATGAAAGGTTTGAAAATGATTAGAAATAAAAACATGAAAGAAGAAAATCAGTATGTTTTTAACACTCATATAATCTTTTAGCTAAAGATCAAAGAAGGATCATATTTGTCCAAATGAATCCAATCCAGAACCTTCTGAAAGGTTTGAACCCAAAGCAGACGGTCCAGAACGAAAGGATGTCTTCATTTCCACAATGTCAGTCATTCTAGAAGCACATTTCTACAATGTCAGTCATTCTAGAAACACATTTCTACAATGTCAGTCATTCTAGAAGCACATTTTCTACAATGTCAGTCATTCTAGAAGCACATTTTCTACAATGTCAGTCATTCTAGAAGCACATTTTCTACAATGTCAGTCATTCTAGAAGCACATTTTCTACAATGTCAGTCATTCTAGAAGCACATTTCTACAATGTCAGTCATTCTAGAAGCACATTTCTACAATGTCAGTCATTCTAGAAGCACATTTCTACAATGTCAGTCATTCTAGAAGCACATTTCTACAATGTCAGTCATTCTAGAAGCACATTTCTACAATGTCAGTCATTCTAGAAGCACATTTCTACAATGTCAGTCATTCTAGAAGCACATTTCTACAATGTCAGTCATTCTAGAAGCACATTTCTACAATGTCAGTCATTCTAGAAGCACATTTCTACAATGTCAGTCATTCTAGAAGCACATTTCTACAATGCTCTTTCTTCTGTTCATCATCTTTCTAGTAGGCCTGGGCGATAAGTCGATCAAATGAATTAATTCGAATTTTTTGTTACGGGCGATTTCAAAAATAACTAAATCGAGTTTTTATGTGGCGCATTTTTGGCTCCCCAGAGCTTCCGTAACTTTATTATCACACGGCGACACGCGACAATCGACACACGAAGCAGCTAGCGACAGCATGGCTACCGGTGACAGTGGGCAGTTTGTTCCCAAGAACGGACTAAAATCATCTGTTGTTTGGAACTGTTATGGGTTTGCTGCCACAGACGTGGAGGAAGAGAGAGACCCCACGCTGCCTAAAGCCCATCGAAGTCAAAGGCTCTCACGCGCGCTCGCGTGGCACGCGCCCAGTCCTCTTACACATGCACGCGCCCTGACACACACACATATACTCATTCTACAACGCCTGTATTGTTAGTTCATTAGTTAGTTAGTTAGTTGTTACTGTTATTTGTTAATAAAGAATACTGCGTTGTAATTATTACCTGTGTATTCATTTGCGACGCGGCTGCCGTAGGATTTTGTTTTCGGAGGAGGCGGCCGCGGGGGGGGGGGGGGGGGGGGGGGGGGCGTTGACCATGACTCCTGATGCTTCATCATCTTCTCCGTGGAGAAGATGGGGTTTATTAATTGAATTAAAACCTTAGACCCCAGATATGAGCTGTATTGTTAACTTTTTAGAAAATGCTGCTACTCTAAGGTGAATGTTTGTCTCATTTTAGTCTAGACTACAAAGTGTGACTGAAAACACAGCTGGAGCTTTAAGGAAGTAACCTTTTTATTTTGGACAAGTGAAAACAAGTGTAGAATAACAAAATAAGACAAAAACAAGACAAAAATTATATACAACAAGACAAAATTATATAAACACGAGTCCAAAAAGGAGTGAGAAGAAGAAAAATCATATACTTAACTTTGATTCCAAGAGTGTGTTCATTTATTTATAATTCATCCAGAAATGGGGGTTAGATTTGTCTTGTGTTTGATTAAATAAAAGCAACATTTGCTTTAAGTTGTCTGCCGTTTGTACTTATTGCTTTCTCTAAGTAGGGGAAAAAAAAAAAAAAAAAAAAAAAAAAAAATCGGGAAAAAATCGTAAATCGAATTAAAAAAAATAAAATCGGAGATTTTATTTTTAGGCCATATCGCCCAGCCCTACTTTCTAGATAAATCATTGATCTGTGAATGAAACAGTTTGATGACTAAAAGAAGAAACTGAAGCAGAAACTTGATTTCTTAGGTTCTTCTATATCAGACATGGTTGTGTTTTTCACATACCGTATGTTCACCACCATAGGGCTCATCGGGTTATAGGGCGCCGTCTCAGTTATGGGTAATCTTTGGGTATTTGGCACATTCAACACGGGCAGCAGGTGTTAAGTTAGCTGAAATTGCGCTCACACACTCACTTGGCTGAGTGCCGTGCTCCCTCCTTTTGCTAACGGGGGAGAGCGGCACGCAGGAACTCAGCACACACATTACAGCACACACACACACACACACAGACATACACACTGATTGTGGAAAAAAGCAGTGGTAGAAAAACTGAGTTGGTTCTCATCGTCTTCTACTACTCCTCTGCTGAAGTCCCACAAACACACATTAGGTAAACCGCCTCATAGGGCGCCCCCTACAGTTTGGAGAAAATGTAAGACTTTGAAGTGCGCCTTATAGCCCTAAAAATACGGTACCTGACATGTTTAGATGGACGTCTTCATAGTCAAGGACGACTCTGACTCTGACTCTGAACAATGAAGCTTAGCATCACAGCTAACTGTCACTTTAGCCCAGGGGTCACCAACCTTTTTGAGACTGAGGGCTATTTCATGGGCACTAAGTTGTATGAAGGGCGCCACAGGACCCGTTTACTAGAAACCTCCTATCCCCCCCCACACACACACACAAGCACAATTTGAAGACATCCTTTTGTGTGCCCTATTTTTATTTTCATTTTACACAAAAACATGCATGAATTTTCTAGACTCATATTACAGGGGGGTCAAACTCAGTTGCAGAGGGGGCCTAAATCCAAAACACACTTTAGGTTGCGGGCCGAACAAGATAAACATTTATTGAACACAATAAAGCTAAACTTTTAAAACTTTACCTTAACTTTAACTTTTTAAAGATAAATGTGAATAAAAAGATAGAAATATTAATCCAGAATAATAAATATACTCTGTCAAATGATGCAAACATGAACAGACAAAGTCAAAACAATATATTAATCAAATTATTAGAGCTGAATTCCTGACATCATTTTTAGCAATAAGTTCTTTTCTGCTTGGTGTGTGATATTCTGTGTGTGTCTCTGGTCCTGTGTTTGTGTCTTTGGTCCTGTGCGTGTCTCTGGTCCTGTGTTTGTATCTTTGGTCCTGTGTTTGTGTCTTTGGTCCTGTGTGTGAGTCTTTGGTCCTGTGTGGGTCTCTGGTCCTGTGTGTGAGTCTTTGGTCCTGTGTGAGTCCTTGGTCCTGTGTGAGTCCTGGATCCTGTGTGTGTCTATGGTCCTGTGTGTGTCTCTGTTCCTGTGTGTGTCTCTGGTCCTGTATTTGTGTCTCTGTTCCTGTGTGTGTCTCTGGTCCTGTGTGTGTCTCTGGTCCTGTGTTTGTGTCTTTGGTCCTGTGTGTGTCTTTGGTCCTTTGTTTGTGTCTTTGGTCCTGTGTGTGTCTTTGTTCCTGTGTGTGAGTCTTTGGTCCTGTGTTTGTGTTTTTGGTCCTGTGCGTGTCTCTGGTCCTGTGTTTGTATCTTTGGTCCTGTGTTTGTGTCTTTGGTCCTGTGTGTGAGTCTTTGGTCCTGTGTGGGTCTCTGGTCCTGTGTGTGAGTCTTTGGTCCTGTGTGAGTCCTTGGTCCTGTGTGAGTCCTGGATCCTGTGTGTGTCTATGGTCCTGTGTGTGTCTCTGTTCCTGTGTGTGTCTCTGGTCCTGTATTTGTGTCTCTGGTCCTGTGTGTGTCTCTGGTCCTGTGTTTGTGTCTTTGGTCCTGTGTGAGTCTTTGGTCCTTTGTTTGTGTCTTTGGTCCTGTGTTTGTGTCTTTGTTCCTGTGTGTGAGTCTTTGGTCCTGTGTGTGTCTCTGGTCCTGTGTGTGAGTCTTTGGTCCTGTGTGAGTCCTTGGTCCTGTGTGTGTCCTTGGTCCTGTGTGTGTCTTTGGTCCTGTGTGTGAGTCTTTGGTCCTGTGTGAGTCCTTGGTCCTGTGTGTGTCTCTGGTCCTGTGTGTGTCTCTGGTCCTGTGTTTGTGTCTTTGGTCCTGTGTGTGTCTCTGGTCCTGTGTTTGTGTCTTTAGTCCTGTGTGTGTCTCTGGTCCTGTGTGTGTCTCTGGTCCTGTGTTTGTGTCTTTAGCCCTGTGTGTGTGTCTTTGGCCTGAGTGTGTCTCTGGTCCTGTGTGTGTGTCTTTGGTCCTGAGTGTGTCTCTGGTCCTGTGTGTGATGTCCTGTGTGTGTCTTTGATCCTGTGTTGATTACCTGGATCAGGTGTGTTTAGCCAATAAGGAGCTTCAAGGCCAAGTTGAATGGAAAACATGTAGGACACCGACCCTTTAGGCCTGGAATTGGACACCCCTGCACTATCCTCTTACTTGGTGGCGGCCCCACTGGACATGTCCGAATCTGCTCCCCGTGCCCCATGCAAAGCACAGCACTGGCTTGTCAAGAACGACTCTCACATAAGTTAGCAGACAATCATATCAGTCCGTTTATTTTGTACACACCCACCACCAGCCAAACAGCATTAACCTCACTTCTACTCACAGCTTCCTCACTTATGGTGAGCGATTTAATACAACCAAGATTCCCCACTTCCCATGAGTGTTCAAAGCTGAAGGCGGCGCTAACCCCCAGATCGCCACAATATATTGATTTGCTATATGAGCAGTGCTATTTTTGGAGCATTCCCGTTAAATGATATTTACCCTTCCAATCTTTTTTATATTCTGGCTTTAACTGGGACAGCGATCTTTGTGTATTTTGTGGAAATGATGTAGAAACTGTGGAACATCTTTTCTTTGAATGTTTTCATGTAAAAGAGTTTTGGTCTTCTTTTCATAATTGGCTCCAATCCCAAAATATCATCATTAACCCTTTAAATTGGAATACAATAAAATTCCATTACAATTAATTGACAAACATCTGGACTTTCTGATTAATGTATTGATTGTAAAGCATTTCATTCATACTTGTGAATTCTTAAAGGTAAACCTCGCATTAATGGATTACTCAACCGTCTCAACCTATTCTCTAAATCTTTACATTACATGAATCATAAGAATGCACAGACATTGTGTAATTTATTTGATCTATTTAAACTTTTGTAATAGACCCTTATTTTTATTGATTATTTTTTAAGTTATATTTGTTTCCTTATTTTTATTTTTTGTCTACCTTTATCTCAGAATTGATATTGTTGTCATTGACAGACATGCCGTGATTGTTTGTTGAATATTTGCTTCAAAAAAAAAAAAAAAAAAAAAAGTTTTTTTGGGTGCATTCCCTGCGGGCGCCACAGGGGGTGCTGGCGCCCGCGGGCACAGGGTTGGTGACCCCTGCTTTAGCCTCTTTCTACCAAGAAGAGCTTCTGGAAAGTTCGGCCTGAAGGTTGGTGCTGCTGTGGTTCTGTTCATGACGGGAGACGTGGACCTGAGGAGGAAACTGGATCAAAGTTCTGCTACAGAACAGGAAGATGAACTGTTGTTGTTTACAGCTTCAGAGCTGAAACATGAATATATCATTTTGGAAATGGAAACAGAAAACTCTCAGAGAACTGAACCATAACCAACATTTAAAAACTGTCAATCATCATCCTCATCATGGTCAGAGTGACAGCTGTCAGTCTCTGTGATCCAGTTGTTCTACTGGTAACTTTGGGGTTCAGACCTCAGATCAGTGACAGACTGAGGGCAGCATGAAGCTCCATGGAGCCCCACCTTCTCTCCTCCAGCTGCAGATGAAAGAAAGATCTGAGAGAGACTGATGAGGAGGACTGTTTCATGATGAAGATGAAGCTCTGATGAAGAGACAAATGTCCAACTGGAACTTCATCACAGCCTGAATTCATCATAGATCACCTGTTTCTGTCTTTCTTTCTCTTCACAGACTTCCAGATTGTAAACTCTCAGAGACTGACTGTGAAATTGTGGCCTCAGCTCTGAAGTCCAACCCGTCCCACCTGACAGAACTGGACCTGACCGGAAACAGCCTGGAGGATTCATCCATGAAGGTTCTGTGTTCTGGACTGGAGAGTCCAAACTGCAGACTGCAGACTCTGAGGTCAGAACATTGAAGCTGCTGGTTGGTTCATTTCTACATTTGTAGTTCTTCACTGAAGCTGAAAGGTTTGGATTCAAAGATTTTCTGGATTTTCCACAAATTGAACATATTTGGTTCTTTGGAGAGTCTGCAGTGGAAAAAAAACAGCTGCTTAGATTTTCTGTAGAACAAAGATGTTTCCATGGCAACAGAAGGTTCAGCTGTTGAAACATTTGACAGATTTCTGAGTTGAAAGAGTCAGAAAACAAACCAGAACTGAAACAGAAATCAAAGCTGCCTGAAAGCTGACCGAGGTCAAAGTTCAAATCAGACACAGCAGAGCATGTGAGCGTGCACGTGCAAAGACACAGGTGTGAGTCAGACTAGAGAGGAAAATCAGAGAAAGGAGAGTTTTGGTGCAGAAATGAAAGAATTGAGTAAACCTGCAGAGGCAGATCTGTAGCTGCACATCAGTTTAATGTCAGACAGTATTTTCAAGGACCAGAGTCTACCAGGTTCAAGTTATAAGATTAACAATATTTGATAAAGGATTAAATAGTTTAGCGTCAGCACGCTGCACCACAGCAACCCTTCTGTCAGAGATCAGTGGTCCAGAGTGTCAGAATCTCTCAGTCTTCTGTTCTCTCCAATGGTTAACTAGACTCCTCCTGAGGGTTTTCCTCTGTGGATCCGTTTCCATGGTAACCAGAGTCTGGGAGTCAGAAACTGGACTTTAATGTTGAAATGAAACATTAATTGTGCACATTTAGATTAGACATTTACATTTAGATAAACAGAGGATGTTCATTTGTCATTGTCTCTGGTACAGAACATTATAGAAACTGATCTTTGGTCAGAGCTTCATTTACTGGGTTCTGGAATCTGGGTAGTAATCTGATACTAAATATTTACAGAGTTAATATCCCGGATGTTGAAACCGATGCATTTTTCTTAAATTTGACTCTAGAATAATCTTGGAAATACAAATGTAACACCCGTGGAGCCCTCCTGTTAGTTTAGAGTAGAAGGGTGGGTGCTTGGGTTCCAACAATATCCAGGTGGATCCCAGAAAAGGTGCACCTGATAAATCAAAGCGTGTCTTCTAATAAGAAAATAAAGAGACTCCAGAGATCTTTCAATATTTAGCCAAATTTTGCAAAGGCTTTGTTTAATAAATTATAATAATTTGGTAAATAAAAAATAAATTCATACCAGCAAAAATATAAACCACTCCAATTAAGTTAAAAAAAAGTATAAAATTAAATTACACCAGTTACCCTAAACATACACAAAATGTCCCCTTTTTGCCAAAATTAAACAAAGGTAAAAACTGGTTTTTATCCAATTAACAAAATTAATGCCACAAAATACAAATTTGCCAGATATTACTACTCCTTAGTTAACAAAGTCATTGTATACCATTAACAACTGTGGAATATTAACCGTTTACCCGTTTGAAACACTTTTCTCGTGCGCGCGCGCTCACACACACACAATTCAGTTTACTCACGGTACCGGCACCTCAAGAAACAAAAAAAGAAAAAAACGTTGCAGGCCTGTTGCTTCTCTTTCCAAACATTGAGCGCGTTGAAATCCTCCAACCGGATCCAGGGATAACAGAAAACACGACTACTTGGCCTCAATGTGATCCATCGTGATGCACACTAGCTTAGCGGCCTCCGCTCCCGACTCCAGCGCCGTCCTCTCCGACCCAGAAACGGCTCGCTTGCTTCCAGCTCACCCGCCGTTCGTCGACTCAACAGCCAAGATTTTCTCCTGAACTCTCCGTTCCAAACTTTTGTTGTGTCCCGGTTTTTGTCTCTTCGAAAACTCAGACTTCTCTCCCGCAGATCTGGAGGGAAAAATCCTTCGCTGTCCACCTTCTCGAACTTTCTCCTTCCTCATCTCCTCCGTTCTTTTCGTCACTGACCCCGCCCCCTCACGTATCCAGAGCCAATCACAATTGGCTAAAACGAGGGACTTTTTATATACATACAAGGAAATAAACTAAATGAGATTACCCCTTCTTTTTTTCTGTCTTTTACTTATACCATTTAAAAACAATATAAACCCAAACCCTATTATTTACTCAAAATAATAGTTATATGCATACCAAAAAAAAAATAATCTTCCACTTTATTTATTTAATTATTTTATATAAAATTACCACCGGGTTACACAAATATGTGAGTGAATTAATTGTATAATAAAACAGGACAGAGACTTTGAGCAAATAACCATGTTTATTAAGTATTTACAATAATCGGAACTGAACAACCATCACATATAAAACATGTATATTAATAATGGCAGAATACAATAATAATAAGAAGAAAACAGTAACTATAATGTAAAATCTAAAAGAGCAAAAATGTAACAAATGTCAGAACAACAGCAACACAAACGTAGATTAGAAAACATAAAGGCAGTGATAAAATAGAAAAGTCACTAGTGGGGGGGGGGGGGGGGGGGGCATCAGCAGAATCTTCTAGATCAGCTGCTGCAGACTCATTTTTCTGAGAGTCTTTATGAATGTAGACGCCTGCAGTCCCAGAAGCTCCTGGCTGCAGCCTGTAGGGTGTGTGGGCGGGGTTAAACGCATAGAGTCCCGCCCACTGTGTGTGATTGATGGTCTCAGTAAAGGTTGACATTCAGAAACACTAAGTGTCTCATCTGTGAGAAGCTGATCTGGTTTCTTCAGTCAGTCATGATCTGCTCTGTTCAGGAGAAGATTCTCTCAGTTCTCAGGTCCAGGTTGGTTCTGATCCGGTTCTAGATGGAATGTTTTCTTGCAGACTCTAGATTCTCTTTTCTCATCATCAGTTAAAGTGAAGTTTTTCTGGATTTAGCTTCTTCTTCCAGTGTCTCTGTAGGTTGTTGTGTTGATGTTGTCTCTTCTAGTCTTTTGTTGCACTTGGCGCTCTATTCCATTCAGTTTTCACTGCCCCTCCCCCGCTCAGCACCAACAGCTATTGACCAATAAAGAAGTGAGAAAGAGTGAAGGACACAGTTCAAAATGGTTTCCAGGAAGAAGTTGGTTCTTGTTCTCTTTTACAGCCATTCTGTCTGCAGTCGTTTCCACAATGGAGGTTTAGTTCAGACTAATGTTGTTGGATTTGCCTGAGACTGTGATTGTCTCCAGGGTTTATTGATAACATGATTGACAGCCTGATCATTGACTTGCTGCAGCTGTGAACTCTGAGGAAGAGGAGGGTGGTGTGTTCATCCACTGAGCAGAAACAGGAAATACAGAGGAGAAAAAACAGCAAACTGCATTCTCTAGTCTGGTGTCAAATATGAGATAGAATTCCATGAGATAAGAGCCGTTTGTACCCGACCGACACATCACAGTTTGTTCAATTGTTGCCTTTCTTGCTCCTGTAGCCTAAAATAAAAAGGACTGTTTGAACTGTTCAAGCAGAAGTGTACATATCCTAAAATAGTAGATCTGATCTTTTCCTAAATTCAAATATCTACATGGTGAGCCTTCATTTAATCATCTCATGAAACACTGGTATGTGGCATTATTGCACGTGGAAACTGATAAAATGCTAATTAAAAATACAGTAATTGAAGAATCACATACAGTGGGTGGAGCTCAACACATTTAACCCCGCCCACATTGAGCCACGCCTCTGTCTGCACACTGCAGCCAGGAGTAGTTGGGCAGTCCGCCGTCAGTCTGTCAGGCGGGAAAGACGCCGTTACAAAATGGGGCCACAGCTGGGGGGCCACAGTGGGATCGGTGGCCCAGCAGCTCTGACTGGATGATGTGTAAATGTCTCTGGATGACAGCCGTCCTCATCAAGTATCACTGGCCACCAGCCGCCTCATTCCCTGCAACAGTGAACTGTATGTGGAGCGCACCAAACAAAACTACCGTACGTACTTCTGACACACACAGTAGTATTATTGACATCTAAACACTATCTGTAGTTACATGTACAGAATGTCTTTGACCGGACCAAAGATCAGATTAGAGTTGAACTACATGGAACCAGAGAAACTTTATGCAGTTAGAACAAACATTTACATCCGGTTCAGTTTCTGCAGCAAGAAATCACATTGACATGCATAGAACGATCTAAAATACTGGAAACTACCATAGAAGAAGAACTATTGAGTTCTGCTGTAAACAAAGAAAGCTGCAGCATAGAGTGAGATGATCTAAACATGATTTCATTATTGTTATGATTATTATTGACTGTTTGCTCCTAATTTTCTAACACTGTGCGGCCAGTGCTTTATTCTAGGACCCAGAAGAACGGTTAGCATGAGGCTAATACGTGCTAACAACATTTAGCCGTGGATGAACTTAAACTCTGTGTGTTTAATGCCACAATGTGGCTCTGGGATGTAAATGTGTGGGAATAACTTCAGCCTTTATTTAGTCTGGACACCAGTGGAAACACTAATCCACATGATTGTTCACTCCAGCGGTGCTCAGTACGTAGATCACCAATGTCTGGTTGATCTTCAGGGACATGAGGGTAGATCGCAGGCAGCAGAGATAGATAACCACAAAAATAACAATATATTTCTAAAGAATCTGTCAGTGAATCCAAATCCCCATGACTTGATTGACATGCAGAACGGCGTTCAAGAACACGCTGTACAGTGTTTTATAAACGACCATCCAGCCGGTGGTGTTCTCTTCAATCTTGCTCCAGGCCTTTTGTTTTCACTGCTCTGTTTCTATAAATGTCTGTCTCTGTGTCATATTCATCCATCTGGGAACAAATCAACACTTCATTTCTGCTTTGTAAACATGTTAACTACGGTTGGCACTTCCGTGTTCTGAAGCGGACTCTACCCACAGTCACTACCAAACCTCAGTCCCTGATTGGTAACAGAGCAGCATCACCACGATTACGTCTGAAAAAGTTAAACTGGTCCAAATGTCAGCATGTGATCAATAAAGGCCTGATTAGTACGCGGCCTGTAAGCCTGGACTGAAGAACTGGTGTAGCGACCTGCAGTCATAAGGGTTTCAGACCAGGAAGCCCAAAGTTCTGGACTTTTCATTGGAGGTGGCTGCAGTGCAGGTGGAGGGGGAGGGGCTTGGTCACAGTGGTCCTTTGTGTGAACATTCCTGCTACCAGAGTGAGCAACCACAAAATGTTCCAGGGTGGTGACTGACCAATGTCACTGTTGAATTCTAACTTTATTTAAACTTTTATTTAAACAGACGCTGCATAGGGTGTAAAATAGTGACTGCTGCCCCCCCATTACAAGTTCCACTGGGTGACTAAACTGTCCTTTAGGTCTCTGCTCTGTGGCATTTTGGTAAATGTGACCATAGCTTCACTCAGACTCTCATTGGTGGCATTTTGGTAAATGTGACCATAGCTTCACTCAGACTCTCATTGGTGGCATTTTGGTAAATGTGACCATAGCTTCACTCAGACTCTCATTGGTGGCATTTTGGTAAATGTGACCATAGCTTCACTCAGACTCTCATTGGTGGCATTTTGGTAAATGTGACCATAGCTTCACTCAGACTCTCATTGGTGGCATTTTGGTAAATGTGACCATAGCTTCACTCAGACTCTCATTGGTGGCATTTTGGTAAATGTGACCATAGCTTCACTCAGACTCTAGTTGGTTTTTAAAGACTGTTTCCAGAATCCACTGTTCTCTTCAGCACCATGAGGACTAACTCCACAGTAACTAGCAGAATCATCAGCTAGACTTGATTGAAACTGTTCAGTAAAACAGCTGAACTGCTGCATTATGGGATCTGTAGTTTCTTTGTTCCCAGCGCTCCTTTAATAACAATAATATAAAATGATGTCACAGACCAGATGTGGTGGACCGAGCAGTAGAAGACAAGGACAGCAAACAATTTTATCTAAAGTTTTCACATTTATCTTTCAAAACGTTTCAAAATAAATACTAAATGCTGATGTCTAGTCTGGTTGATACATGGTGAGTTTCAGCTTCATGCAGGCGTTGAGACTTTAAACGTGATCATAGGTCTGAATGTTCTGTAGATGTGAGGAAGACTCACATGCAGACGTGGAGACAAACATGGTCAGTACAGCAATCCTCACACGCTGCAGTGTGGTATGTGACGGGCAGTGTGTTCTAGTCAGAGTGCTTTTCACCTTGCTGCCTGCGCCCACTACCCCTCCCCTTTTCAAAGATGGGGGGGCACATCTGCAGGGACTGTCAATAACAGGTTTCAGGCCGTTACAGATTTGGGGTTTTGATGCTCAATACATGAGGCGCTGAATTGACTCCATACTTTACAAACTGGCATCACATCGTGCCTGAGAAGGACTGGTCTAACTGTATTTTCATGACCAGAAAGCACTTAAAAGGCTTGAATTTTCTCCTAAAGGTACAGAGTGCCCTATGGTGCGGTGCATGTAATGTGTTGTTGAGTGACTTTGGTAAAGAGGACGTAGGAGAGGACAGCATGAGAACAGTAAGGAGGGAAGTGAGGACGTGAAAGAGGACACGCCCCCAATAGCACTAAAGTGCCGGTAATTTCTGTGATTTAAACTGCAAACTATCACATTTTTACTGAGACTGGGAGGCAGAGCCGGACGAGTTATGCCACAATGTGTGAAAGGATTGCAGATGCTTGGGCTAACGTGTGTTGTGGGAGGAGTGTGTGTGTGTGTGTGTGTGCTAAAACCAGTGTGTCTGAGCTCGTACCTTGCAGGAGGTGGGGGGGGGGTGTGTGAGTGTGTGGAGTGCATCCACTCCATACTTACATACACACTCAGTCAGACATAGTTTCAGAGCTGAGAAACGTAATAAAGAACATTTCTCTAAAAGATTATGAGTCTGGTTCTTTGGCTGAACCCGCTCTGGAGGCTCTGAGGGTCTGAACAAGGGGGGGGGCCTGAAGGAAGATCAGCCTTCAGCCGTGGAGAGAAGATCTGTCTGGCCAATTCTGACCACGGTCAGAGGACAAAGCAGGAAGTGTTCAACAGAGTCTGCTTTCTCTGTTCTTCTGCTTCATTCATGAGGAGGCGGATGGCCACAAGGCGGACTCTGACATGAGGAAAGGAAACCTGTTTGAGAGAAATGTAGCCCAGCTCCCACTGCCTTTTTAAACACTATATGGTAGTTCCTGTTCGTCTTTGTAGCATTTTATCGTGCTGTTCCCTAGTGGACCCGAACACTAATTTGTCATCTGCTTGACACACGGTTCCATCCAGCCCTGACAGCATTTGGGTAAGTCTCTTTTGAAAGTGTTCCGGTGCAGATGAGATTCCAAACGGCAGTCTTTTATAACAGTACCGGCCAAACGGGGTGATGAATGTAGTTAAAGGCACCAAATCTGGGTGTAAAGGTACTTGCCAAAATCCTGCTGTAGCATCCAGTTTTGTGAATACTGTTGCACCTGCAAACTTGACCAACGTCTCATCCACAGCCGGCAGTATGTGGCGCTCCCTGCAAACATATTCATTCAGGTGAGTCATGTCTGAGCAGATCCTGACCTTCTCATTTGGCTTGGGGGCTACCACCATCCCAGCGCACCACTCTGCAGGTTCCTCGATGGCCTCAATCACTCCCATCTTCTCCATTCTTTCCAACTCTGTCTTTACTTTGTCATATAAGGGCAAAGGGACTCGTCTGGGCAGCGACAAGGCATAAGGTTTAGCCCCTTCTTTGAGTTTTATCTTGCACTCCCCCTTTAGGAGGCCCAGCCCTGTGAACACTCTGGGGTACAGTTTTTTCATGTCAGTCTCAAGTTCTTTAACGTTGTTGACGAGGTGCAGCAGGCCCAATGCTGAAATAGCTGGAAAGCCCAGCAGAGGGTTGGACAGTCTCTGTACGACATACACTGGCTGCGTTGTTATCCTGTCTTTGTATTGTAGGACTGCATCAAACTGACCTTTCACTTTCAGGGCTTCTCCACTGGGGCCACACAGGGTTTTGTCTGCCTTGGTGAGTGTGCCATGGAGGTCCTTTGAGTAGGTGGCAGCTGGTATCACCGTCACATCTGCTCCTGTATCCAGTTTGAAAGTTACATTTTTGACGTTTACCTCTAGTGTTTTTTTCCAGTTATCAGGCTGTGCTCCAGCTGAAACTGCTCCTAGAAACAATGTGTTGTCCTCATCTTCAATAACTGCTCCAATTCTGCTCGATCTGCACACTGCTGCAAAATGCCCCTTTTTCTGACATTTCCTGCATGTGGCGTCTCGCGCTGCACAAATGTTTTGGTAACGCTTTCTTTTACAGTACGGTACTTACAGTGTACTTAAGTGGTATTTACATGGTTCTTATTGTGTAACTACTGGGTACTTTCAGGGTACTTACATGGTACTTTTTATGGAATTTACTGGGTACTTACATGGTACTTTCTATGGAATTCACTGGGTACTTACATGGTACTTTTTTGTGTCTTATCTGTACTTACATGGTACTTACTGTGTAGTTATATGGTACTATTTGGTTCATACCTATGTGGTACATACTGGATATTTATAATATACTTATTGGGTATTTACATGTTGTGCAAAGGTGTCTTTTATGGTACTTACCACATATATGAACAAGGTAAGTACAAATAAAGTACCTTGAATTTAAGTCTGCACTCGCTGCATGTTTCATGGTATTTACTATGAATTTACCACAGAAACTACCCCTTAAGTACACTGAAACTGGACTGTAAAAGAAAGTCAGCCCTATTTCCACTCAACTACATGGTACTTTCATTACTAAATACTGGGTATGTTCACTTGAACATTACTTGGTACTTACCCCTTAAGTACACTAAAACTGGACTGTAAAAGAAAGTCAGCCCTATTTCCATTCTATTACACGGTACTTTCAGTAGTAAATACTGGGTATGTTCACGTATTACCTTCCTATACAGTGTACATACACACTTGGTCTTCTGACCTCACCAAATGAGACAATGCTAACTTGTTGGTAAAGGTCAAATAACTGCATTGTAAAAACATATTCCTACTTCTTGTAACATGAGGCAAATGTAAAGAGAAACAATACAGCAGTGAAAACAACAATCTTTAATATGATACATGTCTGCAGCATACAAAGTGTCATCACAATGAAATATGTTTTAAGTACAAAACAGTACAAAGGAGCATTCCAGAAAACACATTATTGGCCTGAGGGTCGTATTTTTGTCCGTCAAAATTCCATCAGCAGAGTTTGGTAACAGTGCAGGACTTCTTCAGGATTTGGAACTGCAAGAAAATTCACAATAAAAGCTCAAATGAACATAAAAAGCATAAAGACTTTGATGAAGTACAAAATATATTTTACTTATTATAATCATTTCTGTAAAGAGTTTGATAAATCTCTGTGAATTCCTTATTGCTTTGACTTCAATGCTTGAAATTAATCAATTATCCTCATTTATAAACATGATAATAAATTATTCAAAACTTGACATTTTTTAAATATTGTTCTAAACATGAACTTGTTTTAATATATAATGTCAGGAAAATATGTAAAACAACAAGATAAATATTTACTTTTAATACTAAAAACACCCAGAGTGTGGGCTTTTGTTAAGTAGGTATGGGCGAGCGAAGGTGCAAATTCCCAGCGCACTTGAATGCAGCATGACAACCCCCCAGGGTGAACGTGCATTAATCCGTAGAGCCTCGAGGCGCGTGCAACAGGTTGAATTTCTCTTCATTTACAGGTAAGCCAGTGTTTTTGTAAATATTGGATAAATTATATGTAAATATTTAAACTGATCAAACTTTATAAAGAAGCTAACCTCGTGATTTCAAGCCGCTCTCTCTGTGTTTGAAACGTGACGTCAGAGCATGTCTGCTACTTTACTGCAATAATTCAGTTATTTCAAAATGTATAACTTTTCAAAGTTTGTAATGAAAATCTACAAACATTGTTGTTACTTACCAGGAGAGGAGCACCTGTAAAACTAGCACGTAGCCTAAATGATAACGTCTGTTGTTCAGTGCACGTTTGAGCGCATGTCTTTTTGGGAAAATCAAAGAAAGGCGTTTATTTTGAAAATAATGATGACGTACTTCCGTATTTTTACCGCTTTAGATCAGCGATGGTGAAGAAGACATCCCAGAAGAATCTGTGAAGCCACAAGAGAGTAAGCTAAAGTATGCTAAATCCACCAAGTGGACATATTATTTACATGAATGTAGAGTTTAACTGCATTTTTCACATTTTCTTTTCTTTCTCCGTTTTTATTTTATTTTTATTTATTTTATCAAATATAGAGACAACAATACCACCCAACAGTGAAGGTAACTGTTTGAATATTTAAAACATATTTTTGAGTAACTGTGTTGACTTTGAAATTGCCTATTTGTTTCTTTTTTTTCCTTTGCGTTTACACTGCCATGTGTTTTATGCTAATGCAAATTGTAGGTGCGAATAATATTTAGAAAGAAGAAATACACACAGCAATTGCCAATTAAAACATTACTTTGACATTCTTTGTCTAAACAAATTAGATTTTTTTATGGCAATTTTTTTTCTTTGATTTCTTTTTTGTTGTTTTTGTTTATGTAACTAAAATATAAAGTTGTGAATAATCTATCATGTTTATAAATGAGGATAATTGATTAATTTCAAGCATTGAAGTCAAAGCAATAAAGAATTCACAGAGATTTATCAAACTCTTTACAGAAATGATTAAATAAGTAAAATATATTTTGTACTTCATCAAAGTCTTTATGCTTTTTATGTTCATTTGAGCTTTTATTGTGAATTTTCTTGTAGTTACAAACCCTGAAGAAGTCCTGCACCGTTACCAAACTCTGCTGATGGAATTTTGACGGACAAAAACACGACCCTCAGGCCAATAATGTGTTCTTTGGAATGCTCCTTTGTACTGTTTTGTACTTAAAACATGTTTCATTGTGATGACACTTTGTATGCTGCAGACATGTATCATATTAAAGATAGTTGTTTTCACTGCTGTATTGTTTCTCTTTACATTTGCCTCATGTTACAAGAAGTAGGAATATGTTTTTACAATGCAGTTATTTGACCTTTACCAACAAGTTAGCATTGTCTCATTTGGTGAGGTCAGAAGACCAAGTGTGTATGTACACTGTATGGGAAGGTATTACATGAACATACCCGGTATTTACTACTGAAAGTACCGTGTAATAGAGTGGAAATAGGGCTGACTTTCTTTTACAGTCCAGTTTTAGTGTACTTAAGGGGTAAGTACCAAGTAATATTCAAGTGAACATACCCAGTATTTAGTAATGAAAGTACCATGTAGTTGAGTGGAAATAGGGCTGACTTTCTTTTACAGTCCAGTTCCAGTGTACTTAAGGGGTAGTTTCTGTGGTAAATTCATATTAAATACCATGAAACATGCAGCGAGTGCAGACTTAAATTCAAGGTACTTTATTTGTACTTACCTTGTTCATATATGTGGTAAGTACCATAAAAGACACCTTTGCACAACATGTAAATACCCAATAAGTATATTATAAATATCCAGTATGTACCACATAGGTATGAACCAAATAGTACCATATAACTACACAGTAAGTACCATGTAAGTACATATAAGACACAAAAAAGTACCATGTAAGTACCCAGTGAATTCCATAGAAAGTACCATGTAAGTACCCAGTAAATTCCATAAAAAGTACCATGTAAGTACCCTGAAAGTACCCAGTAGTTACACAATAAGTACCATGTAAATACCACTTAAGTACACTGTAAGTACCGTACTGTAAAAGAAAGCGTTACCAATGTTTTTGGAGTGTCCAGGTGATCTGCCACAGCGCCCACATTGCTTGTAGCCTTTTTTATGTTCACTCTGACTCTTTGTCTCAAAAGTTTTTCGTGACTTATGGTCTTTGAAAGTCTTTTTCTTAAACTTCAATATGTCCACATTAGCTTCTGTCGTGTCCTTAAGATTTGTTTCTCTCACTACTGGTTGTTGTTTCTTCATCTCTTCATGCTGTCTTATCTGTTGCACTTCCTTTTCCAGTGTTAATCCACTATCCATCTGCAGTTTTTCTGACAGGCCTTGGTACTGTGTTCCCACCACTAGCCTATCTCTTATCATTTCGTCCTGCAATGGCCCATACTGGCAGTTTTCTGCTAACTTGTAGACTGCAGTTATGAAGGATTCAGCGGACTCCCCTGGTTCTTGGCTTCTTCTGTTGAAACGTGCTCTCTCATAAATGACATTTTGTTTGCCTATAAAGTGCTTATGAAAGGCTTCTTTCACACACTTGTACGTTTTGAGTTCATCCTCACTCAGCCTGAGCGTGCTCAGAATATCATCTGCTTTATCGCCCATGGCGTACACTAAGGAGTTAACTTGGTACCTTTCTTCTTTGGCATCCAGTTCTGCTGCAACACGAAACCTTTCGAAACGGCGGATCCAATTGGGCCATGATGAGTAGTCACCAAAGTCAAAATTTTCCAGTGGGTTGATTGAGAACAGGGAATCCATCATTTTACTTCACTTGACCGACGTAGCGCGCCGTTAGCTTATTACCTCGTAGTTAGCGTCTCTCGGCTAGCGGCAATAGTGTCTGGATTTCTGCTGCGTCGTCTTCCAATCTCTGCCTGAGACGGGCTTCTTGAGTTCTGACACCATGTACTATTATGTCGGAGCATGCACGTTATAACCAAGGACTCAGGAGTCCGTCGTAGCTGTTCAACTCAAGCTTTATTAACACTCTCTTAGCTTATTACATGCGCCTCACTCTCACTCCGTCCTTCTATATCGCCCCCCTGGATGTCCACCACCATCACATTAGTTCCCCTGCAATCCTGATGACTTTGCGGGTGAGGCGGGAGTGATAAATGTCTGAGAGGCCAGTAAGAGGGACCTTGGCCCAGTCCGGTGGACCGAGTGGTTTGACGTAAATCCTGCAGCCTTTAACCCAAGTGTTCTCAATCTGCTTCTGCTTCCTGAGAAGCCGTGCATGTTTGGAGATTTCAGCATTCCTTCTGGTCAGATGGACGGTCAGATAAGCAGCCAAACCTCTGAGATTTTTATGTTGATTCATCAGAGCTAGCTTGTGTTTTTGATTCACAAACCTGATGAGGATCTCTGGTTTATCCGTCTCCTTTCTCCTGGGGAGCAGGTGGCAGGTCTCCATGGTGTTGAGATCCAGGGAAATCCCTTTAGATTAGAGAAATGAATGTATTTGCTGATCCAGAGATTCTCCACCGCTCTCCGTTTCTGGACTGCTAGCTATGCTAGCGCGATTAGCATTAGCAATGCTAGCTCCAGCTGCATTCAGCTTTGCTCGAGGTTTGATCTCTACTCCAATGAGAATGACATTATTCATCCTTACTTGTTGTTCCACATCATCCAGTCTTTTCTCCAGAATGTCGACCCGGTTTTCTCGTTGCTCATTTTGAGCCTAAAAACTTTGGAACTCTTCCATTAGCTCAATCAGTGGAGCTAGCTTAGCAGACACTTGTTCCATAAAGAGATAAAGCGTCATCATCAAGAATCTTTTAAAGGCCTTAGTATTCCTGGGTTTTCTTAGGGGCCATGGTCAGCTCTCTTTTTGGAGAAAATCCACTTTTTAAGTCATTTGAAGATAATTGTGTAGCCACTGTGAGCCCCCACATGTCTGTGCTGTAAATAACTAAAGAACCAATACATTGATTAATAATCAATGTGGCTGCATTAACAAAACATGTTACCATGTAGTGTAAACATCAATGTTGTAGAAAACAGAAATTTGGCATCGATAGCAGCTGTTAACCGGTCCACGTCATTCATTGAGGACAGCAAATGCTAAGCTAACCAAAACTAACAGTAGGAAGTATATGTAACAAGGGTAAACTGACTGTTTAATTTATATTCTTATTTGTTTTGAATTTCACCAAATCCTGATCATTTTTTATATATATTTTAAGAAATGTTCATATTGTTTATAATCAGGATGTGTATATATTTTGAGACGAGTGCAAATATCTGTACTATCACTTTAAGAGAACTTTCTAGTTTTTGTGCGCCGCCCCCTTTCTCTCAGTTCGCGCAGAGACGGCTGAGAGGAGGTAATGCGTTTGTTCTCTGCTTTCATTTTGAATTTAGCTTGTTGTTTACTGCTGAAAACACAACAGAAATGGCGGTGAAGTGAAATTGTAACTGTGTATGGTGAATGTTGTTTCAGTCCACTGCAAACTTTGCAGATATGTTATAAGTTTGTAGAAGACACGTGGAAAGTTTCCCGGTTTTCTGTTCAACAGGACACTGCGACCCCATGTGTTAAACCAGGGAACTACATGTCACCAAGGTTACATTTTGTTTGATATGTACAGATCCAAGATTATTTTACTGGATTCTTTTAACCCTTATTTCCAGTAAATATTAGCGATTGTCAATTGTGATTGGTTCCTGATCCATAGAGGACGGGAACAGGTGAGGAAGAGAGGAGAGACAGACAGGAAGTTGGAGACACAGGGCGTTTCAAGATGGCGACCTAGGTCTGTTTTTGCTTCACTCCGCTCCTACTTGTTCTTATATTATTGTTTTTTAGAGTATTCTATTTTCTCTTATGTTTACTGCTATGGTAACACACAAATTTCCCACGTGTGGGATCATTAAAGTTCTTTTAATTCTGATTCTGATACTTTAATTCAAAAAAGTTGTGTAAAGATAGATAACGAAGAACCTTGCTTTCTAAAGTTTAATCTGGATTATTTTCACATTTTTCCAATGGTCATGGTGAAAAAGCCTGAATATTGGGCTGTGGAGCTCCAACTATGCTGAAGATGCTTCCTCAAGATGGCGCCGCTGAGTTTGGTCGCCGTCCAGGTCGCTCCGCTTAGATTATGTTTTTATTTACTTTTTTACCTACTTTTGCTTTCTCTTTTTACACACATCACCTCTGCACTGATCACATACGACAGGGAAACACTTTTGGACATTGGACACGGCTTCACTGACCTGTTTCAGGACACTTTATCCTCCAGCCCATCGTGGCCATCTGAGATTCTCCGGAGCACCAAGGTGATCAATGGCCACCTGAATAACCACACGAGGCGACGGAAGAAGAAACACAGCGGGAAACGTGCTGGGATTCGCAACAGACTAAGGAAAAGAGCACACAGCCCTCCTTTACCGAGCATTTTGCTCGCCAATGTCCAGTCTCTGGAGAATAAGATGGACGATCTTAAAGCCAGGATAAACTTCCAACAGGACATTAGGGACTGTAACATCCTTTGTTTGTCTGAAACGTGGCTCACGCACTCGGTCTCGGACGCTGCCGTAACGCCATCCAAAAACTTCTCTGTTTTACGGATGGACAGGACAGCCGAGGCCGGCAAATCCAAAGGCGGAGGAGTTTTTCATGATTAACAAGAAATGGTGTGACCCCAGGAATATCTCCACTCTGTCGCGCTCCTGCTCGCCTCATCTGGAACACTTATCCATTATTTGTCCCCCATCCTATCTGCCCCGGGAGTTTTCATCGATCATCATAACTGCTGTTTACATCCCTCCACAAGCAGACTCTGGCTTGGCTTTGTCGGAGCTTCACGACGCACTTAGCGGCAACATCAACAAACATCCGGACGCTGCTATTATCTTTGCTGGGGACTTTAACAAAGCCAAACTCAGGCAAGTTATGCCTAATTTTCATCAACATGTATCCTGTCCAACCAGAGGACCGAACACACTGGATCATTGCTACACTCAGTTTAAGAATGCCTACAAATCTCGCTCACTACCTGCTTTCGGCAAATCGGACCATGCCGCCATTTTCCTCACACCAGAATATAAACAAAGGCTCGTTCAAGATTCCCCGGCGCAGAGGGTGGTGACGCGATGGTCCGCCCAATCAGAAGTAACGTTACAAGCGGCTCTTGATGACGTAGACTGGGACATGTTTTGCGCATGCTCATCTGACGTCAGCGAGTTCACGGATGTAGCGCTAAGCTTTGTAAACATGCTAGCCGATCAAGCTACGGATACAATAACTATAAGGACATTCTCAAATCAGAAACCGTGGGTGGACAGATCAATCCGCGCAGCAGTAAAAAAACACACTGCTGCTTACAACGCCGGTCTTCTGTCGGGAAACACGAGCGAGTACAAAGCATCGTGCTATGCTCTCCGACGCACAGTCACATTTCCAGCTAAATGACTCCCGACGCATGTGGCAAGGACTAAGGACCATCTGTGACTTTAGAAATAAATCCTCTGCAGAGGTGAGAGTAGATCTGTCGCTGGCTGACGAGCTAAACACTTTCTACGGCCGCTTTGAAAACAATCTAAGCAGTGTTAGTCTGCCGATCAGCGCGTCAGGAAGCAGCAACCAGATCAGCGATCATCATGCGATCACCATGACGGAGGACGAGGTTCGGAGGGCGCTAAAGCGAGTGAATGTAAGGAAAGCAGCCGGACCTGATGGGATTTCTGGCCATGTTCTGCGGTCCTGCGCTGATCAGCTCGCTGGTTTGTTTACATCCATTTTTAATGAGTCTCTTGCTACATCGGTGGTTCCCACCCCATTCAAAAAATCGGTCATCATCCCTGTGCCTAAGAACAATAAACCCTCTTGTCTGAATGACTATCGTCCAGTAATCCTCACATCAACAGTCATGAAGGTCTTTGAAGGACTGGTTAAAAACGTCATCTGTTCTTACTCTGGACCCTCTTCAGTTTGCCTATCGCCCAAACAGATCCTCAGATGATGCCATTTCTCACATCCTGCACTCTTCTCTCACACACATTGACAGCAATAACAGGAACTATGTAAGGCTGCTATTTATTGACTACAGCTCAGCTTTCAACACCATAGTCCCCATAAAGCTAGCTTCCAAACTCATAGACCTCGGACTGAATTCTTCACTCTGCAAATGGATTTTTGATTTCCTCACCGGCAGACCTCAAGTGGTGAAACTAGGCCAGTACACCTCTAACTCCATCACCCTGAACGTAGGAGCCCCGCACGGGTGCGTCCTGAGTCCCCTACTTTACTCTCTCTACACACATGACTGCGTGCCTTCGCACAGCTCCACATCCATCATCAAATTTGCTGATGATACTGTGGTTCTGGGCCTCATTCACAACAACAACGAGACCTCATACTTGGATGAGGTAGAGAGATTGACATCATGGTTCCAGGACAACGGTCTCTCTCTGAATGTGAGCAAAACTAAAGAACTGATTGTGGACTTCAGGAAGAGACAACAGCAGCCCTACACTCCTCTAATGATCAGCGGGACCCCTGTGGAGAGGGTGAGCAGCTTCAAGTACCTTGGTGTAAACATCTCAGAGGACCTGACTTGGACTACTCACATTCAAACACAGGTTAATAAAGCAAGGCAAAGACTGTACCATCTGCAACAGCTGAGGAAATTCAGGGTCTCACCAGCAATCCTGAAAACCTTCTATTCCGGTGCTATAGAAAGTGTATTGACTCAGTGTATCTCAGTGTGGTATGGGAACAGCTCTAGTCAAGACTGCAAAGCCCTGCAGAGAGTTGTGTGCTTAGCTGAGCGCATTTCAGGGTCTGCTCTCCCCTCTCTGCAGGACACCTACCTCAAACGCTGCAGAAGTAGAGCTGCAAAGATCATCAAAGACTCCACCCACCCCAGTAATCATATTTTCACTCTGCTGCCATCTGGTAAGCGCTACCGTAGCCTGATGGCAAAGATCGAGAGACTCAGGAGGAGTTTCTACCCCCAGGCCATCAGGCTCTTAAACTCTAAACGTGTATCTTAATTATTTAAGTCTACAGTTTACATTCATGCACATTATTTTGCGTTCTATATTTAATTCTACAATACACATTTTTTCTTATTTCATCTTTACATAGCTTTACTTATCTATATTATGTATATTTTACAGAAAGATATTATGTACATTTTCTGTAGTTTTCCTTAATTATTGCACTGTCCACAGAGCGGACCTGGCTTACATTTCACTACGGGTTGTATTTGCTAAATATAACTTTGTATGTGACAAATAAAAGAATCTTGATCTTGAATCTAGCTTGAGCGCTTGCTAGCAGTGACCACGACTATTCAAAGAACACTGAAGGAATGGTGACCCACGTCACCGAGGAAGAGTTTCTGCCGCTAACTCCAAGTAAGCCACCTGTAACAAAGACAAAGGCTCCAAACCAGGCCACATCATCGTCCAAAGATGACATTTACACCCAGCTTGACGTATAACAGAACTAATTCATATGAGGTCGATACTATAGAGGACAAAGTAGCTGGTCTGAACAACAAGGTGGAAGCTGTGGCTAACCATGTTACAGCTGTTAGCACCAAGATGGCTGTTCTAAAGAAAGAAACCATCAGCAAATATATAATGACATTCTGTATGAAATCAATCAAAACAATGAAACTCTCTCTGGGTTCTTTACATAAAATGTCAGGAAATCTCTAGTAACAGAATTTTAGATTTGAGAAAATCACTAAATGACTCTCTGTGGGTTATTGACAGAAATAAAGTTTCTGTTGTCCATCACAATCTCAACTTCAGTTGTTAAAGCAGAATCTCTTAAGTGACTCATGGAGCAGTCTCTTTAGGTTTTCCTGTTCTTTCCGTTGGGCAGGTCCACTTCACCCATGTTTTCCAGGCTTCCATGAGTCTCAATCACGTGGCCAGGCTATGTGATCATGCAAAAAAAAGGGGTCTCTGTCTGGTATCTTTCAGGGGGCCGGGTCAAATGGGTGGGCGGGCCCCTGATATGAAGGTAAAAATGTGTCAAAAAGAACGCACTTGTAAATTTGATTTGAGAACTTGTAATATAGAATCTGAATAATTGTGCATCAAAAATCTGCATCTGTGTGTAAAAATCTTCTGGTGTGAACTGAAAAATGTCCAATTGCATGTGTTCATTTAGAGTTACAACTTCAAATCTGTGATTCCAACTGCTCTAATGTGCTTCTGCGTGTGCTCGAATCTGCTGCCGCAAATCACAGGTGCGCTACAACTGCGCTCTGAATTCTGACACATACCTTGCGAGAAACTTGTGTCAAAAGTGATCTGTGTCCGATAATGGGACTAGGGGGGGAGGGAGGGTAAGAGGAGGCGGAGTCAATCAATCAGAGTGCTGGATTTGGAGAGCTTGGTAAAGTTAGAAAGATCTTCACAGATTCTGACTTCCTGCTTCAATAACTCTTCTGATAAACGTTCAAATGTGACAGCAAGTCTCTCAATCATTTTATATGAAAACAGAGAGTGAACTAAAAATGCATTTCTACAGAAAAACTTAGTTTTCTCCTGCATTTTAATGAGAAATAATCTCTTCGTGGTTTAAATGCAGACAAGCAGCTAGACGGCTGTGAACGGACAGGATCAGGAAGATGATCCTCTTTGTTGTAGCAGGACAACAGGGCCAGGGCTATTGAGCAGCTTTATTATAAATCATATGGATAAACATTTGAAAAGAAATATTAGATTAGATAAACGCGTTCTCCGCGACGTTCCAGGCGACGGCGCGGCGGCACGCAGCTGTGGCACGAGCGACAGGCGTGCTCCGCCGTCGGTCAGCGGGATCCTTGCTTCTTATTTCCTCCGCTGAGCGAGGGCGTAGACCTCGCCGTCTGTCAGCGGAATCCTTGCTTCTTATTTCCTCCGGAGCTCGGCGGCTGGCCGCGGTGTCGCGTACCAGCGACACGCTACGCCCTCGCTCAGACTGCGGTCAAGCCAGCCGTTGCTCAGCGGGCTGAGTCCGCCACAGCCGCGCGCCGACGCGCCGTCGCCTGGAACGTTGCGGAGAACGCGTTTATCTAATCTAATATTTCTTTTCAAATGTCTATCCATATGATTTATAATAAAGCTGCTCAATAGCCCTGGCCCTGTTGTCCTGCTACAACAAAGATGATCATCTTCCTGATCCTGTCCGTTCACAGCCGTCTAGCTGCTTGTCTGCATTTAAACCACGAAGAGATTATTTCTCATTAAAATGCAGGAGAAAACTAAATTTTTCTGTAGAAATGCATTTTTAGTTCACTCTCTGTGTTCATACAAAATGATTGAGAGACTTGCTGTCACATTTGAACGTTTATCAGAAGAGTTATTGAAGCAGGAAGTCAGAATCTGTGAAGATCTTTCTAACTTTACCAAGCTCTCCAAATCCAGCACTCTGATTGGTTGACTCCGCCTCCTCTTACCCTCCCTCCCCCCTAGTCCCATTATCGGACACAGATCACTTTTGACACAAGTTTCTCGCAAGGTATGTGTCAGAATTCAGAGTGCAGTTGTAGCGCTCCTGTGATTTGCGGCAGCAGATTCGAGCACACGCAGAAGCACATGTGAGCAGTTGGAATCACAGATTTGAAGTTGTAACTCTAAATGAACACATGCAATTGGACATTTTTCAGTTCACACCAGAAGATTTTTACACACAGATGCAGATTTTTGATGCACAATTATTCAGATTCTATATTACAAGTTCTCAAATCAAATTTACAAGTGCGTTCTTTTTGACACATTTTTACCTTCATACCCTGAGCCTCAGTTTGGGGACCCCTGCCCTTGGTGATGAAATAATGTTCTGGTTAGCCACATTTCCACGCACACATGTGCTAATTGGAGGTGACTTGAATGTGGTAATGGACCAAAACGCTGACAGACGGCCTCCAGGTCAGCCTCCAAAGTCTCCATCAAAGCTGAAGCTGTTGGTAGAAAAGTTGGATTGATCTGAAATCTGGAGGACAACATTTCCTGATAAAGGGAGTTTACATGGAGGAATGGAAGCAGATCAAGACAATCCAGTTTAGACTTTACTTTACTGGATAAAGATCAACAGGAAAAGGCTGACAGCTCCAACTGGAGACTCTGAAAATGAGAAGTTTCTAGATATTTGTGTAGATACGGCAGCATCCAGGCTAAATCTAGACGTAGATTAGAAGAAGAAATGATTTCTGACATCACTGAACTCTCTAGTTTCACTTTCATCAGCAGGTTTTACTGGCATGGACTCTGATCTACAAACATCATTTTTCTCCTCAGAGCTACTAGATTTGGAATAATGCAGATATTCTACACTAAAACTAGAGTAGTATTTTAGAAAAAGTGTTTCTCTACAACTGATGGATCCACAAGGTAACCTGATGTCATCCGTTGAGTTTCTGTTCACCTATAGTCTGCATGTCTCACCTGCAGAGTCTGCATTGGTTACTGGAGCATCCCAATGCTGTTAGACTTCTGTGGAGCAGTTCTCCTTCAAATCCTCCATGTTCTCCTCCAAAGGAACAGAATTGTGGTGGAAACAGATGTTTTCCAGCTGCAGGAAGAACCAAACTATCCGTTCTCTGTTTCAGACTGAGACAGACACTAAAGCCCACGTTATCTCTGACTGGAACAGGTCTGATGGAGAATTCAGGGGGAAAAGGTTTGGTTCCTGCCCCAAAAGTGTTTCATCACCAAGAAAATGAAAGACATTTCTGTCAGAATTCTTCATACATTTTACCCAGAGAAACACTTTTTTACCAATTTAAACACATCTGGACACTTCTTCCTCACCAGAAACTGAGCCTCATCTTTTCTGGTTTTGCTTTTTCACTCCAACATATTGGAAAGATTTGACTCATTTCACTTATTTCACTGGTGTCCATGTCATCCATGGACACCAGTAAAGATCACAAATCATTGAAGAAAAAAGGTTCAGAGCTCTGTCTAGTGGGTCTAGATCAGGGGGGTCAAACTCATTTTGGTTCGGGGGCCGCATTCAAGGCATCTGATCCCAAGTGGGCCGGACCAGTAACATAAAAGGCAAAAAACAGTTTCTTTATTTTGTTTCCTTGGTTAGAAAAAACGCCTCAGCCAACATGGTAGCCTAATCACTTATTATTACACATTCATTCACAGAGGCCAATAGCTGTAAAATAAAATGCATTTCATTTAAAATAATTGGTTTATTTAATTTGATTCAGACTGAATATTTGACATCTGACACTGAAACAATCCTTATAATAAACTCAAGAGGGGCTACAGAAAACAATGACACACCCTGTCTGAAATGTAAATGTGCAAATCAATGAGTAATGAAACTAAATTAAACTTGCAAACATTTATGAACATAAGAATTTGGAGTTAACCTCCTTTCTCTGCTCAAACTTCAGCCAGCCGTCAATATCAGGATTCAGATCCTGAGCAGAAACACATTTACTGTCATTCAAGTGAGCAAAACACAATGAAATGTCCAAGAATCTTTTCCTGGTTTCTGCCTGAATTCTGTGGCAACACCTGCCTTCTTCCTGACCTTTGATGGGCGCCATCAGTGACCAGACTGACATCACAAGACCAGACTGACATCAGTGACCAGACTGACATCATGTGACCAGACTGACATCATGTGACCAGACTGACATCATGTGACCAGACTGACATCACGTGACCAGACTGACATCACGTGACCAGACTGACATCACGTGACCAGACTGACATCATGTGACCAGACTGACATCATGTGACCAGACTGACATCATGTGACCAGACTCACATCAGTGACCAGACTGACATCATGTGACCAGACTGACATCATGTGACCAGACTGACATCACGTGACCAGACTGACATCACGTGACCAGACTGACATCACGTGACCAGTTCACTCCAACATTATCCAGCACAGTAACTAGAGAACTGACTATGTCATCAGCTGTTGTTGTGTCCATCAACCCAAGAAACTCCGCTGTGACAGTCTGTTCAGCACCTCTAAGAAATATGCACCGTTGTGCAATATCTGTATCTGTGCTTTCATTAATAGTGACCGAAAATATAATAAATGACTGGATTCCTTCATTTGGCGCCCAAGTCTCCTCAGAAATGTTGGATCTGTAATCATAATCCTTGACAGACTGCTTTTTGGGAACAAGACTTCTGCAGCCTTCAGCATTTTTCAATAGGTTCAGCATCTGAAAATGGTTTGGATGTTTGCTCCAACTTGTCTGCAATCAGGTGTCTGTCACTGCTCCATGACTGACGTCACGCTGCAGTAAATGCAGACGGTTGTTTTTCAGGCTCAGGATTCAGGATTTACCAGCTTTTAGTTGGTAAATCCTCTCTATTCTTAACTGCAAATGGTAAATGGTAAATGGTGTATACTTAGTGCTTTCTACCTTCTTTTGAAGCCCCAAAGCGCTTTACAGACACAGTCCCATTCACCCATGCACACACACATTCACACACAGATTCACACACACATTCACACACACAGTCACACACACATTCACACACACAGTCACACACACAGTCACACACACATTCACACACACATTCACACACTGAAAAATGGTGAAACCTTCCTCATTGTCTCACAGTGGAGCTGAATGTTCTATTCTTTGAGCACTGCCACCTGTTGATGACAGAACAAGCACGCAGGTTTTGCATTCAACTCTGTAAGCAAATAAAACTGGAAAGCTCAGCACTTCACTTCAACCCTTTTTTTCTTGTTGACATCTTGGTCATTAGGGTGTCACTACTGATCATCATTATAACAATGTAACAGCAGTGGGGCTTGCGGGGAACCACATCTTATTCAGACAAATACCTGTTAGGTTTCACTTTTGATACTTGCAAAGATATGCATGTTCACCTGTTTTGCTTATCCTTTGCTCCCCCTAGTGGCGGAATTGCGCATTTCAGTCATTTCTTTAAAAAATCATAACTCGCCACAGGAATGGACTAGAAACGTGCTTGCTTTTTTAAACATTCTTATAATTTTTACTCTTCATGACTGGGACGGATTGAACCATCAGACCAGGGGGCAATATGTTTGACACCCCTGGTCTAGATGACCCCACTCCCAATGTTACAGTGCCTAGGATAGAACAAGGGTTAATGCAGAGAACATATATGTTGTTAAATCAATAATAATTATGGCTAAATATTTCATTTATAACTGTAAACATGCGAACAAAAAAACAGTTTTTAATGTTTTTCAGAAAGAATGATTCTGTATGTAAATAGTATTAAATCCTGCACTAACAAAAAAACTGTTAGAACTATGTAGTCCTATTCTGTTAATGATTAAATAAATAAATATGACCTCATGCAATCACACAATCAACCAATAAATCTCTCATAAATAGATAAAAAGATCATGAAATTGTGAAAAACCTGCACACTGATTTTAAATTAGCCATTATATTATTCAATATATTTCATTTTGCTTTAAAAACCTGTTCATTATTTTAAACCTTTTAAAATATTCATTTTAATCATGTTGAATATTATCATGATTCTATTTTTTTCCAGAAGCTCAGATTTCAAAATCAATACTTTCCAAAGTATATTTGTTTTAACTTCATGTTGCTGTTTTTAACAATGGCTGATTTATTTATCTCATGAAGAGCTTTTCCAGCAGAATGAGTCTGTCTGTCAATCAAAAAAGGCGGGGACTCTTTTGTGATTGGCTCCTCCTTTACTCAGACATGAGCAGCAGCACCCTGACTACATCCATCAGTGAACGTGATGGTGCAATGCCACCCCTCAACACCTCAACACATCCACAGTGTTGCCAGAAATTGGGCGATATTGTTCTAAATTAGCGGGTAGAAAAGGCTTTGAGCAGGTATGCATAATTTGCTGGTTTTAAGGTCAGTTCAGGTTTTGTTCTCATGGACATATAGTAGTGGTGGGAGTTAGGATGGGTGGCTGTTGGAGTTCTGCTAAGCTTCTATGAACTGGAGCTCCATGAACGCACCAGGCCGCGTGTGGGAGGAGCTACCAGCTAAAGTTTTTAGCCTGATAGCCACATAGAACGGTGTCTGTGATTATGTCATTGACATGGTGGAGAAAGTTGAGAGAGCAGGTTTCTTTAATTAGAGTAGTTCTACATGGTAACAATGTTTCCATGTTTGAGTTCACCACATCATCCCAGCTTCAGCTCCCTGGATGACAGTCGCTGTAGCGTCAGGTTAATGCTTGCTGTCCTGCGTTAATACGTTAGGAACAAATAAAACCAGAGAACCTGTCTCCATCAAGATCAAACCTCTCATCAGGTTCAGGAGTCCCTAGCAGGCTGGTTCTGCTTTCTGCAACAGGTCTTTCTGGCCGCCAGAGTGATGGCGTGTAAGGGGAAAAAAACAATAGAATAATATTTAATATTCAACATGATTAAAATGAATATTTAAAAAGGCTGTTTTAAAATAATGAACAGGTTTTTAAATCAAAATGAAATATATAGTGAATAATATAATGACTAATTTAAAATCAGTGAGCAGGTTTTTCACAATTTCATGATCATTTTACATATTTATGAGAGATTTATTGGTTGATCGTGTGAATGTTCAAGGTCATATTTATTGAATTATTTATGAACAGTTTGGGACTCCATATATTAGTAATTCTTTTCTCTGATTCTGTTCATTGGTTCATTTGTAAATCCCTCTATCTAGTCAATTGTGATTGGTTCCTGATCCATAGTGGGCGGGAACAGGAGAGGAAGAAAGGAGAGACGGACAGGAAGTTGGAGACAGAGCACATGGAGACATTTCCCTCCAGAGTGTTTGTAGAGACTTTTGGATCAGAACATGAGCTGGGATTGGTGAGTGGAGGAACTGCAGGTGAATAGCTGTTTTCTGGATGGGAGTGGGAGTGGAGGCTGTGGAGTAACGTGCATCACTCTGGTCACATGGAACTTAGCGGAGTCATGGTCTTTCTGTTCTCTCTGGATCTGAGTGGATGATTGCAACAAACTCCATGTTTTCCTAGAGCAACAACAGGCCTGCAAGGCTTTTTCTGGGCTTGAAGGTGCAGGTACCGGGACTAAACTGGACTGTGTGTGTGAGAAAAGCTCTGAAACGGTTTCATGTTCTACGGTTTGGACTTCTGTGCTTGACTTTGTTAGAAACTAAAGGTGGTGATATGTGGGAAACTTTGATGGAGACATTGATTTGTCATTTGGATGGAAACCAGAGTTTTCTTTAGTTTAGATAGAGACTAAAAGGAGACATTGATGTTTTAGGAGAACTGCTGACGTTTATCTGATACATTTACACTCAATTGGAGGGTTTTTATATTATTGGTTGGGGAAATATTCACATTTTAGCCAAAAAATAAATTTTTAAATGTATTTTTACATAAACCATCCAGGTTTTATCTTCTGAACTTAGTGATTCATAAATGATCATCACTAAACTCTCATATTAATTAGATTGTCACTTTGTGAAATCAATGACGTCATATTCACTGTTTAAATAAAAAGTAGTGATCATGATGTTAGAATTACTTCTAGAATCCAGAACACTAGATATTCCTGCACTAAAGCAGATTGAATTCTATTGACCATATTTTAGGAGTTTATGTTAATGATGACAAACTCAGTTTTATTATTTATGGACTTTATTTGATTGACAGCAGGTCAGTTTGTGCTGTTTGTGTAGTGATGAGAGGATGTTTAGTTGTTGTTTGCAGACTGACTTGGAATATGAATCAGTAACAGAATAAATGTGGAACATCTGCCAAGTGGATCACATCTCTGTCTCCTCCTCCCTGTGTCCTGACCGACCCCCCCCCCATCCTGTTTGATGTTAAACTCCTCCCTGAATCAGTGACACTGTCCTCCATAAAAAGGAGTTAGGAATCTGGACACAGCCTAAGTTTATTTATTAATTTTATGAAATGTGACATTTTCTAAATGGAAGCTTTAAATCTATGTGATTGTAAATCTGTAGTCCTGAATAATTCCTGGTGATCAATGACATTTCAATTCCTCGTCTGTTTTCACTTCATTTCTAGTCTTTTCTAATCTATGTCATTTTCATTCCTGATCATGTTTTTGGGTCCAAATCCCAAAGAAATGAGCAAACAGTGAAAATGTCATCTGTCAGTCTGTCATCAGGGCGGGTCCCACCTGACTGAATGGACCAAGTTCCTGGACCTCCAGCTGCATCACTGCTCCTGAACACACTTTTCTGTCTGATTGCAGGTTGGAGAACTGCAATTTGTCAGAGATCAGCTGTGAAGTTCTGCAGAAGTTCTGCAGGCTGAGAAGTAAGCTAGACTGTGATATTACTGCCAAACCACCTCTTTTCCCTGAAATCCTGGATTTCTGATAGTTAGCATAAGTGGGGGGGGGGGGGGGTTGCTTCTTTCAATCTAGCATAGTCATCCTGTTGGAGCCAAGTTTCTGTTAAGGCTAGTAAACTAAGGTTGTTATCAGTGATTAACTCATTGACTAATAGGGACTTGGAGGAAATGGACCGAATGTTTAATAAACCGCATTTAATGACATCATAATTCTGCTTGTGAGAACTGCTGTCTGTCACTTTAAGGTTTCTATGACGTGCTCCTTTTACTTGTCTTTCAGCACATAAGCTAAAGCTCGAACCTGCTTGACTTTCCCTGCATGGGTTTTGCACCAGCACTAAGGGAGGCTCAGAGGAGCGTTTTACACTGCTGCTCTGCGCCCGGGTCTCGTCTCTGGGTTGTCAGGTTAACAGACTAAGGCTAGCAGAAATGTTTCTAGAAAGGAGAGCGGCACCGTCCCGAGTAGGATGGACGCCATCTCTCCGCATGAGACTGGGCTTCCCCCAAAACACGCTTCAATTATCCTCAAAACCAACGCCGTTTTCTGGGCACCATCTAGAAAGCCAGCGGTTGAATGATGAAAAGCGGCTGTACATTTCATCACTGACTAAGTTCGGCAGGGGACCAGAGAAAATTACAGTGTCGGACATCGTCTTAGCCAGTTTACACACCGAAGCTACGTTTAACTTAGCCACCTCTGATTGTCTCCGTCGGGCATCATTACCGCCTGCGTGAATCACGACTCGACGGAACCTGGACTTACTCTGAGCTAACATCCTAAGGTTCCCCTCGATGTCACCAACTCTGGCCCCCGGATAACACCTGACTGTAGCCGCTGGGAGCTCCACGTTTCTAACTTCAGAAGAGCCTATAACCAGAGTTGAGGGTTCAGCGGGTGTGTCGCTGAGGGGGGAGAACCTATTACTAACAAGGAGTCTCGGGTGCTCTAAGTCTTTGCGCTTAGCACTATGTTTCCTCCCAACCGGTACAAACCCCTGACTGTCTCCCGGCTGCTGGGAGAACGCTGGGGTGCTAACTGGGTTAGCCCTGGTAGCGCGGCACGCGCTACGAGTAACGACCTGGCTAGCCGGTTTAGCTTCCACTGTGCGGAGCCGCGCTTCTAGCTGCTCTAGCCTGGCCTCCAAGTCTAACACAAGACTACACTTAACACATCTACCGCTATCTTCACTAAAGGAGGCAGGTTCGTCACTAAACATATGGCACATGGAGCAGGAGAGAGAGGGAAAAGTGGAAGGAGTGGTGGCCATGCTAGGTTCTAAGCTAAGGCTAGCGGTGTTTAGGTAAAGAGGAGTGGTTTATTTAGCAAAATGAGAAAGTGAACAGCAAGCGGTTTAACAGTAGTGAATTCGCTACTAAAAAAGTGCTAGATGTGAATATTAACCCAGATAACCCTTAGAGTAAGCAATAGTAGTCAGCCAAACAAGAGGACAGTAGTCAAGCGCGACTGGTGCTAGATAACGCTCACCCGGAAATGACGTCACAGGAAGCAGCAGCAAAAATGCCATCTGAGGTCCTGCGGCGCCATTTGAGCGGTGGGCGGCGTGAAGGCGAGAAGATCACTGAACGGAGAGAATCTGAAGGATCCAGACATGGAGACGTGATTCCCCATGATTCTGGAGAACTCTACATCATCCAGAAACCTGACCTCTCAGCATCATCCGTGTCTTCATGCAGTGGA
This sequence comes from Oryzias curvinotus, assembly GCA_023969325.1. Classification (NCBI taxonomy): domain Eukaryota; kingdom Metazoa; phylum Chordata; class Actinopteri; order Beloniformes; family Adrianichthyidae; genus Oryzias; species Oryzias curvinotus. The sequence goes on from CM043715.1 coordinate 605,024, forward strand.
AATAGAAAAGAAAAGAAATAGAAACACAGACACCGCTCCATGTAGCAATCAGGCTGAAAACATTAGTTGGAAGCTCCGCCCACAGGCGGCGTCCAGCTCAGGAACACATTTGTGGACAGACGGCGAGCAGAGAATTATCCACGCGGTGAAAGAGAGGCAGTCAGTATGGACGCAGCTGAACAGAAATGTATTCATGTTCATGCAAAACAAAGAGGACACTTTTGAATAGGAGGCAGAAAGGGCAGGTGTTCAAACCCCCCTAGGGTCCTGTGTGTGCACGTCTGACCAGCATGTTGATTTAATGTCAGCAGATAAACTTTACAGTTTCAGAGATCCTCAGCCATAAATTCACAAATCTTACTTAAAAATTAACCAATGCTAAAAAAAGAAAAAGTATGAATTATTGTTAATTTTATTAGAAAATGTAAACGTCTTCATCCAAAAAGACAAAATTGAGGGTAAGAAGAACTGGTTCAGTTTTTGAGCCTCTGTAGCAGACACCTGGTTAGATAAATATGGCGATTTGATTGGTTAGATTCTGGACCAATCAGCAGCTGTTCGATGGCAGCTTTGTCACGTCAAGCTGAAAGTTCCATCCATCCATCCATCCATCTTCCTCCGCTTATCCGGAACCGGGTCGCGGGGGCAGCAGACTGAGCAGAGATGCCCAGACTTCCCTCACCCCAGCCACTTCCTCCAGCTCCTCTGGGGGGACCCCGAGGCGTTCCCAGGCCAGCCGAGAGACGTAGTCTCTCCAGCGTGTCCTGGGTCTTCCCCGGGGCCTCCGCCCAGTGGGACATGCCCGGAACACCTCTCCAGGGAGGCGTCCAGGGGGCATCCAGACTAGATGCCCGAGCCACCTCAACTGGCTCCTTTCGATGTGGAGGAGAAGCAGTTCTACTCCGAGCTCTCCGCGGGTGACCGAGCTTCTCACCCTATCTCTAAGGGAGCGCCCAGCCACCCTACGGAGGAAGCTCATTTCAGCCGCTTGTATTCGGGACCTCGTTCTTTCGGTCATGACCCATAGCTCAAGACCATAGTTGAGTACTGGAACATAGATCGACCGGTAAATTGAAAGCTTTGCTTTTCGGCTCAGCTCTCTCTTCACCACGACGGACCGATAGAGCTACCCCGTGAACCGCCACCTTAACGTGGTGGGGGAGTTTGAGAGCTCGGGTGATCCCAGGAGCTAAGCTGTCTGGGGCTTAAGCCCCTGGTAGGGTCTCCCATGGCAGACAGGTCCTGGGTGACGAGCCAGACAAAGAGCGGTTCAGAACCCCCTGATGATAAGAGACAACATGGACCCGATTACGTCGCCCGGATTGGCGTCACCGGGGCCCCGCTCTGGAGCCAGGCCCAGGGTCGGGGCTTGCAGGTGAGCGCCTGGTGGCCGGGGCTCTTCCCACGGGCCCCGGTCGGGTACAGCCCGAAGGAGCGACGTGGGACCACTCTCCCATGGGCCCACCACCCGTGGGAGACCTCAGAAGGGGCCGGTGCAATGTGGTTTGGGTGGTGGTCGAGGGCGGGTGCCTCGGCGGCCCAAACCCCGGTCATGGAACCTGGCTTTTGGGACAAGCTGAAAGTTAACTCAGTAAAATCAAAGATAGGAAAAAAGCGAGATTTGACACATTTCATGCGAAAAAACATGCATTTTGCAAACGCAAGAAACGTTTTTAAAAACAAAAACAAAAAAGTTTTTGAAAGCAAAAAAATATATATTTCATAGCAGAGTAAAAAATTATTGAAAAGCAGCAAATATTTCATATTTTCACTTAAAAAGTTTGACAGAGGCGTGGCTGCCATTTCGCGCCTACGCCCCCTCTGACCATCACCTGGATCATCCATGCACATTCACACACCAGTGGAGGCCACACTGGAGGCAAGGAGGGTGAAGTGTCTTGCCCAAGGACACAGCGACATTTGGCTGGTGGGAGCAGGGATCGAACCGCCGACCCTTCAATCATTGGACGACCTGCTCAACCACCTGAGCCACTGTCGCCCCTTAAAATACCTACACCTTGCTTCCTCTGCAACTGTGATCAAATTTGTTGAGGAATGGAAAAAAGTGTGTGTTGTGAGATGTGAGTGTGCGAGGGTGTGAGTGTGCGAGGGTGTGCGTGCGCAAGTGCGCTAAAAACAGACCTCACACGCTGCAGGAAGGGGGGGAGCGGCGTGTGATGTAAGGCGCTTACACGTGGAGTCAGTCACCGTTTTAAGAGTAAAAAACTTGTAAGGGAAAAATTAATAAAGAAATTAAACGTTAATCTTAAGATCTGAGACTGGTGGTTTTTAATTTGTTTACATTTTATAAAGGATTATTCACTTTGTACATTCCTTCCCTTCCAGGATTCTTTCTCAAATATTTCCCAGACAACAGAGCTCAATACGACTGACCGACAGATCCATCTAATGCAGCAGCAGCTGCTGGTTTGAGATCTGCTGAGGAGGATCAGTTCATTGAAATCATGTCAGACTCCACCTTGAGGATGAGGTTTACAGCACAGACACTCCCTGAATTCTGCTGGGTGTGGAGAGGGGGCATCCACTCATGGGGCAGAAGGCTGGGGGCATTCTGCTTCCAATCTATATCCCATCTTTGTCAGATTTTCTGCTGTTGCCATTAACAAAACTTTTTGTTTTTTTGCACACAGGTTCAATGTTGTTGTTCTTACAAAGTTAATGATCATTTATTTGATGTTTTCCAGTCTCCAGCAGCAGGACAGTTGATATGGTATTAAAGTTGAATCGCTTTGGCTTATGTTGTCACAGTTTTTCAGTGTGTGTTTGTGTGTGTGGGGGGTAAACATTTTTCCTTCTCCAATTCTCCAAAGCGGGAAACAAGAAAAAGAATTTGAGAACCAGTCCCTGAACGTGTATAAAAATATTACAAAGACAAATTAGGAATTATTGCTAATTTTATTTTATTGTTGTAAATGACGCTACATTAATACATTATGTTTTAAATGGTTCTAAAATAGAAGGTTTTCATGTACAAAGTATGTTTTTTGTCTTCTACATCCTTGTTTTTACACAGAAAAGTATCAATAAGAACACAGATAAGAATACCGGATTGAAAAGCAGCAGATCGATAAGAACAGTAGTATGGATAAAATCTTAACAATACCCATCTCTACTAAATGGTTACTTGACCTAACAAAGCATACACTGCAGTTGCTACTTTTTGCTAAAATAATAGTGAAATGTTCACTGATCACGTAAAAGTGTTAGAATTAAAGATGCAAACTAAATATTTCAAATGTCGTGGAAACACAGACAATGTGTACATCATATTAGCATAAACTACAAAAGCAATGAAGACATTCAAGTTTTATCTCTCATTATTTAAAAAAATTCTATTTACAGGTACATCTAAAATAATTAATTTTGTAAAAAGGTTGTACATATTTTGTCAGCAGTAAAACTCAATGTCTAGTATCAGTATACAAAGATTGAAATGGATTGATTCTTTACTTTTTACTTTTAATAATTGTGGTTTAGAGAAGATTAAAAACAAAACAACTGTCCTAGGCAGTTAGAATATCACATCAAAACAATGAAAGTCTGTAGAAAATGTAAATTCTACACATTCAATACTCAATTGTGCCTCCCTCTAATGAAGTTACTGCATCAATATGGTATGGAGGCCATCAGCCTGTGGCTCCGTGTACATGAAATGAAAGCTCAGGTTGCTATGGATTTCATTAGAACATTGGGGTTTCACCCCAGAGGTTTTGAGCATTAAAAACTTATTTTAAAATAAGAAATAAAGGGAATAAAATAAAGAAATAAAGAAATACAAATAAATAATTTTTTGAGATACAGAACTTTCCCCTGTAGAATAAAGTATTCTGCTGATTCTGATTCTGGTACAGAGGTTGAGAGGTTGACCTCTTATTAGAAAAGTTTTGAATTTAGAGTTTACACTAAATCCTTACATTGTCAAGAAAAAGTCTTACAAGTTCTCATGTGTCTTTGGAGATGAGATCCACGACTAAAACTTTTATCACATTCTTTACAAGAAAAAGGCTTTTCTCCTGTGTGAGTTCTCATGTGTCTTTTGAGATGAGATACACGACTAAAACTTTTATCACATTCTTTACAAGAAAAAGGCTTTTCTCCTGTGTGAGTTCTCATGTGTTTTGAGAGTAAATAAATCACGAAAACTTTTATCACATTCTTTACAGGAAAAAGGCTTTTCTCCTGTGTGAGTTTTCATGTGTGTTTTGAGAGTAAATAAATCACGAAAACTTTTATCACATTCTTTACAGGAAAAAGGCTTTTCTCCTGTGTGAGTTCTCATGTGTTTTTTGAGAGTAGATACATCACGAAAACTTTTATCACATTCTTTACAGGAAAAAGGCTTTTCTCCTGTGTGAGTTCTCATGTGTTTTGAGATGAGATACATGTCTAAAACTTTTATTACATTCTTTACAGGAAAAAGGCTTTTCTCCTGTGTGAGTTTTCATGTGTGTTTTGAGAGTAAATAAATCACGAAAACTTTTATCACATTCTTTACAGGAAAAAGGCTTTTCTCCTGTGTGAGTTCTCATGTGTTTTTTGAGAGTAGATACATCACGAAAACTTTTATCACATTCTTTACAGGAAAAAGGCTTTTCTCCTGTGTGAGTTCTCATGTGTGTTTTGAGATGAGATACATGTCTAAAACTTTTATTACATTCTTTACAGGAAAAAGGCTTTTCTCCTGTGTGAGTTCTCATGTGTGTTTTGAGATAAGATACATGTCTAAAACTTTTATTACATTCTTTACAGGAAAAAGGCTTTTCTCCTGTGTGAGTTCTCATGTGTGTTTTGAGAGTAAATAAATCACGAAAACTTTTATCACATTCTTTACAGGAAAAAGGCTTTTCTCCTGTGTGAGTTCTCATGTGTTTGTAGAGAGTAGATACATCACGAAAACTTTTATCACATTCTTTACAAGAAAAAGGCTTTTCTCCTGTGTGAGTTCTCATGTGTGTTTTGAGATGAGATGCATGACTAAAACTTTTTTTGCATTCTTTACAAGAAAAAGGCTTTTCTCCTGTGTGAGTTCTCATGTGTGTTTTGAGATGAGATGCATGACTAAAACTTTTTTTGCATTCTTTACAAGAAAAAGGCTTTTCTCCTGTGTGAGTTCTCATGTGTGCTTTGAGATTAGATGCATGACTAAAACTTTTTTTACATTCTTTACAAGAAAAAGGCTTTTCTCCTGTGTGAGTTCTCATGTGTTGTTTGAGATTAGATATGTAATTAAAACTTTTCTCACATTCTTTACACGAAAATCTCTCATCTTCTGCATGGATTCTTGTGTGAATTCTGAACAGAGATATGTTACAAAAGCTTTTACCACATTCTTTACAGATATAACATCTTTCATCAGACCCAGTTTCCATGTAGTCAGATGGGTTACTAAGTAATCTTGAGTTTTTACCAGACTTGATAGAGGAAAGTTTCTCTTCTTTTTGAGATTGTTTATGTTTCTTACCAAGATTTGTCTTCTTGGGATTTTTTCTAACATCAGAGTCACACTGACCTGCTGACACATGAGAGCTGTCCACACTTTGGACATGTCTTCTGTCTCTTCTCTTCCTCTGATCTCTGTTCTGTGGGTCTGTCTCTTCATCTGTAGTTGATGATGATTCTGTTTCTTCATCTGTAGTTGATGTTGATTCTGTCTCTTCATCTGTAGTTGATGTTGATTCTTCATGTTGGTTTCCTTCTTCATCCTGACTATCAGTTACATTAAAGCTCTGCTGATTGTTTAGATCTGCTTCACTGTTCTCATCTTCCTCATTAGTAGGAATCTCCATCAAGGTATCGGTCTCCTGCTTCAGATCAAGCTGATCTTCATTCTGACTGATGCAGAGTTCCCCTGGTTCCTCTTTGGTCTGTGGAGGTTCTGGTTCTTCCTGTTCCACTCTGAAGTTCCTCTGCTGGATGCAGAGATCTTCCTCTTTAGTCATCCAACACTGGGGGAGAACTGCAGAAACACAAGTAGAGGCCCTTTTATATGTGTGATGACTTTGTTTATTGTTAAGCACCAATAAGAAATATTGTAGTATCATTCAGAATATGCACAACAAAAAACGATTAATTCTTTAAAATATTTTTTTTTTGTTCTCTTTAGCACAACAGTATAAAACTGTGCTAAAAAAGCCCCCCCCCCCCCCCCCCCATGAGGAGAGCTGTTTCAGTCAATAAATAGTCTGAACCAGTAAAAGATAGAAGATAATATTTTCTTTGTTTTTTTTAAGGAAATGAAAATGCAGATAAGTAATTCATAAATGGTACAAAAATGGTCTTTAATGTTATATAACTGTTTACTCAAATTAAATCATGCTGAAATAAATAGGACAGATGTACTAGAAAGGGGACAGAGGGACTGACAGAAAATGTTCTTTTAACCTGATTCTGTCTCTAATTATTTTCATATGAAATTATAAAAAGGAAAAAAGTCTGAAAACAAATAAAATGTTTTAGATTCTTGCCATTATTGACAGTAAAGATGCAGGCATCTATAGTAAATGTTTGACACAATCTCTGATGCTTTTTTCAGCACAACACCAGCTGTGTTATGTTAGGAATATGCTGCTAATAAAGTTACATTCACATGTCTATTATTATATTTATTTTATTTAGAAATCATCTCCAGGACCGAGGTCTGGGGCCCCATCAATCGGGGTCAGAAACTTGCCTGTGTTGGTGTTGGTGGGTGTGTTTATGTGTGCGTGTTATAGGGCTGGGCGATATGGCCTAAAAATAAAATCTCAGATTTTATTTTTTTTAATTCGATTTCCGATTTTTTCCCGATTTCCCCCCCCCCCCTACTTAAGGAAAGCAATAAGTACAAACTGCAGCCAACTTAAAGCAAATGTTGGTTTTATTTAATCAAATGCAAGACAAATGTAACCCCCATTTCTGGGATGAATAATAAATAAATAAACACACTCTTGGAATCAAAGTTAAGTATAACATTTTTCTTCTTCTCACTCCCTTTTGGACTTGTGTTTATATAATTTTGTTGTGTTTTATATAATTTTTTCTTGGTTTTATATAATTTTTGTCTTGCTTTTTTCTTATTTTGTTATTCTACTCTGGTTTTCACTTGTCCAAAATGAAAAGGTTACTTACTTCAAGTCCCAGCTGTGTTTTAAGTCACACTTAATAGTCTAGACTAAAATGAGACAAACATTTACCTTGAGAGAAGCAGCATTTTCTAAAAGGTTATCAATACAGCTCATATCTGGGTCTAAAGTTTTAAATAAATTAATAAACCCCGTCTTGATGATGAAGCAGCAGGAGTCGCGGTTGAAACTAACGCTACGGAAGCTCTGAGGAGCCAAAAATGCGCCACATAAAAACTCGATTTAGTTATTTTTGAAATCGCCCGTAACAAAAAATTCGAATTAATTCATTTGATCGATTTATCGCCCAGGCCTAGCGTGTTAGTCTAAAGGTGCTGCTGGCAGCTCAGACAGCAAAAATTGTCAAAATGGACGAGCTTCAAGATTTGATGTGAGAACTTAAAAACATAAAACAGAATGTAAAAATCTTTTGCTGTAAAGTTTGACAAGTAAAACCACAACTGACAAATTCATTAGAGTTACAACCTCAAGAAAGTGATTTCAACTGCTTGAATCTGCTGCTGTGAATCACAGCACGCTACAACTGAGTGAACTACAAATACATTTAATAGGAAAAAAGATGTTTTTCCCCCTGACTTTTAATGAGAAGTGATCTCTTTGAGGTGTAAATGGAGACACAGCAGAGAGACGGCTGCCAAGACACCATTGTCAATAAAGTGCAATATCCGAGGAAAAATCATTCTGCAAAAATCTCTCTAAAACAAAGGAATTTCTACATTTATTTGGTAATGAAGACTCATGAAAATATTTATGCTACAATCAATACTTTGTGAAAAAAGTCAATATTTATTTTATTGTATATATTTTATCAAATTTTAATAGAGAAATGACTCATAATAAAGATGCTCAATAGCTCTGAAGATACTGAAGCTATTTTCACCAAACTTTCTGTACTGACTAATCATGACCCCGTTGTCCTACTACAACAAAGATTACTGTATGTCAATTAATTACTTTTTTTTTAAATATGGATCATGATTGGTTCAAAATTCTTAATAGCTGTAAAAGATACCGTTGCTAACAACATAATGTTCTGATATAATTTTTTTTGTCAATAGCCGCAGCTTCATGTGCAAAACATCTTGATCGGATCAACGGTCGGATTTAGATTCAACCGTGTTCATGGGCCCAGAAAAACTTTTTCCGATCAGAAACAAATGTTCACATGGTCACACTTTTGGTCAGAATAAATTATTTGGGCATGCGCAGTAGTGTTGAAATTACCGGAAGAAGAAATAAGTCCCGGTGTAAACAAAATGCCACACAGTAGATAGCTGGCAGCTCGGTAATATACAACAGTGGTCCCCAACCTTTTTGTCACCGTGGACCGGTACAACGCAATACACGTTTACCGCGGACCGGTCGGGGGGTGGGGGGCTGAGGTGCAACGCAAGACACGTTTACCGCGAACCGGGGGTGGTATTTTCTCTTTAGTAATAATAATAGCTATAATAATAATAATGTTCCCCTTGTCAAAGCAACTTTCTAAAGAAGTTTGTTTTTTGCTCATTTTGGTCGTTTGGGTTTAGTTTTAGCGGGGTTTATCACCAGATGTTTGGTGTCGCGACTTTGACGTTAAGTGTGATGGATGTAACAACAGAGAGAATCCGGTCACTTTTCAAAATAAAACGTTTTTGTAGAAAAAAAAAAACAATAAAATGGAAATTATTTTTTCTTTCTGTGCGTCCCGGTGCCAAAATTTCCCGCGGCTCGCTACCGCTCCGCGGCCCGGTGCCAAGTGTCCTGCGGCCCGCTACCGGGCCGCGGCCCGGTGGTTGGGGACCACTGATATACAAGATGATCTTCTAAACGTCCTTTATTATTGTTATGCTTATTATGAAGAACCTGTTAGATCATCATTTTATTTTTAATCTGTGTGGTCAGTACTTTTTTTGTGGTGGAACGGAGTCAGAAGAAGTCAGGGTTATGAGTGGGCTAACATGCGCTAACAACATTAGCCTTGTTTAAAAAACATAAATCCATGCAGGAAATGCCACAATCTGCATCTTGGCTGCACGTAAATATGTGGGAATAACAGCAGCCTGTCCACAAACACAGAGCTATCACTCTGGCTGCTCTGCTCAGAGACACAGTTCGGTGGTGTGGAGCAGCTGGTCGGTCCTGTATGTGCTTCAAAGCTGGAGCACCGCACCGTCTATGCGTGACGTAAACCAGAGCAGTAGTGACACAGGATCCAAATGAACTGTTTACATGCAACACGATCGAATCAACAATCAGCATAACCCACCTGTCTCTATCGGAAAGAACTTTTGATCCGAAAAAGTCTGATCTGGAAAGAATATTCCGAACGGCGTGTTTATATGACATGTTTTTCTTCCGATCAGGCATTCTTTCCGATTACTTTTGTCCGTGTAAACGCAGATAATAACAACAACAAATCTAATCGCCATTTGAGCCAGGCAACAGTGATTAGTAGGGATGGGTACCGTGCCCCGGTATTGAACCAGCCCCGGGGCCACATTATTCAAGACCGCAGTATCGTTAAGATCTGACCTGAACGGTTCTGCTATCGGTACTGGAGAAGTTACTTTTTCTTTTTTTTTTTGTGTCCCACAAAATATAAGCGTTATCTGCCATATTTAACTCAAAAAGTCAGTCAATTTTCTGTTAATTAATGATGATAATAATTTCGGTATTCTCGTTTGAGAGGAGAGCTCTGTCTGTCTGTTTGTGTGCACGGGGGGCGGGGCTGTTGTTCAGACAGCACGCGCCGCGCGCACACACAAGACAAGGCAGCGCACACACAGTCAGTGTTGATCTGGTAGGGACACGTGAGCGCCCTAGACTATAACACCCATTTCTGCATAAAATTAATTTCGTTTGCCTACCATGATGTCACCTTGCTGCTACGATGACCTATGTTACGCTGTTTGTGTAGAACACGCTGGGGCAGCGAAGGGGGGGGGTTGCACGCGGAGCATAGAATAAACAGGTAGAGAGGCGGGGCTTAGATTCACCGCTTATGATTCCAGACCCGCGACAAACTATCAGCTGCTTCCTAATACTGAATAATAATTAATAACTAATGATAGTTGTTATCGGTGAAATTAATATCATTTATTGGGTTTACTGGATTTAAAGAAAAATAAATGGAGTTGGCAAAATAGAAAGGAGTCTGCATCAAAGTGAATTTGTTTCCATCATTTAACTTAACTTAACTCTGGTGTTTGACAGACAGAAAAGTCTATTCAAGGTTGTGGAAAATGGACAAAAGATCAAAGGAAACATCACACTTATGAAGAATGAAAATAATTAGAATAAATAATTAAATGAATATCCTGTCTGGAACATTCTCATGTATAAAGTAAAATGTTTTGTTAAAAAAAACAATGTTGTTGCATAGTGAGGCAATAAAACACTTTATGTTCTTAATATGTTATTTATTTATTTATTTTTCGTCCTCAAAAAGTATCGATAAGAGTACCGATAAGAGTACCGGATCGATAAGCAGTATCGATAAGAGTAGTAGTACCGTTTAAACCTTAACGATACCCATCCCTAGTGATTAGTCAGGCGGTCTGAGTCACGTTTTTAGGGCAACCAGTAGCCAATCATGATAAGCTAGTTCGACCCCTGATATGTACTGTAGTGTTAGGAAGTGTGAGGTCAACATTTCTTTAGATTGCTCAGAAAAGTGTTCCTACTGGTTTCATGTGTTAAATTAGAGACTCTAGACTTGATGTTTGCCTTTTGTTTTTGTTTTTTTGATTGTTGAAGTTAAAAAAAATACACCTTGTTGGTGTAAACGTAGAGGTTGGAGGTCTGATATGATAAGAAACATTAAAAAGATTTTTAGTATTAAGATCTTTTTCTTCACCAAAATGTCACAGATTTCAATAAATATACCTCAAAATCAGGCTTTTCACAGCAATTATTAGGTTAGATTAAAATAGATTCATTAAATTACTTAATAACAGGTGATGATTGATTAATCACACAAATTAATATCATGACAGTTCTAATATCACTGTCATAATTCTTTTTTTTTGTTGACATTTTTAAAAGCTACATTCAATAAATGATTGTCTTAACAGCCAGAAAAACTGAAATAAAAAGTATTTTGTTAAACAGTGAAGTGGAACTTTGTGGCTCTTGTTGGGTTTTGGTCTGGAAGAAACTGGATCAAATGGTTCTTTTAGTGTTAAAGGTTCCAGACTCTTGATCTCCACTGAAGCTATGAGTATGAAATGTCATTCCACAGACAAACCATCAACAAAATGATCCTGATGCTGCTGAGGTTCTTCTGGAAGTGAAGCAAATCTCAGCAGAGATGCAGTTTTTCTAAACTGAAATCACTGACATTAAACAGCCTGAACATTCATGGAGCTGAACTGGACACAGAAAAACCTCCCTGTTGTGTTTCCACCCACCAATGAGGAGCAGTTTGATGAAGATGAAGCTGCACTGGAGGAAGAATCCGTCCAGAAAAGATGGAGAACAATTCTGACACTAAGCAGTTTTTCACTGATGTGTTCAGGTTGGAATCTTTTCTGTCTGCAGATCCATGAGCAGGACCCTGTCTTTGGGTTTTAGCTTGAAATGGAGTTTTGGAAATAGAATCTGTCTGAATGTCTGGAATTGGAGACATGGAGACATCAAAGAGGTTTAGATGGATTTTGGGTTTGACAGAGAAATCTGCTGAAAAGAACTGAACTACAAACTTAGAACCACAGACGACTAAACAGATTGGACTTTTTTATCTGCTAACAATTTTCTCTTTGATCTGTTAAGGTTTCCTGTTTGTCGTTAGCTGGAGGGACTAACTAAGATCATCTGATTTGAAGAATGTTGTGGGCTGCACTGACCAACAATGTCTTCTGTCTTTTCAACTGGAAGGGACAGAAGAGACTCTTCCAGGACACGCTGTTGATGGACTGCATGTTTGGAGAGCTTGAAGCTCAAGATAGAACCGTTGTTGAAGTGAACATAGCGATAGTGTGGAGATGAAGATCAGAGTCACACTGACCTGCTGACGTGTGAGAGCTGTCCACACTTTGGACATGACTTCTGTCCCTCCTCTTCCTCTGATCTCTGTTCTGTGGGTCTGTCTCTTCATCTGTAGTTGATGATGATTCTGTCTCTTCATCTGTAGTTGATGTTGATTCTGTCTCTTCATCTGTAGTTGATGTTGATTCTTCATGTTGGTTTCCTTCTTCATCCTGACTATCAGTTACATTAAAGCTCTGCTGATTGTTTAGATCTGCTTCACTGTTCTCATCTTCCTCATTAGTAGGAATCTCCATCAAGGTATCAGTCTCCTGCTTCAGATCAAGCTGATCTTCATCCTGACTGATGCAGAGTTCCCCTGGTTCCTCTTTAATCTGTGGAGGTTCTGGTTCCTCTTTAACCTGTGGAGGTTCTGGTTCCTCCTGTTCCTCTTTAATCTGTGGAGGTTCTGGTTCCTCCTGTTCCTCTTTAATCTGTGGAGGTTCTGGTTCCTCCTGTTCCTCTTTAATCTGTGGAGGTTCTGGTTCCTCCTGTTCCTCTTTAATCTGTGGAGGTTCTGGTTCCTCCTGTTCCTCTTTAATCTGTGGAGGTTCTGGTTCCTCCTGTTCCTCTCTGAAGTTCCTCTGCTGGTTGCAGAGATCTTCCTCTTCAGTCATCCAATGCTGGGGCAGAACTGCAGGAACACAAACGCAACAAGGAGCCTTTTATACGTTTCCAGGACTTTTTTTTTTTTAAGCATCAATAAACTCTGTGATCATTGGAGAAAATGTCTAAGGAGTCTGGAGGACCAGAAGAGACTAATGGAAATAAATATATATGCAGAGGTGGTGTTGAGGTGAACAGGGGTTCTATTATAATTTCTATGTTCTTGTTATTCTGCATTTAATGGATTCTATATATGCCTGTATTTTATTGCAGAAATCTGCTTGATTCCTGCCTTCAGTAACAGATAATAGGTACCAAGGTCACCAGTAGGCCTGTGTTGGACTTTAGTCTCTGTTTTCTTTCTGTACTGGAGTGTTTATGGAGCCACAACACCTGCAATGCAGACTAGACAGAAACACACCATTCTAATGACGTATCTAGTATGTTTACATCTTCCCTTACTGAATAATAAAGAAGCCTTTTAGCCTTGAGGACAGAGAGAGAGGACAGCCTCAGAGACTAACAGGTCGTGTTTCTCCACCTCTCCCCTTTTGGAAAAGGTTTGAACATTCATGCAGACTCTGAGTGTCTTTTCATTTCTGCACATTTCATTTTTGGACGTCCTGAACCATCTGAATCTGTGAAGGCCGGACGAGATGACAACAGTGGGTAGTAACGCGTTACATTTACTTAAGTAACATTTTGGTGAATTGTATTTGTGAGAGTAAGACAAGGAAATTTAATTTGTATAGCACAATTAGTACACAAAGTAAAACAGGAAAAAAAAAAGAGCATGAAGCTCAAAGGTCTTCTGTGTTTGTGTGATGAAGGTGACATACCTATGTGGTGGAGCTGCAGCTGTGGTTTCCAGATGACATCCAGCAGTCTGCGCTGACGACAGAGCTCCTCCTCGTACTGGACGATGGTTCCTTCACAGAGTCTGCAGATTTCTTCAGCAGCAGCAGCTAGTCGCTCGCTGATCAACTCTCTCAGAGACTGAAGGGAAGACATGGTTCCTGCTCCGATCTTCAGCTCCAACTCCCACAAACACCGCCGTCCTCTTCACTGCAGCTCCGATCGATCATCTGCTAGTCTCACAATCACAGCAATCCACGTTGTCTCTTGTTTCCGTCTCGTCCGGCCTTCACAGATTCAGATGGTTCAGACGTCCAAAAATGAAATGTGCAGAAATGAAAAGACACTCAGAGTCTGCATGAATGTTCAAACCTTTTCCAAAAGGGGAGAGGTGGAGAAACACGACCTGTTAATTTATTGTCCTTTTGACATTAAATGTTTAATCCATAATTGTTTCTCACTTTCAGGTGCATTTGTTATAGTTTGGCATTGTTAGTGTGAGTTTGTTAGTTTGAATCATATCATCATTGAAGAAGCATGAGTTGTTTAGTTAACACTGTGCAGACACCGTATCCTCTGTTTCTATTGAATGACTCCAGCATGCACAGACACTCCTCTACACCATCTGAAGCTCATTCCAACCAAAGCGCTCTGACTGCATCTCCCTGGGAAACTCAAGGCTGCAGACCTGCAGCTGTGAGGAGAGGCTGAATCTCTAGGATGTGGGTCCAAACAGTATCACTGATTAGAATGTATCTAAAGCACCGTCAGTGGACACAATGAATGGAAGCATTGTCTGTTCCATTCTCAAAATCTTCTTCCCTTTTTTATTTTATTGTATTTTATTTATTTATTTATATTAAGTCTTATTATAACTATTTGTGTGTCTGGAAAAGCTGGGCGTGAACTAACAGCATTTCTATCCAGTGTTATTCCAGAAAAAGTTTACTCACAAACATCCATCTACAGAAATGACATCACCTGTTGTATAATTACAGATTGAGGAGCCCCTAATACTGGAACCTTCCATTCATCCAACATAGTTTTTTATTTTATATATTTAGTATGTATGTGTGTGCTGTACGTCCATCCTCCTGTTGGATAAGTAGTTCTCAGACCAACCTGCTTGTCACACCTCCCTGTCCTAAGTTCATCTCATCTTCCTGTTTGTTCTGACCCCCCCAGAGGGAAGAGGTTGTCTTTCTTCACTGCTCTGTCCTGTCAGACGTCATCAGATCCTCCTTGCTGTGTTTCATTTGCTTCTGCATACGCTGGTTCCCCAATGACCTCTGACCTCCTGCTGTCCCCAGAGCCCCTGCTGCTCTTTTTCTACCTTTAGCCATGTCACCAACACAACTCCAACTAAACACCAACACAACTCCAACTAAACACCAACACAACTCCAACTAAACACCAACACAACTCCAACTAAACACCAACACCACTCCAACTAAACACAAACACCACTCCAACTAAACACCAACACAACTCCAACTAAACACAAACACAATTCACACACACAACTACAAATGTTTTGTTAAAATGCAGACAAAGCAAAGAATTATACAGTCCATAACTTTTAACACAATCAAAACTTTTACACTAAAGCACAAAATACATAATACAACACTTAAGTATCTTAACCCCTAAACAAAATAAATCATTTCACTGAAATGAATCAATTAGTACAGGGGGGGAGGGACAAACTGCAGCCCGTGGGCTGGATCCGGCCCACCTCCATGTTTGGTCCAGCCCGCTGAACAATATCAGAGACCCATGAATTTTGTTTTTATCTGGCCACACGATCAAGACGTGACATTTTCTTCCCTCCTTCTGCAGTCTGAGTTCCAACCTAAAATCCTCTGAATCTCTGTCAATCAGAACAGAAGACAGTCTTTCCTTTTACGTCACAGTTCATCTTTCCCGGTTTAGCTCATTCTTTCTGAGCGATTATGCTACTTTTTTAAACAGCGTACCCTGTTCTTTGTCCTGATTGGCTGGAGACCTTGTCAATCAATCTCCTCAATCCGTGTCTCCTGTGTAGAAACGCAGAGCTCTTCAGATCAGAAATCTGTGATCGTGATCAGATCTTTGTTTTCATTCTAAGATCCTGGACTTCATTTCTATGAAGGTTTGAGAATTTAAATAAGAGAAAAGATGAAAATGTTCATGTCTGTCTGAGAAAAGTGTATTTAGTCAGTGAGGAGTTTTACTGACATAAATGTAAAACATTTGTAATCATTCTCTGTGGATTTCACAGATCACGGTTATTTTTAGAACATAACTCCTGCAATAAACGAGGGACTCTGTTCTGGTGAAAATGTAACACAGATATATGATTAGCTGCAGCAGAAGACACAGAAATGAGCTTTTTCTTTATTAGTGGATGAGAAACAGACGTGCAGGACACAGCAATGCTGCACAAACTGTGAGGAGCTGCAGCCCTCAAAGTTTCAGCGGAATTATGACGAGAGAGGATCCACTATTTATTGTTTTTTTGTGTTTTTTTAAAAAATGTATCAGTATATTTTTCCTGAATTTTTGTCTTTCATAGAGTGTTGTCTGGTCATTTTTTTATTTAATAAATAATGATATTTATTTAATTAAAAGGATCACGAATGAATGAAACTTCATTCATACAGTGCTTTACAACTCTTTGAAGGTACCAAAAGGATTCACAATAAAAAGTTGATCTAAAATGGGAACAAAAGTTTTAAACTAAAAACTCTAGAATATTCTTTTAGAAGAATATAATTTAGAATATAATTCTCAATCCAAATGTTTTCATCTTCATTCCATGTTATTTCATTCTCACTCCACACATCTGCTCCTGGTCCGGCCCTTCTATTGAATTTTAGAACCCAATGTGTGAAAATAATTGCCCACCCCTGCTTTAGTATGTAAGTAGCATTAACCTTCATGCCCCCTCCCCTTTTCTGTCTTTCTGTCACACTCACACACACAGACACACACACACACACACACACACAAGAACCTGCAGCTGCTCCTTCCTCTCTGTGTTAAACCTCAATCTGTCATGGCTAACCGGACTAAATGGACCCAGACGCTGGAACCCAGAAGAAGACGCAGGTGAATTCTGTAATGGTTTGAAAAGGGTTTAACTATCAGATCTTGGTTTTAGAGGTAAGATCGGGCCTAAAAAATCCGGCCCGACCCGACACAGGCCCGCGGGCATTGAAGCCGAACTCGGACCGAACCCGACCAATTAACTTGATTTGCAGGACCGAGCCCGAAGCAAACCCGAAATTTCAATTTAACCCATAGGATTTTTGGCAGAAAAAAATCGCCAGATTTCTTAAAGGTAAAATAATCTACATATTTTTATGATGATGAAAGTTATTTTCCTTCGAACAGAGAGTGGTCGCTGCAGCCGCGCGCGTATAAGCTGCTGTTGTGGCATAGAGTTCAGCTGGAAGCTCTGCGCAAAGGTTCCTCCCTCCATGACAAATGCATTTGATCAATGAAATAACGCTGGAACACAGAATAAGAGGCCAGACAGAGAGAGTGACAGAGAGATCTGGATGATAAGCACTCGCTTCATTACGCGGGAAATGCTGCAGCCGCGGCGGTGCGCGTTTGCCTTTTCAGTTTCGTGTGTGTGTGTGTGGGTGTGTGCGTTAGGGGAACGTTCTCCCTCTGAGTTAGAAGAAGCTGGCTGTGCCTTTCGGTTCGTGCGGTAACCGTTCTGACATCCAGGATTAATAAAGAGCTGTTTGACAACCGCTGCCTAAGGAGCTTCTTTGCAGACATTACAATATATTTATTAAAAAAGTCAGCGAGAGAGAAGCCCGGCCCGAACCGACCCGAACGTAATGACTGTCATTTAGAGCCCGACCTGACCCAAAATTCGGGTCCGGTCAGGCTCGGACTCGGGCTTAAGATCTTACCTCTACTTGGTTTAGAAGGTTGTTAGTGAAGCGGCAGATTCCGGGGTGGACCCACGACGAAGATGGAGGGTTTACGTCGGCTCGTAACGTCACTGGTGGTTGCGACCGCCGCTCGTGATGGGCTGAAGGCTCGGCAGAGACTCGTGGTGGATCGGAGGAAAGGCAGAGGCGCGTGGCTTGACAGGAGGCAATGACAAGGCTGTGTTCCGGGAAGGCTGCTGACTCAGGCGACCACTCGTGGCAATGAATTCCTGGAGACAGGTAAGAGCAGGATTTTAGGCACAGGCTTGAAACAAAGACAAAGAACGTGACGATCATGTTAACCACCATCAAGGGCAACGGACTGGCGAGGAATGCGGATCCTGGAGCTCCTTAAGTAGGCAGGCAGGTGATGAGGTAAGTGGTCGCAGCTGGGTCGCATCAGGAGCCAAGCAGAGAGGGGAGGGGGAGGAGTCTAACAGAGGCACCATGACACAATCCTCCTTTACAGAATAATATTACAAAATATTTCTATTCTGATTTAGAATTCCTCAACAACATCATTCTATAAAGAGAACAGTTTTATCAAACAGTTTAGGATCAAAGTTGTCTCCGTTGGTTCAGACATCGGCTGCTCCTCCTTTCCAGCAGAACTTCCTCTCTGTCTGTGTCTTCCAGCTCTTTTTCCTTTATTTTCATGTCATGTGACCCTCATTGACATTTTATCCAACAGATTTTCTGGAATGCTGTGGAAGTCCAGATGGAATTTCTACAGACCAGTAATAGTTCACCTCATCACATGTTCTGCACTTTACCACCACACCTCCAGCAGAGAGAGACCACCATTTAATCCTTCTAGAAACTGCCCCCCCACACTCCTCTCTGGTCCATCTGGACCCCCACCATCATCATGAGTTTCCCTGTCAGATTCTGCCTCAATATTATCTACTCTATAGACATAAACACCACCACAAGATTAGAATGACAATATAGTGTAGGATCCATTATTGTTTATCAACACTAAATCCTAATGATGATATAGTCTAAGATTTATTATTAAACTATAATAATCATGTGTTTATTAATACTAGATCCTTAATGTAAATATTGTATATTATTAAACTATAATATTCATGTGTTTATCCTAATCCAGAGGTCTGTGCTCTACTCCAACAGACTCCTCCTTGTGTGACACCATCAGGTTTCCAGCAGAGCTGCTGATTCACAGCACAGACTTCCACGCTCACGTGCACAGACTTCCACGCTCACGTGCACAGCCGTGCACTTCATTCACACCAGAACCACATAGCAGAACATCAACACTGCAGAGCCTCTACTAGCCTATACGCATTTATTTACAACACCATGGTATTTCTGTCACTCAGTCCTACTGTGGGATTCTGGTCTCTCACCAATCTTTAGGATCTTCAGACTGTCCCATTCTGTACTTGGGGGGTCCTCACCTCCCCGGGACAACAAACCCAGTGAACCAGCCTCCCGTCAGAGAACTGTTGGGGTTACCAAACTCTAGGACACTTCATCACTTTTTCCATTTCTCTTATTCTGTAAACCTTATGTTCACTTTTCTTAAATACTCTAATTTTCCCAAAATGTACAATTCTACAATTTACTGAGTTACTCACTTTGTAGACGTCAGACACTTGATGCAGAATTTGATTGACAGGTTTCTGCTTACCTTTGTAGGGTTCACCTGTGTCGTCAGTCCACTCCTGAGAAATCCTTCATCCAGGCCAAAAGAAAACCTTCCTCAACCCCCCCGTCTGCGCCTCCAAATTGTTGTCGTCTCGTCCGGCCTTCCCAGATTCAGATGGTTCAGGACGTCCAGAAATGAAATGTGCAGAAATGAAAAGACACTCAGAGTCTGCATGAATGTTCCAACCTTTTCCAAAAGGGGAGAGGTGGAGAAACACGACCTGTTAGTCTCTGTGGCTGTCCTCTCTCTCTGTCCTCAAGGCTAAAAGGCTTCTTTATTATTCAGTAAGGGAAGATGTAAACATACTAGATACGTCATAAGAATGGTGTGTTTTTGTCTAGTCTGCATTGCAGGTGTTGTGTCTCCATAAACACTCCAGTACAGAAAGAAAACAGAGACTAAAGTCCAAAACAGGCCTACTGGTGACCTTGGTACCAATTATCTGTTACTGAAGGCAGGAATCAAGCAGATTTCTGCAATACACAATACATGCATATATAGAATCCATTAAATGCTGAATAACAAGAACATAGAAAATATAATAGAACCCCTGTTCACCTCAGATCAAATGTATTTATTTAAAAAAAGAACATAAGCATCAGTAATCACGTCTCGGTTCCTGTGGTGGGGGTCAGGTGCGGGGGGGGTTGCTCCTGGATCTTTGTCTGACGGGGGGGGCTCTTGGATGCCTGGATCGGCCGGGTTGCTGCTCTGTCTGTCCCTAGCTCTGGTGTGTGGGGGGGCCTCCTGCCTCTGCTGCAGCGTTCAGTGTGATCACGGTTCTCTCTGAGAGACTCACATTCATTTAACACACCTGCTTGTTCACCTCTACACAAATACAGACATGGGTGTTGTTGTTTTTTTTTTTCGCTTTTTCTACCCCCCCTTCATGAATATTGATAATGTGAATATTGTGTCTATGTGCAGAAATCCTGGGAGATCAATCTGTTATCATTGATGTATGATTATACTTCTAACCTGTAAATAGTTGTGTGCAGAATATTTTTGTTGTTGCTGTGTGAACTAAGTTATGTCATTTAATTGACTGACGACACTTTTATGTTTTAACTTTGTAATATTGACTACCCCCCACTCTAACTCCTTCTCCCCCATCTCTGACATCCCACTCTGTTTCTTTCTCTCCTCTTTTGTTTCTTTTTTCCAACAAGGAAAGCATCCAAATATGATTTTCATAAACAAAGCTGAGCCTCAAATCCAAAAGGGGTTTATACAAATATACTCTCAGTCTGTCTGTAGATCCATAAACTCCAATTGTAACAATAAATTTGTCCAATCCAAGAGACACTCAGCTCTGATCTGCTGCTCAGCTGTTGGAAAAGTTTAAAAAGAGATGCATAGAGAAATATAGATATAGAATAGAACCTCTGTTCACCTCCATAGAATCCTGCAGAGAAGAAATGTACAAAGTGAATAATCCTTTATAAAATATAAACACATTAAAGAAATTATCCTTCACTTGTATGTTCTCAAACTGTGGGGCACTCCTCCTTTTTTTGAGTGGGTGGTGACTTCGGTCATCTCCAGGGCTGAAGGCTGAAAAAAAACAGTCTCAGTTCTTTTAGATGAACTTTCTTTTTATACTTTTTTCCACAAGTTTTTCACCCCTAAAACGGCGACTGACTGCGCTCCTCACACCCCCCCCCCCTTTGCGTGCGCACACACACCCACCCTCACACACACACTTTCCTCCATTCTTCAACAAATCTGATCTCAGTAGCTGCCTTTACATGGGCAAAAGTAATCGGAAAGAACGCCTGATCGGAAAGAAAACACGTCATGTAAACACAACGTTCGGAATAGTCTGCCCCGATCAGACTTGTTCGGATCAAAATTTCTTTCCGATCGGTTATATATATATATATATATATATATATATATATATATATATATATATATATATCGGTTTATACTGATCGTTTATCCGAACGTTGTTCATGTAAACGGTTCATTCTGATCGTGTGTCACTTCTGCTCTGGTTTACGTCACGCATAGATGGTGCGGCTCTGCGGAGGCCCTGCGTAAAGCGCTGCTCTCGCCTCGCTGGCTCTCGCCTCGCTGGCTCTCCTCTCTCTTTCACCTCTCACGAGGGAGATACGGGGGGGATGCGTGCCCACTGAGGTCTGGACCCGAGCTCTGCGTTCGGGCTCCAGTGCCAGTGGACCGAGTGAACCTCTCTGATCAGAGCAGCCAGATTTATTAATGTGTTTGAGGGGAGGATGCTTTGTTCCGTGTGCGTTTTGTTATTTCGTTATGTGTGAGAATTCAGACTGTGAGCCGACCCGCCGCTCTGGGTTAGCGGCTGCAGGACTCAGGAGAACAGAGCAGAGCTCAAGCCGCCAGCTCACACACAGCGGAGCGGCTTCGGGGCGGTGTGTGTGAGCTTTTAGAGTAGAAATGTGGCTCAGTCCTTAAAAACTGTTCAAACAATCACGTGGAATTGTGTTTCCAGTTGTGCCCTGACAAAATAAAGACTGATGTTATTCCCACACATTTACGTGCAGCCAAGCTGCAGACTGCAGCGTTTCCCCGCATGGTCCTGGATTTGGTGTCCATCAAGGCTAATGTTGTTAGCCTCTCCTAACCCTGGCTTCTTCCAGCTCCATTCTTCTTCCACAAAAAAAAAGCACTGACCACACAGATAAAATATAAAATGATGAACGAACAGGCGCTTCATTATATTCATAACATTAATAAAAAAGCCCCTTTGGAAGATCATCTCGTATATTACTGAGCTGCTGCATAAATGTCTGTGACAGCAAAGGTTTGTTTACAACGAGACACATCCTTCCGGTATTTTCACCACTACTGCGCATGCCCAAATGACTTATTCCGACCAAAAGTGTGACCATGTGAACGTTTGTTCTAATCAGAAAAGGTTTTCTGGGCCCCTGTCCACGGTTAAACTGTAACCCGACCATTGATCCCATCAAGATATTTTGCCCATGTAACCGCGGCTAGTGTCACAGAAAGGCAGCTGTAGGGATCCAATCTGTCACATGTGTGAAATCCTCACCATCTGATGACATCATCATTGTTGTTAACTAAATCATAATAATAATACATTTTATTTAAAAGCACCTTTCAAAACACCCAAGGTCACTGTACAAAGTTAGAGGTAAAACACAATAAAATCACAAGTTAAAAACAATAAATAAATTGGATTCATTAGTAAAATCAGCTGACAGAGAAACTGTGTTCCGGAAATGCAAGCTTAAACAGATAGGTTTTTGGTCTGGATTTAAAGATCAGAAAGGAATCAGTGTTACGGAGGTCTGGGGGGAGAGAGTTCCAGAGTTGGGGAGCAGAGCGACTGAAGGCACGGCTCCCCATGGTGACCATACGGGCCGGAGGGACAGAGAGCTGAAGGGAGGAAGAAGACCGAAGAGAGCGAGAGGGAGTGTTAACATGGAGGAGATTAGAGAGATAGGAGGGAGCCAGGCTATGGAGGGCTTTAAAAGTGTAGAGAAGGAGCTTGAACTTAATCCTAAAGGCTACTGGAAGCCAGTGCAACTGCTGGAGAACGGGAGTGATGTGATGGAAGGAGGGGGTTCTGGTGATGATGCGGGCAGCTGAATTCTGGACTAACTGAAGCTTATTTAGAGTTTTGTTGGGAAGACCAAAGAGAAGAGCATTGCAATAGTCGAGACGAGAAGTGACCAGACTATGAACTAAAATGGAGGCGGAGTGGATGGTGAGGGAGGGGCGGAGACGATTAATATTACGTAGATGATAGTAGGCTGACCGAGTAATGCTATTGATGTGGGATTGAAATGATAATGTACTGTCAAGGATGACACCCAGACTCTTTACTTGAGGGGAGGGGAAAACTGGAGAGGAATCGATGGAAAGGTTAAAATTAGAAACTTTGGAAAGGGTGGATTTGGAACCTACGAGGAGTAATTCGGTTTTATCACTGTTAAGTTTGAGGAAGTTTAGGGTGAACCAGGTTTTTATTTCAGACAGGCAGGAGGAGAGAGAGGCAGGTGGAATAGAAGAGTTGGGTTTACTGGACAGATAGAGCTGAGTGTCATCCGCGAAACAATGAAAATCAATATTGAATTTACGGAATATATTGCCAAGGGGTAACAGGTAGGTAATGAAGAGGAGGGGACCGAGAACAGAACCTTGGGGAACACCAGATGAAATGAGTGAGGGTTGGGATTTGAAAGAATTAAGTTGAATAAACTGAGTGCGGCTTGAAACATAAGAATGAAACCAGCGGAGGGGGGTGGACTCGATACCGAGGGCTGAAAGTCTGTGGAGGAGGATGGAGTGAGATATGGTGTCAAATGCTGCGCTCAAGTCGAGGAGGATGAGGATGGTGAAGAGTCCAGAATCAGCTGCTAGGAGAAGGTCATTAGTGATTTTTATTAGGGCAGTTTCTGTGCTATGAAGGGGACGGAAACCAGATTGAAAGGGTTCAAAAAGATCATTTTGGGCGAGATGATGGGAAAGTTGGGAGGCGACTATTTTTTCAAGAATTTTTGAAATGAAGGGGAGGTTAGAAATAGGATGAAGATTATGAAAGGAATTGGGGCCTGAGCCGGGTTTTTTCAGGATGGGTCTGACGGCAGCGATCTTTAGGAGTGAGGGGACAATACCTGATGTCAATGAGGAGTTGATAATGGCACAAATGAAGGGAAGAAGAGAAGGAAGGCAGGATTTAACCAGGGATGTTGGAAGGGGATCGAGCAAACATGTGGATGGTTTGGACTTATGGATGAGGCGGGAAATTTCACTGGGATCAGGGAGGAAAAAGGAAGTGAATATATGAGGTACAGAAAATGAGTCAGACGGGGTGGGAGGAGAGGTGGAGGAATGGAGATGCTGATGGATATCTAGAATTTTCTGGTTAAAGAATAGCTGAAGAGAATTACAGTGCTCATCTGAATAAAAATGAGGAGGAAAACTGTTACGGGGTTGAAGGACATTATCCATTAAAGAAAACAGAATTTTGGAATTTCCCTTATTTACATCAATCAGTTCAGTGAAGTAGTTCGTTTTAGTGATAGAAACCAAGTCCTTGTATTGTAGAATCTGTTCATTGTAGATTTCCCTGTGAGCGGGAGAGCCAGTTTTTTTGCAGAGCCGCTCCAACTGGCGGCATTTGGCTTTCATTTTATGGAGTTCAGGGGTGAACCAGGGGGAAGATTTAACAAATAAAACAGACCGGGTTTTTACAGGAGCGAAAGTGTTAAGAACATCTAAAAGGCACTTATTATAAAAAGAAACCAGATCATCAGGGTTGGACGAGTTTGGGAAAGGAATGCGCTCTAATTGAGAAGAAAACAGCTCCACATTTATATTCTTAATGTTTCGGAAGGAGATGAGGCGAGTGGGTTTGATCTCAGATAAAATCAAGGGGATGCTAAAAGAAACAAGATGGTGATCAGTCATAGCAAGATCATCTGTGGAACAGTTAGAGGGGGTTAACCCAGAGCAGCAGACCAGGTCCAGAATGTGTCCCTTAGCGTGGGTAGGCAGCTGAACATGTTGACAAAAACCAAGACTGTCCAGGCATGAGCAGAAGTCTCTGGTGAGGGGGAGGTGGTTGTTATCAAAATGTATGTTAAAATCACCCATACACATAACATTAGGAGTGAGAGACGATAGGTGAGTTAGCAGAGTTCCAAAATGCTCCAGAAAGTCCCTGTTCGGTTTTGGGGGGCGGTAAACCACTGCTATTACAGTTGGTGTGGGTCCAGGCAGCATGAAGGCAGTGCACTCAATGGAGCTGAATGAGGGGAGCGGAACCGGGAGGACTTTCCACGTCTCGCGATATATCACCGCGAGATCGCCTCCGCGGCCATGGCAACGAGGCTGACAGAGGTAAACAAAGCCGGGAGGGGTGGAGTCATTGAGAGAGGAAAAGTCATTCTGTTGCTGCCAAGTTTCCGTAACGCAGAGAAAGTCCAAATTACGATCCACAATTAGATCCTGGATCAGCTGACCCTTGTTAGAGAGGGAGCGGATGTTGATGAGGCCGAAGTTGATGGTTCTGATGACCTGGCGCGGCGCCGAAGAAGTCGAGTTCGCAGGTCCGGGGAGGCTGGAAAGCACTCCGTGGTCCACAGAACGTTCGGTGTTACGTGGAGGACGGCGGGTAGAGGAGGAGAGGAAGCGGACAAGATTGGACGAGGCTTGGTAGTGCCGGTGCGTGCCACGGTGGATGTACCTCCGGCGTGGCGGGAGCAGGGGGTCCGTGCGGGCATAGAGCAGAGGAGCAGGAGCTGTAGGCAGCCAGCGGAGACGGAGGAGTTCCGACGCTGAGTACTGGATGAGCCCGACCGTGGGGCGGTGGAAAAGCCAGAGGAGGATCCAGGTTAGAGCCGACCAGATGTAAAGTTTGCACGTGAGCATAGCTGACAGGAGAAGGCCCCGGGACTGCAGACTGAAAAACGTAACTCCTAGCTAGCCAAGCCCCAGGTTGGAGGAGTGGCGTAGTGGAAGTTATCGGTTATTGAGGCGTGCAGTGAGAAGTAGATAATCAAAGTAGTGGACACAGTGACGTTCGTTCTCTGTTTTCACAGTCCAAAATCTGTCGTAGCAGAATTGTTTAGAAAAGCGAGAGTTAGAGTTAAAGTTACCGGTGAGCAGCGGCAACAGTCATGCCAGCGTCCACTCAACCGGAAGTGAGCCAATGTGTGACTGGATGTAAAATCTAGTCGCACACTCTCAAATTTTGGTCGCAAAATGTGACCAATTGCTCGCAGTCTGGAGCCCTGCTGCCTCTAATCACTGCTATTTCACATTTGTTCCTAATCAATAGTTAAGAAGTTTTATTTACTTTTTTGCTTTGCTTTTGTTACTGTTGCAAAGTTACATTTACTTTTTAGTTACTTTAGTTACTTAATTAAATTAAATAATTGTAAAATTAAAAAAATTAAATTACTGAGATCATTCAGCTAACTAAAAATACTTACTGCTTACAGTGTTGTAAAGAAAAACAAAATTAAGTAGTTTGACATTAACTGCATTTGAGTCTGAGATTCAGGTATTTGGAGTTGCCTTTGATTCTTTAGGCCCATAAACACCGGGACGAATATTCGCCAGCGTTTTTCGCCACGTTTTTGTGTTCACACTCAGGCGATTTTCGCTGACAATGAGCCGAGCGAACATGCAATTTCATTCCCTGACATTAGATGGCGCTTAATCTAAACAGAAATACTCCTGTACACAAGGTGGCGCCGCACAACTTTACGCTTCTTAAAGTCGCTTTTCACTCAGAAGAAGAGAGCCAGTATTTACGCCCTTGTCAGAATCATACAAAGAAAACATGAATATTTCAAGCACCAGTAGCTCCAACTGGTGCTTGGTTCGGTGATATTACATAATGTCCTTCATTATTTCTTCGCGGCAGTGTAGACGCTACTTGCCGTCTTCTTCGCTGGTATGTGTGCTCAGAAAGGCAGTTTTGTGTTTGAGCGCCCCCATGTTGTGTTTTACTGTAACTTTAGAAGCTCCAGACACATGTGCAAAAGCGCCATTCTCATTGGTCGTAAAGTTTTCAACGCGGCGCGTCAGACCAAAAAAACGAACCCGAGGCGTTTTTTAAAAAGTGACGCTTTGACGCGTTGCGTTTTTTCGCGTCGGTGTGCACACTCACATTGGTCCCCTTTGTTTAGTCACGAGGCGTTAAACGTCGGCGAAAATCGCGGGCGAAATTTGTCCCGGAATGTCTTTAGACATTCAGCTTAAAGCTTAGTGCATACAGTTTCATCTTCAATGCATTCATTAAATATCTTGCTGTCCATACTAATAATTCCACCCATTACTCCATCTAACATATTCCTATCTATTCCTGCCATGTCTTCCACATCTCTGACATGCTTCAGTCTATCTTCAGTAACGGTGTCAGATTTATGATCATCGCGGTGAAAAACCACCAGGGGGCGCGCTGATGTGTGTGTCAGTTTGAATATATCTGCGTTCGTTTCTCTTTCGGCTTTTCCCATCAGGGGTCGCCACAGCGAATGAGTCGCATGGTAAACTTGGCAATGTTTTACGCCGGATGCCCTTCCTGACGCAACCCTCTCAAAGCAACCGGGCTCGGTACCGGCACAGAGGTAGAGAATTGAACAGGGAGCAGCCCGGATTCGAACCCTGGTTTCACGGACGGAAGGCGCCGCAAACCAGCACGAGCTAAACCGTTGAATATACCTGCGTAAAATGTAATAACAACCCACTGGCTTGTTCCTTCGTTGTTGCTGCTTAACATTGTTTTGTATTGAATTGTTACATTCAATAAAGTTTGGAAAAAAAGTAGTGAGCGCTGTCGCGTGGTGCTCGGCAGTAGGGATGGGTACCGTGCCCCGGTATTGAACCAGCCCCGGGGCCGCATTCTTCAAGACCGCAGTATCGTTAAGATCTGACCTGAACGGTTCTGCTATCGGTACTGGAGAAGTTACTTGTCCCACAAAATATAAGCGTTATCTGCCCAGTCAATTTTTCGTTAATTAATGATTATATTAATTTCGGTATTCTCGTTGAAGAGGAGAGCTCTGTCTGTCTATTTGTGTGCACGGGGGGCGTGGCTGTTGTTGAGACAGCACGCGCCGCGCGCGCACACACACGCAAGACAAGGCAGCGCACACACAGTCAGTGGCGATCTTGTAGTGGACACGTGAGCGCCCTAGACAAAGAACTAACGTTTCTCCGTAAAAATTATTAAGTTTGCCTACCATGCTGTCACCTTGCTACTACGATGACCGTATGTTGCGCTGTTTGTGCAGAACAGGCTAGGGCAGCGGGAGGGGGGGGGGTGGGGGGTGGGGGACGTTGCACGCGGAGCATACAACAAACAGGTGGAGAGGCGGGGCTTAGATTCACCGCTTATGATTCCAGACCCGCGACAAACTATCAGCTGCTTCCTAATACTTAATAATAATTAATAACTAATGATAGTTGTTATCTGTAACATTAATATCATGTATTGGGTTTACTGGATTTAAAGAAAAATAAATGGAGTTGGCAAAATAGAAAGGAGTCTGCATCAAAGTGAATTTGTTTCCATCATTTAACTTAACTTATCTTAACTCTGGTGTTTGACAGACAGAAAAGTCTATTCAAGGTTGTGGAAAATTGACAAAAGATCAAAGGAAACATCACGCTCATAAAGAATAAAAATAATTAGATTAAATAATTAAATGAATATCCTGTCTGGAAGATTCTCATGTATTAAGTAAAATGTTTTGTTAAAAAAAACAATGTTGTTGCATAGTGAGGAAATAAAACACTTTATGTTCTTAATTTGTTATTTATTTATTTATTTTCGTCCTCAAAAAATATTGATAAGAGGAGCGATAAGAGTACCGGATCGATAAGCAGTATCGATAAGAGTAGTAGTATCGTTAAAACCTTAACGATACCCATCCCTACTCGGCAGTGACAGCCGATCGCGCAGGCGGGAGAGAAGGAGAAGTGATCAAAGGTTTCCCATAGAAACCCTTGAAGTCTGAACACAGGACTAGCAGAAAAAGTAAATTATGAAGACGAGGTAAAAGTACACGTTTTCACAAAATATGCTTTGTTGAAAGGGGGGGAAAAATATATTAACCGTTAGATATTTTAGTGGCCCAAACGGACAAGTGAAAAATAAAATCTTGTGGTTTGTACTGCTCGAAAAACAGGACCGGGCCAGCGGACAAATGGCTATGTCGAGCCCTGCTTATATCTTTAGTCAATTGAAAACTTAAAATAAACTGCCATGCAGTTTCTCTTTTGTAAGTCTTCTTCACAAAAGATGACATTCAAGTTCACACCAAAACAAACAAAAACAATAAAACAGACATGTCCATAGTCTCTGAACAATTGTCTTAAACTATTTCCAAACAGATGAACATAAATCACACTGATAACTACTTTTATCCCCTGAGAATGATGACTGTATTTTTTCGTTCTTTCATTTTCTTCGTAAAGATGGATGTGTTATTTAGAGCTTCTCTTTGCACACACACACAGACAGACACACACTCGCCGCGAAGACAATGTATTAGGTTAGTATCTATAAAAATTGTGTAAGTAAGAAAAAAAGCAATATAAATCCACTTTCAACAAATATTAAATTTCTTTTGCCACACAGAAACCCTGTTATAGTCTAAAATAGAAGAAAAGCTTAAAATAAATATATCTGTCAGTCCTTATTTAAACTAGAAACATTTTGACCAACTGAACCATTTGATGCAGAGAAAAATAATTTAATAAATAAACAATATTAAATGTAAATTGATCTGAAACATTGACACAGCAGCACCAATATATTTAACGGTTTTAGTCTGAAGAAAGAGGTAAAAACATTGTGCTGATTTTGTATCTAAATGATGATAGTTTATTTCTGATCTCATAAAGTGCAGCTGTTTTCCTGCATTACCTGCTGTCTTTATGTCAAATACGGACACCAACTAAACCACAGGCAGACAAAGAATATTGAAAATAAAGACACGTCACCAAAATGTCTACAATTTTTCATAGAAAGACATTATTAGCATTAGTTGAGTAATCTAAAGGCACCTTTCGACTCTCAGCCGGATCCCACCACCCCACCCCTTTCATTCTCTCTCACATGGGAGCGGCGTGTGACAGGAGACGGGAGCACGCACCTGCAGGGACGGCAGTTCACTGTTTCAGGCTGTTAAAAACTCTGTGATATAAGAGATAATAAGAAACAAACAGTGGCAAAGATTTTTACCAAGCACTGAGCTGCTGTCACCGCCGACCCCCGTTAAATTTTCGCACCTTTGCCTAAGACCGCTGCTGCTGGGCGCGCCCCCCTGGCATCCCATCTGGGCGCTATTTGAGAAGCACTGGTTTAACAGATAAATAAATAAATCTGTTTTTGTGGTGCCTGCAGAGATGCCCTGCCATGTTAGTCGTAATGCCAGTGAGAGAATATGTTACGCGCACATAGCACAGCTTGCAAACAGTTGTTGTTTTTTACTGACAACACGAACGTTGTCAACATATCTCACTGGTGGAAATCCAAAATACTTCCATACCAGCGACTTCAGTGAAAGAGGAGGGGATTTGAGTTCTGTCGATGGGCCTCCTGCATCTGCAGTTGCCATGCTATCTTTTGAGCGGCTGTTAGAGGAGGTTGACTCGCAGCACTTCAACACGAGTGTTTTTTTCCGCTTGGCAAGTAACCGGACGCAATATGGGGGCGTTGCAGCATCGACGATTCCATTTATTTTTTCGAAGTTCGAAACTTTGACTTAATTTCGATCGATTTCAATTTAAAGTCGAAATCGTGACACCCCTAGTAAGGACCTTGTATGTTACTAATACCAGCAGATTTGTCACAAAGCCTCCGTATGCCCAATTCACAAGACTAAATTCACAGGTGCTTGCTACGCACCCAGGCCAGAGACTGTCGCAGGAGCAGGGCCTGTTCACGAGGACAAAGACATTTTCCAGCCACTTAAATCTGTGACTGTGAATGGACAGCAGGTTACTGCTATGCTGGACACTGGCAGTTTTGTTTCTTTGGTCAAACCAAGTTTAATCCCTTTTGGTGGACTTGAATATGGCAGGCAAACAAATGATGTGTGTGTACATGGCGACAAACATTGTACACAAAAGCGGATGTAACTGTGACCATAAATGTACAATCATGTCTTTTGACTGTCGGGGTGGTAGAGAACCTGCTTTGTTGATTTGATTTTGGGGTGTGATTTTTCTATGTTGGGGGACTTATTAAATGAGGCTACTGAAACAGCTAAAGCTAAGCTGAGCTAGCTGTTAGTGTGTCAGCACGCGTGCTTACTAGGGCTCAGGCTAAAGCTGGGATGCAAAGTCTTCCACACATGTGTAAAGGTTCACAATTAGTCAATGGACAAAAATAGGTGTTTCTTGCAAGATCTTTTAATATTGGGGTTTTTTTTGTAGTTTTTTTTCTTTGTAAAGGAAGATAAAAAGGTACAAAAACAGAATAGTTTCAAAACTAAAGTAATTTGGGGCCCAACTGAAAAAATAACTAAATGAAACAAAACAAGTGGGACTGAACTGAACAGGCCTGACCAGACTCAGCCATTACACTGACACACTGGGGAAGCTTTATAGACAGGGACAAACCATACTGGACACATGAGGGAGGGGGAAATAACTAATTAAACATTCAAACTAATTAATCTGATTGCAAAACAGAGAAACAGAAACCAAACAAAATTCATATAATACAAAAGTCGTCTTCAACAAAAGTGGACTAAATGATTTCCTTTAAATAAGCAAAAATAAAGTCCATGAGGAGAGTTGGCAACCCCTGCAGTTCCTCAGTGGAATTTCCCCAATCTCCTCTGCTGATTATTATGGATGGGCTCACCTGGGGTGGAAACTCAAAACAAACAAAAGTGAATAAACTATTTTTTTCTCACTTAAAACAAATTAATCAAATGTGTGCACCCATTGTTAATTTATTTTAAGTAAACAAAGTAAAAATGAATGTTTTAATTTAAAGAAAAATAAAGAAATACTAACACCTATGTGGTGGTTTGAGGTTGAACCACCACACACTCCCCCTCCTCCGGACTTTCCCAATGGCAGCGGGAAAGATAGTCAGCAATGCTGTTTTCTTTGCCAGGGATGTGGATCACTTCAAAGTTGAAAGGCTGGATCGCCAGGTACCAGCGGGTGATTCTGCTGTTTTTGTCCTTCATGCTTTCCAGCCATTTCAGTGCTTTATGGTCTGTCTCTGTGGTGAAGGATCTTCCCAACAGGTAATACTTGAAAGAATCCAAGGCCCATTTCACCGCCAGACACTCCTTCTCGACCGTAGAATAGCGAGTTTCTCTTGGGTGCAGCTTGCGACTGATGAAAGCAACAGGGTGGCGATCTTTAAGAGGTCCTTGGAGCAGTACAGCACCCAGCCCTCTGTCTGAAGCATCTGTTTGCAGTATGAAATGTTCTTCAAAGTCAGGACACTTCAGAACAGGATTTCCACTTAAGGCTTGTTGAATGTCTCTAAAAGCCAGTTCGGATTTCTCTGTCCACTGCAGCTGGCTGGGGCCCTTTTTACTTGTCATGTCAGTAAGTAAAGCTGCCCTAGTTGAAAAATTGGGAATGAATTTGTGGTACCAGCCAGACATGCCAAGAAAAGATCTTAGCAGTTTCTTAGTTTGAGGTAAAGGACAGGACTGCTTGCACTTTCTCCACTTGTGGCTTTACCTCTCCATTCCCAATGACGTAGCCAAGGTACTGGATCTCCTTCCTCGCCAGGTCACACTTTGCTGGATTAATGGTCAAACCTGCAGTGTGGAGACACTCCAAAACAATGTTCAGATGCTCCAGATGGTCTTCCCAGCTGTTGCTATACACCACAATGTTGTCAAGGTATGCAGATGTAAACTGTGACAGACCACACAATACCTTGTCCATTAAACTTTGAAATGTGGCCGGAGCTCCGTGTAATCCAAATGGCATGACAGTGAAATGATATAGGCCCCATGGCGTTCTGAAGGCAGTCAGCTCCCTGGACCTGGTTGTTAATGGGACCTGCCAATATCCTTTGGAGAGATCAATTGTTGACAGATATTTTGCCTTACCAAGGCGGTCAATGAGTTCATCAATTCGTGGTGTAGGGTATGAATCAAACTTAGAAACAGAGTTGAGATAACGAAAGTCTATGCAAAACCTTATTGTTCCATCCTTCTTTGGGACTAGAACAACTGGATTGCACCACTCACTCTGAGAAGCTTCAACGATGTCTAAGGACAGCATCAGGTCAATTTCCTTTTGCAGGGGACCAAGTAACCGTTCTGGAATCCTGTAACTTAGGCGTTTGACCACAGCGTCCTCTTTTAAAGAGATGTCATGAGTGGTGACATTGGTGCATCCCGGTTTCTCACTGAACACAACTGGTGAACACAGAGCTCTAACCTGGAGTTGCTGTTGTTCAGATAGGTGGTTTAGTTGGAGAGCAGTGGCGGATGGTGTGGGCAGATATTGTTCTTCCACTTCCTCATCAGCTATGCTCCTTATCAAGGTCACTGTGTGTTTTTCTTCCGCTCCAGGGATCCACTCCTTCAGCAGATTGATATGTAGGACACGACTGCTGTGGCTGTGATCTGGAACAGAGATTTTGTAAGTGGTGGGACCCAATTTTTGAATAACTTCAAAGGGCCCTTGCCACTTAGCCAGTAGCTTGCTCTCCACTGTCGGCAGCATCACCAACACTTTCTGACCTGGGCAAAAACTTCTGGTGCGAGCAGCTTTGTCATACCAGGTTTTCTGGTTTGTTTGAGAGATCACCATGTGCTCCTGAGCAAGGGCAGACATCTTCTCCAATTTCTCTCTCATCTTGATAACATAAGACACAATGTTCATTGGTTCTCTACCTTTTCCATCCTCCCAGGTTTCCCTCAACAGCGCTAGTGGTCCCCTCACTTCATGTCCAAACAGCAACTCAAATGGGGAAAACCCGGTAGAGGCTTGTGGAACTTCCCAGTAAGCGAAAAGCAGATAGGGGAGCCACTGGTCCCAGTCAGAACCTGTGTCATTGATGAATTTGCGCAACATTTGTTTCAACGTTTGATTAAACCTTTCTGTTAATCCATCTGTTTGAGGATGGTAAGGTGTAGTCCTCAGACCTTTAATGCCAAGTAACTGATACACATCTCTCAGCAGTTTAGACATGAAATTTGTCCCCTGGTCAGTCAAGATTTCCTTGGGAAAACCAACCCTTGAAAAAAACTGAACCAGGCAAAAAGCAACCGTCTTGGCTTTTACCGACTTCAGAGCAAAAACTTCAGGGTACTTTGTTGCGTAGTCTGTAATGACGAGCATAAACCGGTTACCACACTTGCTTCTCTCCACTGGGCCCACAATGTCCATTCCAAGGCGTTCAAAGGGGGTGCTGATGAGTGGCAAAGGCTGCAGAGGAGCTTTAGGTGGATATCTGCTTGAACTCTTCTGGCACTGCGGGCAACTTTTACAGAAGTTAGCGACATCTTTCTGTAGACCAGGCCAGTGAAACCACCTCTGGATTCGAGCCAAGGTTTTGTTCTTCCCCAGGTGGCCAGCCCAAGGAATTGAATGGCCCAGAGATAAAATGGTGTCTCTGACGTCACGAGGAACCATTAATCGTTTCACTGCTCCATGCTGTTGATAGAGGAGGCCATTTTCAATGCAAAGGTCAGTCGTGGCACTTCTGCAGTTGTTC
Source organism: Oryzias curvinotus (assembly GCA_023969325.1). Classification (NCBI taxonomy): domain Eukaryota; kingdom Metazoa; phylum Chordata; class Actinopteri; order Beloniformes; family Adrianichthyidae; genus Oryzias; species Oryzias curvinotus. The sequence goes on from CM043715.1 coordinate 639,407, forward strand.
AGCTTTTTAAAACACTCTGTTAAGGTCTCATCCTGATGCTGCAACTCACCAATATTACCAGGGATTTGGTAACCAAGCAAAGTGTCAGGTTCTGGCAGTGCTTCAGTTGAGTCTACATTATGCAGAAACTTCTCTCGCTTTCGCTGTTTGCGTGATTTATGCCCTTTAGTCACCCCAACTTCTATGTCTGCGTCATAGAAGGGCATTGAGTTCAAGATTTTAATGGTCTCATCTTTTTGTTTCACTTGGGCCCGAGTTACAGCAACATTACATCCTGGAGTGACATGCAATAAGTCCAATAGCACAGGTAGATCATGTCCCAACACCACTGGGTAAGGCAAACTGTCTGCAATACCAACATTCAGCAGATAGATCTGTCCCTTCACTTTAAGGTAAACATTAGCAGTTGGATATTGCTTCTCATCTCCATGCACGCAGCAAATGGAGAGGGCCTTGGTGGAAGAAATGGCGTGAGGTGAGACATACCTTCTCTGAACTAATGTTTGTGTACTTCCGGTGTCTATGAGGGCTTTCAACATTTGACCATTTATTTCCACAGTGGTCTCCTTCAGAGGGCTCATCACATGGGTTGGTTCAGGTGCTGCTCTGGGCACAAAACACATCTGCGTAAACTTTGCAATAGCTTAGGGGCACTTGGGCTTTGTGTGGCCCTCCTGTCCACACAAATAGCAAATGGGCTGTCTCATAAAAGGTTTAGCATGTTGTGCAGATGTTACTTTTTCCATCAATGGGGGCTTACTCACACTCGAAACAGCTGCTGAGTCTTGTTGGGCAGCAGCCTGCCCACTCCTCTTGTGGATACTGTAAGCCCATGATTGCTTCTTCCATCGCGCAGCCACGAATGCGTCAGCCAAAGAAGCAGCTTCAGATGCAGTTTTTGGATCCCTTTCCTTAATCCACACTTGAAGTTCTGGTGACAACATTCGAAGGTACTGCTCCAGTATAATCATGTCACTAATTTCTTCACCAGTTTTACCTTTGGGTTGAATCCATTTCTGATACAGGTCCTTCAGCCTCGTGTACAGCTCCTTTGGTGTTTCATCTGGCTTCACATGGAGGGAGCGAAATCTCTGACGATAGGTTTCACAGTTTATGTCATATTTCTGGAGAATAGCACACTTAACTTCGTCATAATTCATAGAATCATCAACACCCATATGAACATATGCGCTTCTGGCCTTGCCGGTCAGTAATGGGATGAGATGAAAGGCCCACTCTGACTTTGACCATCTGCAAGCTGCTGCTATTCTCTCAAAAGTTATCAGGAAGTGCTCAATATCATCATCTTCAGTTAAAGGATGTAACTTTGGTTGTTGCTTAGAATGTGAATGAAGATTAAACACATCACCTGAGCCAAGGTCCCTTTGCGGAGATGAAGCCTCTGAGTGGGAGCCACCAGATGCATTGGTTGTTTGACACCTAGGTGGTGTAGTGGGTTCTTGGCCTGCCGTGTGTGATTGGACCTCACGTTGAAGAAGGCTGAACTGGTGTTGAAGAGCCTTAAACCTCTGATCCTGTCTGGCAACTTCTTTATCCCACATGGCCTGTTGTGTCCTTTGTTGTCCAATGTGGGTTTGCAGAATGTTTGCAAGGTCAGTTAAGCTGGGCTCCTTACCTTCTTCACCCGCAGTGCCACCTACAGCTCCACTCTCCTCAGCGTCAGAGTCCTTTTGCACATCTTTGTCTGATGACAAGTTTGAAGTTTTGGCTCTGGCTCCTCGCATGACTTAAATTAATGTCCAATTGACTATCCCACTTCTGACACCAATTGTGAAGGTTCACAATTAGTCAATGGACAAAAATAGGTGTTTCTTGCAAGATCTTTTAATATTGGGGTTTTTTTTTGTAGAGTTTTTTTTCTTTGTAAAGGAAGATAAAAAGGTACAAAAACAGAATAGTTTCAAAACTAAAGTAATTTGGGGCCCAACTGAAAAAATAACTAAATGAAACAAAACAAGTGGGACTGAACTGAACAGGCCTGACCAGACTCAGCCATTACACTGACACACTGGGGAAGCTTTATAGACAGGGACAAACCATACTGGACACATGAGGGAGGGGAAAATAACTAATTAAACATTCAAACTAATTAATCTGATTGCGAAACAGAGAAACAGAAACCAAACAAAATTCATATAATACAAAAGTCGTCTTCAACAAAAGTGGACTAAATGATTTCCTTTAAATAAGCAAAAATAAAGTCCATGAGGAGAGTTGGCAACCCCTGCAGTTCCTCAGTGGAATTTCCCCAATCTCCTCTGCTGATTATTATGGATGGGCTCACCTGGGGTGGAAACTCAAAACAAACAAAAGTGAATAAACTATTTTTTTCTCACTTAAAACAAATTAATCAAATGTGTGCACCCATTGTTAATTTATTTTAAGTAAACAAAGTAAAAATGAATGTTTTAATTTAAAGAAAAATAAAGAAATACTAACACCTATGTGGTGGTTTGAGGTTGAACCACCACAACATGGATGACAGTTTCTTTGATGGGAGCAAAAAATTCAAAAAAAGGCCAATGACGGTTTGAAAATAAAAAATTAGGTTGCCGGATCCTGAGATCCCAACCACAGCAGAAAATACCAGCTGACATTTTGGCTTTACAAAATGAAGACCAAACTTTAAAACCTTCGTTTGCCAAAGTGACGACGGAAAGTGACAAATGTTTGGGAAATGTGCAGTTTATTGTTGATGATGTTCTGTGTGCACATGAAGGTGAACACATATGGTTAGTTGTTCCAACCACCTCAGGCATCATGCTCTTAGCACACACACTCCCATGGGCGGTCACCTGGGTCGTCGCAAAACATATCATCGTGTTAGTTCATGTTTTTTCTGGCCATCTATGTACACTGATATTCAGACGTACTGTGAAACATGTCCTACCTGCCAGAAAACTGTCATTATACATAAGTCAGACAGAGCATTACTGCACCCACTTCCTATCATTTCCACACCATTCGGGAGAATAGCCATGGACATTGTTGGACCTTTACCTAAGAGCAGCAGTGGTCACGAGTACATCCTGGTGGTTTGTGATTATGCTACACGGTTCCTAGTAGGGTTGTGATGGGTGACTGACATCCCGATGGAGAAACACCATCGTGATGCCACGCCCCCGGCACGCTTCGAGTAGACACCATAAGCCGCGGTTACATGTGTAAAATATCTTGATCGGATCAATGGTCGGATTAGAATCCAACCGTGTACATGGGCCCACAAAAACGTTCTCAGAATATAACAAGTATTCACATGGGTCACACTTTCGGTTGGAATAAATCATTCGCACATGCGCAGTAGGGTTTGAAAAACCGGAAGTGGATATCAGTTCCGCCGAGCGGCTATATACGCTGACATGTCAGCTCGGTAATATACGAGACGATCTTCTAAACATGCTTTTAATAATGTTACGATTATTATGAAGCGCCTGTTCGCTAATCATTTTATTTTTAATCTGTGTGGTCAGAGCTTCGTCTGTTGAAAAACGGAGCAGGAAATGAAGCCAGGATTAGCAGTATGCTAACACGGGCTAACAACATTAGCTTTGGGTGGTGCTGAAATCTGCATCCTGGCTGCATGTAAACATGTGGGAATAACATCAGCTTTCTATGGGCTCCCCTTTGTTTTGCATCTTCTTGATGTTTACTCGGTGTTCTATTTTCTTCCATTATCAACAGTGTTTTTCATTTCTGTGGTCGCGACTTGTTTTCGAATCTAGGAGTCCGCTTTGTTTAAGTAAGACGTATAGTCCTCTGCCCATCTGGAATCATTCCTGCCATGGAGCTCCGGTTTATTGATGGATGCCTCTCTGCCACTATGTCATCTCTTGTGTTTGTGCAGCACATCCTTAATTCAGTCTTTGGTTGTATGATTAAGAATTTGTCTCTGTTGGGCCACCTGAATTTTGCTATGTGCATTTTTTCCCCATGGCCATCTTGTGTTCTTGTTCTGGGTAGCTCTGTCCTGGGCCTCCGTGTTCCTGTTATTCTGGATTTTTCTGTCTTGTTTTTGGTCTCTAATTCTTGATGCTTTGAGTGGTTTTGTTATGACGATGACTGTTTGGATATTTGGTCTCCCTCCAATTGTTCAATTAGTCAATATTCTCCCGTCATAATTCCACTGAGATTTTGAGGGCTGCGTCACTTCTCACGATTTTCGCAGCTGCACTGTGTCCTGCGCATTAGGGTTGTGCCGATGGATGATACCATCATCCATCGTGATGGGTGAGTGACATCCCGATGGAGAGACGCCATCGTGATGCCACACCCCCGCCACGTTGCGAGTCGACACCATAAGCCGCGGTTACATGTGCAAAATATCTTGATGGGATCAATGGTCGGATTAGAATCCAACCGTGTACACGGGCCCAGAAAAATGTTTTCAGAATATAAAAACGTTCACTAAGGTCACACTTTCGGTCGGAATAAATCATTCGCACATGCGCAGTAGGGTTTGAAAAACCGGAAGAGGATATAAGTTCCGTCTAGCGGCTATTTTATTCCCTCCAAACTTTATTAAACGTAACAATTCAATACAAAACTATGTTAAACAGTGCAGAGCGGCTATATACATTGATATGTCAGCTCTGTAATAAACGAGACGATCTTCTTAAGGTCTGTTCACACCGGGACAAATCTCGTGCGCGATATTCGCAGACGTTTAACGCCTCATGACTAACAAAGGGCACCAATGTGAGTGTGCAAACCGACGCGAAAAACGCCACGCCTAAAAGCGTAAATTTTTTTTAAAACGCCTCGGGTTTGTTTTTTTGGTTTGGCGCGCCGTGTCAAAAACTTTACAACCAATGAAAATGGCATTTTTGCACACGTGTCTGGAGCTTCTGAAGTTAGAGTAAAACACAACTTGGGGGCGCTCAAACACAAACTGTTTTGCTGACCACACATACGTAACGGCGAAGAAGATATACGCCAAGTAGAGTCTACACTGCCGCGAAGAAATAAGACGGGTATTCTAAAATATCCCCGAAAACGCTCATGATACATTTTCAGGTCTTGTACCAGTCAATAAAACTCCCCATGCTCTTCTCTTCTCGTAACTATGGGATGTACCCAAAATATGCGTCTTTCATCATTCAACAGAACAATAATTTCTTCATTGCTGGAACTGGAGCTGGAGCTACTGGTGCTTGAAATATTCATGTTTTCTTTGTATGATTCTGACAATAACGTGCGGCGATATTCGTCCCGGTGTGCCCTTTAACATGCTTTTAATAAAGTTACAGTTATTATGAAGCACCTGTTCGCTCATCATTTTAATTTTAATCCGTGTCATTATAGCTTTTTCTGTTGAAGAACGGAGTCGGAAAGATTCAGAAGCCAGGATTAGCAGTATGCTAACACGGGCTAACAACATTAGCTTTGGGTGGTGCTGCAATCTGCATAACCATGTGGGAATAACATCAGGCTGTATTTAGTCGGGACACGACTGGAAACACAAATCCACGTGATTGTTTGAATGGTTTCTAAGGACTGAGCGACATTTCTGCTTTGAAGCTTACACCGCCCCAAAGCCGCTGTGTGTGTGCTGGAGGTCCAACCTCTGCTCCGAGACACACACTTTTAGACCCAGTTCTGAGTTCAATAGCTCGTTCCCCTAGAGCTGCGGGACGGATCGCAGTCCTAAATCTCCCACACATACCCAGGGCTCCAGACTGCGACCAAAATTTGAGAGTGTGCGACTGAATTTTACATCCAGTTGCACATGTGCTACCAGTAAATTTGCTTCCCCAGCCTCCATATTTTTTATACATTAAACGTGGAAGGGGGAAGTCGATGATCAATGAAATAATCAATGAGACGTGAGCGCACGCAAACACACACACAAACTCGCACACATACTCATGAGACGCGAGCACACACTTGCGTTTCATTGAGTGATGTCTGTCTGTGAGGCGGCCGATGCGTGTGAGAGGAATAGGGAAAGCCACTCTAAGTTGCTAAAATGCGTGGAGGGGGAGGGGCCAAGAGAAAATCGAGCGCGCATAAACATCTGTGGGAAGGAAACGGAGACAAATATCATCCCAACATGTGCGTGCGTCTGAGCTATGAGCAAGTGAACTATTGATTCATTCTTCCGACCTGCGGCTAGTGTACCAGTGCCAGAGTCTACAGCGGGGGTCTCAAACTCGCAAAGCAAACCATGGTTTTCATGTGCGGCTGTCACTGCAGCACACCGCTCCCGTGGGAGATGGTCAGCTGAGGTGCATAAATGTCCCACACCTACATGCGTGACAGCTAACGGGGCTCTAACATTAAACACGTGTGAGCAACAACACGATTAAGTCTGAGACACATTTAAAACAAGTGCCCTACCCGCCAATTTTAACTGCACCCCCCTTAGTACACACACCCCTCCCCCCTCAATATATACATCCCAACATAAACACACACACATGCACACACACACCCTCTTAAACACACATACACGCACACACATTTTGCAAGGATGGTGGGACCTAGGCCCATCTGTCCCCTACCTCTTCCCTGGTGGGGGGTACGGGCCCCTTTGCAACGGTGTCCCCGGGGTGCCGGCTTCCTGGGCCCGGCGGTGCTCTCTCCGCGCGGTGGGGGTGTTCACATTACATCTGAGCCGGGGGTGTTCATGTCCCTGGGGGGTGGGTTCTGGTCCTTGCTCCTGAGCGCTGGGCCACGCCAAATTTCCAACTGTGGCCGAGCCTGGTCGGGCCATATTTACAACACCCGTTTTGGGCCCTCTTTTTTCCCCGGGGTTCCCCCCTCCTGGGCGGGGGCGGCGGGCCCCTGCCTTGCTCCTCCCTGGACCAACCGTGGGCCGGGCGGATGGCTGCCTGGAGTGCGGAGCGGGTCTCCCTTGGGGGGTCCTGGCTCGTACCTGGGGTTGGGGCGGGGGGATGCCCGGAACACCTGGGTGGTGGTGGGGTGCTGGTCTGGGGCTGTGGGCGTCCTTCTCTGGTGGGGCCCTGCATTGGGCTCTCCCGGCGCGGCGGGGGGGCTGCTCTCCTGGTTGGGCTGGGGCGGCGCTCTCTCTCCCTCCGTGCCTCCCTGCTCTCTGGCTCTGGGGGCCTTGCGGCGGTCCTGCAGGCCCTGGCCTGGGTGGTGGGCTTGGTCGCCCGGGCGGCGGTTGTTTCCTGCCGGCTCCCGTGCGACGTTGGGGGGAATTCCGGCTGCCGCTGCTGCTGCGGTGGGGGTCTTGGGGTGGGGATGGCGGGGCACTCTCCCTCCTTTTCACGTTCCACCATCCATTTTAGAAGAACATAAACACTCACCTGAGCACAGGTGTTAGCTCACCTTTGCACTAACAGTTTGCATGATGTAATGACTGAAATATCTCACACTAGTTGGTTTTAAGGCATAACTATGTGTGTGAACACTATCTGTATTGTGCACATGTCGACAGGTGGACATTTTTGCAGCTAGCAGGTGTGTTTATAACATTTGAGTGTGTGTGTGGACAGGCTCCGCCCTTATTGTACTACATTTGAACCTTACCATAATGATTAACAACCAGTAAACTTGTTGTTTTATGCTGCTTTATGGTCTTATCCCCCTTCCCCTCCTATTATCACCCCCTACCCCCCCTCTCTCTAACATCCCTCTCTCTTCTTCCCTCCTTTCCTTTTCCGTTCGGTCCAACACAAAAGAATTTCAAAAATAATTAAAATGAATAAAGTCTGGCCTCGATTACAAAAGGGGTTTATTCAGACATTCCTCTGGTTTGTCATAGATTCATAACCCCTGTTGTTAAAGTAAAATATGTCCAACACAAGAGGCCCTCAGCTCTCATCTGTCTGCCCAGATGTTGGACAGGACTTAAAAAAAAAAAAAAAAAAACAAGTGGGGAAAATGCAACGATAGACGTGTTTAGGATGAACCAGCGCCGCGCCTGGATCGTTGGGGTGACGAAGCCCGGGGGTGAGGGTGGGGGAGGGGGGGGGGGCATGAAGGCGAAGCTAAAGCGAGACTGAAGGAGAACATGAAGTTGTTGTCCTTAACATTCAATTTACTTTTAATATGCCTCCCCCTTCAGTATGATCTGTGATTTGTGATATTATATCTTTTATAATTATTTTGATGTTGTTAATTTTTTTAATGTATGTAGCCTTTTTTTAATCAGTTGGTATTTTAAATTATTTTAATTGATCACTGAACTACAAAAACCCATCAAGACACATGTCCCATAATGCATTGTTTTGCAGTCTGTAGGGCAGCTTTCAGTCAGTTCAGTACTAAATTTCCAGCTGCGTTTGCTCAGGTTGGGGTCTTGCTCCCACACATTTCTCATGATATTTTTTGGTTTTGATTGACAGGTGATGTTGGAGCAAAAACAAAAATATATGTCTCAGACCAGGTGATCTGCGCAGCGTTGCGACCATCTGGGTGATCTCAAACACGCTTATTGTGCATCTTGGCCAACTTGAATTTCCATCCCCTTATGTTTAAGTATTGCTTAAGTATTTAAGTATTGCTTGTTACTGTGAAATGACCGAATGGTTACTACGGAAATCACTTTGTTAATAAAAACATTTTTTTATTCTGAATGTATGGTATTTTGTTTACTATGATTACCGTAGTAACCTTTCGGTCATTTCACAGTTAATAAAATGTGACACTGAATTTGAAACAGCACATTGTAATTTCGGCATCTATTATTAAAGTATTTATTTGTAATACAGTGGAAATTAGTAGATTTGGTTAGCATGTTTATTTAAGGTATGCGCCCCTACATTTCCTGGTTCTGCCCCCCCCCCCATTACACACAAAGCTGTGAGTCCGCTCTCCGCCGGTCCACTTGACTAATCAAGGGCGGAGCAAACTACTTCTTTTCTATTTTGTTTGTTACTTTTTTTGTTAAACTCACTTCCCTCAGTTTATACTGGATCATCGCAGATGAGTAATTAGTTGGGAAATAAAATAAATAAAGTAATAAACTAAAATAACGAATAGCAATTAGATAAGAATGGAAAATTAAAAAATACCCCCCCCCCCCCCCCCCCAAAAGACCCTGACCCGTCAAACCTTCAAGGTCACGCACCGATAGTGGGCCCTCCCCCTCTTCCAGACAGCCCCCTCAACAGGACAGGGTCAACAAAGCCCCCTCCAGACCCCGCAGACCTGGTGGATGTCACCCAGAGTGACCGTGGGCCCCAAGAGGGTTGCCCCGCCCTGTCCCAGAGCCAGGGAAGGACTGATCTCAGCCCCAGGTGCGGATGGGCAGCCCATCCAGCGCCGCTGGAATGAACAGTTTTTCATAGTTTACATTTAAAAATTTCAACTACAAGGTTCCTGACTGAGCAGATTTTGACTTTTAATGGTGTTTGTCAATACACAAACTAATTTAAAAGTATAAAAGGGCTTTTTCTTGTGTTTGTATTCCTGCAGGTCTCCCCCAGCATTGGTTGACTGAAAATGAAGATCTCTGCAACCAGCAGAGGAACTTTAGAGTGGAACAGAAGGAACAAGATCCTCCACTGATTAAAGAGGAACAGGAGGAACCAGAACCTCCACAGATTAAAGAGGAACCAGGGGAAGTCTTCATCAGTCAGGATGAAGAGCAGCTTAATCTGAAGCAGGAGACTGATACCTTGATGGAGATTCATACTTATGAGGAAGATGAGAACAGTGAAGAAGATCTAAACAATCAGCTGAGCTTTAATGTAACTGATAGTCAGGATGAAGAAGGAAACCAACATGAAGAATCAACATCAACTACAGATGAAGAGACAGAATCAACATCAACTACAGATGAAGAGACAGAATCAACATCAACTACAGATGAAGAGACAGAATCAACATCAACTACAGATGAAGAGACAGACCCACAGAATAGAGATCAGAGGAAGAGGAGGGACAGAAGTTATGTCCAAAATGGGTCTGATGAAAGTTATTGTGCATCTAAAAAATGTGGTAATAAGTCTAGTGGGCGGCCTCAGTTGAAATTTCACATGAGAACTCACACAGGAGAAAAGCCTTTTTCTTGTAAAGAATGTGATAAAAGTTTTTGTGAAAAATCAAAACTCAAAAGACACATGAGAACTCACACAGGAGACAAGCCTTTTACTTGCAAAGAATGTGATTCAAGTTTTAGTCGTATATCTACTTTAAAAAGACACATGAGTACTCACACAGGAGAAAAGCCTTTTTCTTGTAAAGAATGTAGTAAAGGTTTTAGTGATTCGTCTAGTCTCAAAACACACATGAGAACTCACACAGGAGAAAAGCCTTTTTCTTGTAAAGAATGTGATAAAAGTTTCAGTGAAAAATCAAATTTCAAAAGACATATGAGAACTCACACAGGAGAAAAGCCTTTTACATGTAAAGAATGTGATAAAAGTTTTAGTGAAAAATCAAAACTCAAAACACACATGAGAACTCATACAGGAGAAAAGCCTTTCCCCTGCAATAAATGTGATGCCAGTTTTAGTCGAATACCTATTCTAAAAACACACATGAAAACTCATTCAGGTGAGAGATAGTTTTTATGGCTGATAAATGGCTCAGTCATAACTGTAATTTAGTATAATACTTTAGAACACACACAGGTGAGAAGCTTTTCTTTTGAAACGAAAACATTTTTTTATAAAGGATTTAGAGAAAAACCTCAACTTCGAAAACAGAAAAACATAGAGCAGAAAAGTTGTACAGTATATGGGAAAATATTGTGTAAATGCCATTTAGACGTTTTTTTTTTTTTAAAGAAAGAACTTTTTTTTTATACAAAAAAAGAAAAATGTTGGAAAATTTCAAGCCTTAGTTTAATTTAGTGAATTTATTGCCTAAATCTTTTTCAATGACAATGATGTTACTGTTTGATGAACCAGTAAAGTTCCCTGAGCTGAATCCAATGAATAAAATCTATGATTTGTTAAGAAGAGGAAGATGAAACACCAGGCCTAATGATAAAGACGACTCGATGAAGCCGCTGTTTGTTGGTTCTCTGCTGGTCCCATAGCTGGACTATGTTCCAAAAAAGCAGAGTATGAGACGTACCGGGGTAAGTTTAAGGGTAAATGAATTGATGTTCTACACTTTTGGTTCCAAATTTGCATGGAACTTTAAATATGAAGGACTGCATTCACTGTGAAACACATTATTCAAAGACGTAAGCATAAAATAACTTAAGGAGAATAAATGTTTAAACTTTTAGACTAGATGGAGACTGAAGCATTTTTCTTTTTTAATATCTGTGAAAAATATCACATTTATCTAAAAATCAGAATCACACTCCAGAACAACTGTTTTTCCTGTTTTTATTGGGCTAATATTCACCATCTGCTGAGCAGAAATATCTAATGTTGAACTGAACTGTTTACTTTTTATGGCCCGCAGCAGCAGTCACTGACTGCAAGGACCATATTGTTTTCGCAGTTGGAACGAGGACTTCGCCGCCTTTCAGCGAGAATGTGACCCCCGCCGCATGCTCGAAAAGTCACCAAAATGTGCACACACCTGGGATAAATTGCAAATGAATTTTCCACAAAGTCAACGTCACCCCCCCGAAGACGATGACATCGCGGCCAGCGATCCCGTCAAAAAAATGAATGGGCCGAAAATCGCGTATGGGGCCGAACAAAATGTACTTCAAAATACAGTCGCGAAACCAAGACACACGTGTCGGGGATATCCCAAAGACGTTTTGAAATCATTACGGGATGGTGACATGACCTACGGTTTGGCGGCCATTTTGTGCCAAAATCTGCCATTTTGCGTTTTTCGCGTTTTTACACAATATGGAAAAATGAACTTTTTTTCGAGCGATTTTCACGAAATTTGACGTGCATGTCCCTAGCTTAAGTCTACAATAACCTCTGGAGTTTCGTCGACCTTTGACCTCGGGAAAAGGCGGCCATCTTGAATTTTCTATAAAAGACACCTTTATCACCAGATTCAAACGTAAACTTGTCATTGGAATTTTCATCGATTGTCTCGAAACTTTTTGGGCATCAATGGCAAGCCACTGTGGAAAAAATGTTGGAATTAGAATTTGTAGATATTGGACGGTGTGCGTGTGGCAAGATAGCAAAGTGGCGCACCGTTATAACTCCCATGCCTTTCAATACAATACAGTGAAAATTGAATGCATGCATTCATGCCTGAAACTGAATACATTGAAAAACACTGGATATGGACATTTAAGGAATGTGGGCGTGGTTAGCATAAAACCACTGTTGCGAAGGACAACAAAAAGTTTACTTTTACCGATTTGTTTGAAACTGACATCAATCTGTTCGTCCTCCCGAGGCAAACAAAACATAAAATGGTTGCCATGGAGATAAAATCAACAGAAAAGCCGTCATTTTGGAAAAAGAGTTTTGTTTTTTTATCAACTTATGACATATAGCTCTCACCAATGGAGGAATGTGTTTTACAGAGTCGATTGATGATGCTGATCGCTATGCTAGCACTTTTAGCCACATTAGCATAACTAGCATAGTTAGCATGATTAGCATTTTAGGTAATGTGTTTTTCTGAGTCAGTTGATGATGCTGATCGCTATGCGAGCACTTTTAGCCACATTAGCATAGCTAGCATAGTTAGCAAAATTAGCATTTTAGGTAATGTGTTTTTCTGAGTCAGTTGATGATGCTGATCGCTATGCTAGCACTTTTAGCCACATTAGCATAGCTAGCATAGTTAGCATAATTAGCATTTTAGCTAATGTGTTTTTCTGAGTCAGTTGATGATGCTGATCGCAATGCTAGCACTTTTAGCCACTTTAGCATAGTTAGAATTGTTAGCATAATTAGCAAATCCAGCCTTGACTACCTTTTAATTTGCGGGCTGTGAGGGCAGCGGTGGTGCGTAGAGTTGGGCGTGGAAGGCGGGTTGCGTCTGCGGGCCATACAACGCCGCTTGCGGCTTTAATTTTTCACTTGTGTCTTCATAAAACACAATTTGTGTGCAGTAAAGACAGCCGTTATAAAGCCTTATATATCTTATAACAGGTTTAATAGTATAAAATATAACCAGTGTGTTTGTGACTGAAAGATAAAATGAGAGAAACACCTCTCTGCTGTTTGGACACTTTGACCAGCAGAGGGCAGCAGAACTTTCAGCAACTCTGGATCTGATCCCACAAAAACAATCCATGGATAATCAGGGGCCTGTTTCAGAAAGGGGGTTAAGTGTAAACTCTGAGTGCGTTAACCCTGAAATCAGGGAAACTCTGGGTTTTCCGTTTCAGAATGGGAGGTTTGGTAAACCAGAGTAAACAGAGTAAGTCAAACCCGTTTCTGAAAGAGAAGTAACTTATACTCGGAGTCAGTGTCCATGGTTACTTATGCTGTGAACCTAACCTGGTCGGGAGCAGGTTTTATTCTCTAAACTCAAGGTTTCTGCTGGTCCCCTCCCCTTTTTAAAGACGAAGCGGTATTTTTCGCTTTAACCTTCATTGCCCAAATTTCCGTCACACAGAGACGGTCTAAGTGACAAGAATGACTTGTTCTTTTTTGGAGGACCCAATAGACGAGGAGGCTGCATTCATTCGTAGAGAATTATATTTACGTCGTGCGAGGATTTTGAGACCTAGACTCGATTTTTTGTCATTTCCCTATACGTTTTTGTTTGAGCGTCACCGTTTTTCGTTGCAGTCAATTACATATATACAATGAACACAACATTAGATATTGCTATGTAGATGTTTCATATGTCAAATATTGTCAACAAAGCCTACATCATGACATGCTCAAATTTGACCTGATTGAATTATGTTTTTATACTTCATTTTTAGCTGCTGCCATGTTCTTTTAATTCCTGCAGGATTGCATCTACATGAAAATGAAATCAGGGACATTGAATTAGATTAATGTAACAATTACTTTTTGGAAACACAATTTGATAGCACTGCTTACTTTCTTAATCCAATATAAACCTATACCACTTGATCAATACAAGGGTAGTGTTGCAGTGTGTGTGTGCTGAGCGGGGTGCGATCCACGAGAGACAAGGGGAGGGGCGATTGCAGGTGCAGATGGGGGGGGGGGTGAGCACGGAGCGGAGCCGTGTGCGTGGTATATTGTGTGTTCGGAGGACGGAGCACTTAGTTAAATACAGAGAAGGTGTCATTCCCAGAATAACTGTTTTGGAGTCATTCTTAATCCGCTCTGGAGGTTGAGGGTTTCAAACGGGAAGTGAACCCCGAAGGAGAATTCTCTTCTGCCCTGAAGGAAATCTCCCCTGCGCTTCTGACCACGGTCGGAAAGACGAGAGAAAAGAAAGAAAGGAGAAGTCTTCGCACAGCGAAAGCTTCAACAGTAGACAAAAGTTCACTTTTAAAAACACAATTGCATGTATTAATATTAAACTGACCAACGTTTGCAAGAGGGGAAGGTTAACAAAAAAGTCCTCTAAACATTACCGACGTTAAATGCATTTTTCCCCCCCGATTGGTTCTGTACACTATGCAGCATTTCATGCAATTACACCAGGAATAACACTTCAAAAGTACACCGAAATATCGCCATTTTTTATTTCACACCTTACGCTGCTTAAAAAGTTATTTATTACAGCCAATATTTTATACCAATGATTTAAATGCAAACTTAGGCATTAACTCGAGCAGCTATGTTCTCCCACGCTAACTGTCTCTGTGTTGCAGATGCAGCGGTGTTGCTTTTCTTCTGGAATATGTGCTCATATTCCCTGTAACTCTGCAGCAGCACGTCAAGTTCAGCTGGAGAAAAATATGCAGACCTCTTTGTTTCACGGTTGCCATGGTGACTCGTAATATCTGCGCTCCATTGATAATGGCTTCTTATGGTCGCGGTGCGCACGCTCAACTCTGATTCAGTCCACTCAGAGTTGATTGACCTTACTCCGATCAGCTTCTCTGAAACAGAAAACTCAGAGTTGTTAATCTCTCGATTGACCAACTCAGAGTTCAAGTTTAACCTCAGAGTTGGTTGAACCTCCTTTCTGAAACAGGCCCCTGGAGGATCAGAAAACAGCAACAACTTCTCCTCCATCAAACCATGATGTCACCACCAGCAGCTGGAGACAGATATGAGCAGAAATTCTCTAGTTGGCTTCAGATTTCAGAGTTTCCCAAACAAGCAGTAGCACAACTCCACTTTTCTCTCCAAGCCCATCCTCTGAAATCTGATCTTCTGAGGGACGAGAACACATGGAGACTGAAACTACCGGAGCATCACTAGAAGGACAGTTGGACTCCCCTCTGGAGAAAGAAGGCTTGAGCTTGTTGACGTGACAAACTCCACATTTCTTCTCTTTGTCAGGAGTTGGGATCCTAAAATTGGTGTCACTCATTTTCTTTTCCACCTCATATGGAGCAGAAAACTGTGCCTGTAGGCTGGAAGCAGGCAAAGGCAACAACAGCAACACTTCCTCACCTGCAGCTGTTGTTGTTTGTGTGTTGATCCACAAACACATGCTGTGAAGAGGAACCTGCAGTGAAGGCAGCCATGTTGGAGCCTCACACATGTTCTCATTAGGATCACATGAACCAGTGTGTTTGAGACTGAAAGAAAGACTGAAGGACAAAGAAATATGAAGATTCATTCAGGATCAAATCCAGACTTTATTCATGTCTGCAGACAAAAAAGCTGCAGACATTTTACAGACACAATTGAGGTTTTTCAACACTTTTCTGACCAGAAGATGCAGTTCTGGATACAGCCAGAAGGTGTCGCCCTTCTCATTTCTAATCCAAGTTCAAACTACAGACCTGGGGCCTGTTTCAGAAAGGAGGTTAAGTGTAAACTCTGAGTGAGTTAACCCTGAAATCAGGGAAACTCTGGGTTTGGAGTCAGTGTCCATGGTTACTTATGCTGTGAACCTAACCTGGTCGGGAGCAGGTTTTATTCTCTAAACTCAAAGTTTCTGCCGGTCCCCTCCCCTTTTTAAAGACAAAGCGGTATTTTTCGCTTTAACCTTCATTGCCCACATTTCCGTCACACAGAGACGGTCTAAGTGACAAGAATGACTTGTCCTTTTTTGGAGGACCCAATAGACGAGGAGGCTGCATTAATTCATAGAGAATTATATTTACCTCGTACGAGGATTTTGAGAGGACTCGATTTTTTGTCATTTCCCCACACGTTTTTGTTTGAGCGTTACCGTTTTTCGTTGCAGTCAATTACATATATACAATGAAAACAACATTAGATATTGCTATGTAGATGTTTCATATGTCAAATATTGTCAACAAAGCCTACATCCATGACATGCTCAAATTTGACCTGATTGAATTATGTTTTATACTTCATTTTTAGCTGATGCCATGTTCTTTTAATTCCTGCAGGATTGCATCTACATGAAACTGAAATCAGGGACATTGAATTAGATTAATGTAACAATTACTTTTTGGAAACACAATTTGCTAGCACTGCTTACTTTCTTAATCCCATATAAACCTATACCACTTGATCAATACAAGGGTAGTGTTGCAGTGTGTGTGTGCTGAGCGGGGTGCGATCCACGAGAGACAAGGGGAGGGGCGATTGCAGGTGCAGATGGGGGGGGGGGGTGAGCACGGAGCGGAGGCGTGTGCGTGGTATATTGTGTGTTCGGAGGACGGAGCACTTAGTTAAATACAGAGAAGGTGTCATTCCCAGAATAACTGTTTTGGAGTCATTCTTAATCCGCTCTGGAGGTTGAGGGTTTCGAACGGGAAGTGAACCCCGAAGGAGAATTCTCTTCTGCCCTGAAGGAAATCTCCCCTGCGCTTCTGACCACGGTCGGAAAGACGAGAGAAAAGAAAGGAGAAGTCTTCGCGCAGCGAAAGGTTCAACAGTAGACAAAAGTTCACTTTTAAAAACACAATTGCATGTATTAATATTAAACTGACCAACGTTTGCAAGAGGGGAAGGTTAACAAAAAAGTCCTCTAAACATTACCGACGTTAAATGCATCCCCCCCCCCCCCCCCCGATTGGTTGTACACTATGCAGCATTTCATGCAGTTACACCAGGAATAACACTTCAAAAGTACACCGAAATATCGCCATTTTTTAATTTCACACCTTACGCTACTTAAAAAGTTATTTATTACAGCCAATATTTTGTAACAATGATTTAATCCATCCATCCATCCATCTTCCTCCGCTTATCCGGGACCGGGTCGCGGGGGCAGCAGACTGAGCAGAGATGCCCAGACTTCCCTCACCCCAGCCACTTCCTCCAGCTCCTCTGGGGGGACCCCGAGACGTTCCCAGGCCAGCCGAGAGACGTAGTCTCTCCAGCGTGTCCTGGGTCTTCCCCGGGGCCTCCGCCCAGTGGGACATGCCCGGAACACCTCTCCAGGGAGGCGTCCAGGAGGCATCCGGACTAGATGCCCGAGCCACCTCAACTGGCTCCTTTCGATGTGGAGGAGAAGCGGTTCTACTCCGAGCTCTCCGCGGGTGACCGAGCTTCTCACCCTATCTCTAAGGGAGCGCCCAGCCACCCTGCGGAGGAAGCTCATTTCAGCCGCTTGTATTCGGGACCTCGTTCTTTCGGTCATGACCCATAGCTCATGACCATAGGTGAGTACTGGAACGTAGATCGACCGGTAAATTGAGAGCTTTGCTTTTCGGCTCAGCTCTCTCTTCACCACGACGGACCGATAGAGCGACCGCATAACTACGGACGCCGCTCCGATCCGCCTGTCCATCTCACGCTCCGATCTTCCCTCACTCGTGAACAAGACCCCAAGGTATTTAAACTCCTCCACCTGGGGCAAGGACACTCCACCCACCGAGAGATGGCAGACTACCTTTCTCCGGTCAAGGACCATGGCCTCAGATTTAGCGGTGCTGACCCTCATCCCAGCCGCTTCACACTCGGCCGCAAACCGCCCCAATGCACGCTGGAGGTCCCGGTTCGATGAAGCCAACAGGACAACATCATCTGCAAAAAGCAGAGAGGAAATCCTGTGGTCCCCAAACCAGATCCCTTCCGGCCCCTGGCTGCGCCTAGAAATTCTGTCCATAAAAACTATGAACAGAACCGGTGATAAAGGGCAGCCCTGCCGGAGTCCAACGTGGACCGGGAACAGGTCTGACTTACTGCCGGCTATGCGGACCAAGCTCCTACTCCGGTCATACAGAGACCGGACAGCCCTCAGTAAGGCTCCCCGGACCCCATACTCCCAGAGCACCCCCCACAGGATGCCACGGGGGACGCGGTCGAACGCCTTCTCCAAATCCACAAAACACATATGGACTGGATGAGCGAACTCCCACAAACCCTCCAGCACCCTAGATAGGGTGTAGAGCTGGTCCACTGTTCCACGACCAGGACGGAAACCGCACTGTTGTTCCTGAATCCGAGGTTCGACTATCGGACGGACTCTCCTCTCCAGTACCCTGGCATAGACTTTCCCAGGGAGGCTGAGGAGTGTAATTCCCCTATGGTTGGAACACACCCTCCGGTCCCCCTTCTTAAAGAGGGGAACCACCACCCCTGTCTGCCAGTCCAGTGGTACGGTTCCCGACTGCCACGCGATGCTGCAGAGACGTGTCAGCCAAGACACTCCCACAGCATCCAGAGACTTGAGGTGCTCAGGGCGGACTTCATCCACCCCCGGGGCCTTGCCACCGAGGAGCTCGTTGACTACCTCAGTGACTTCAGCCCGGGTAATAGACAGCCCCACCCCAAAGTCCTCATTCTCCGCTTCTTCAAAAGAAGGCGTGTCAGTGGGATTGAGGAGATCCTCGAAGTACTCCTTCCACCGCCCGACAATGTCCCCAGTTGAAGTCAACAGCTCCCCACCTGCACTGAAAACGGTGCCTGTGGAGAACTGCTTTCCCCTCCTGAGTCGTCGGATGGTTTGCCAGAATTTCTTCGAGGCCAACCGATAGTCCTTCTCCATGGCCTCACCGAACTCCTCCCAGGACCGAGTTTTCGCCTCCGCAACAGTCCGGGCCGCAGCTCGCTTGGACTGCCGGTACCTGTCAGCTGCCTCCGGAGTCCCGCAGGCCAGCCAGGCCTGGTAGGACTCCTTCTTCAGCTTGACGGCATCCCTTACTTCCGGTGTCCACCACCGGGTTCGGGGGTTACCGCCGCGACAGGCACCAGAGACCTTGCGACCACAGCTCCGAGCAGCAGCAGAGACAATGGAGGTGGAAAACATGGTCCACTCGGACTCAATGTCCCCAACCTCCCTCGGTACCTGTTTGAAGTTCTCCCGGATGTGGGAGTTAAAGACTTCCCTAACGGAGGGCTCAGCCAGACGTTCCCAGCAGACCCTCACAGTACGTTTGGGTCTTCCAAGTCTTTCCGGCCTCCTTCCCCGCCAGCGAATCCAACTCACCACCAGGTAGTGATCGGTGGACAGCTCCGCCCCTCTCTTCACCCGAGTGTCCAAGACACAGGGCCGAAGGTCACCTGAAACAACTACAAAGTCGATCATTGACCTCCTGCCTAGGGTGTCCTGATGCCAGGTGTATTGATGGACACCCTTGTGCTCGAACATGGTGTTCGTTATGGACAAACTATGACGAGCACAGAAGTCCAATAACAAAACACCACTCGGGTTCAGATCAGGGGGGGCGTTCCTACCAATCACACCCCTCCAGGTGCCACTGTCATTGCCCACGTGGGCATTGAAGTCCCCCAGGAAGACAATGGAGTCCCCCGTTGGGGCACTTTCCAGTACCCCTTCAAGAGACACCAAGAAGGCCTGGTACTCCAAACTGCTGTTCGGCCCGTAAGCCGAAACCACAGTTAGAGACCTGTCCCCCACCCGGAGGCGGAGGGACATGACCCTCTCGTCCACCGGGGTGAACTCCAACACTTGGCGGCTGAGCTGGGGGCTCACGAGTAAGCCCACACCAGCCCGCCGCCTCTCACCTTGGGCAACTCCAGAGTGGTAGAGAGTCCAACCCCTCTCTAAGGACTGAGTTTCAGAGCCCAGGCTATGTGTGGAGGTGAGCCCGACTATATCTAGACGGTATCTCTCAACCTCTCGCACCAGCTCAGGCTCCTTCCCTCCCAGAGAGGTGACATTCCATGTCCCAAAAGCCAGATTCCATGATCGGGGTTTGGGCCGCCGAGGCACCCGCCCCCGACTGCCACCCAAACCACAATGCACCGGCCCCTTTTGAGATCTCCTACGGGTGGTGGGCCCATAGGAGAGTGGTCCCACGTCGCTCCTTCGGGCTGAGCCCGACCGGGGTCCGTGGGAAGAGCCCCGGCCACCAGGCGCTCGCCTGCGAGCCCCGACCCTGGGCCTGGCTCCAGAGCGGGGCCCCGGTGACGCCAATCCGGGCGACGTAATCGGGTCCTTGTTGTTTCTCTTCATCAGGGGTTTCTGAACCGCTCTTTGTCTGGCTCGTCACCCAGGACCTGTCTGCCATGGGAGACCCTACCAGGGGCTTAAGCCCCAGACAGCTTAGCTCCTGGGATCACCCGAGCTCTCAAACTCCCCCACCACGTTAAGGTGGCGGTTCACGGGGGGTGATTTAAATGATTTAAATTTGTAAAGTGATTTAAATTACAATGATTTAAATGCAAACTTACGCATTAACTTGAGCAGCTATGTTTTCCCACGCTAACTGTCTCTGTGTTGCAGATGCAGCGGTGTTGCTTTTCTTCTGGAATATGTGCTCATATTCACTGTAACTCTGCAGCAGCACGTCAAGTTCAGCTGGAGAAAAATATGCAGACCTCTTTGTTTCCACGGTTGTCATGGTGACTCGTTATATCTGCCCTCCATTGATAATGGCTTCTTATGGTCGCGGTGCGCACGCTCAACTCTGATTCAGTCCACTCAGAGTTGATTAACCTAACTCCGATCAGCTTCTCTGAAACAGAAAACTCAGAGTTCTTAATCTCCCGATTGACCAACTCAGAGTTCAAGTTCAACCTCAGAGTTGGTTGAACCTCCTTTCTGAAACAGGTTTGAAACACTGATTTGGTTTGGTTTTTGTTCTTTTAGCCATCATGTATGAAGACATCAGACCTAGAATTACAGAAAAAACATCAAAAATGTTTCACAAACTTAATAATAATAATAATTTCTGTCTATTGGAAGTCATTTGAAGTGAAGCTGTGAAAGTGACCACATTTGTTCAACAACCTCATAGCAACAAGAAACAAAGCAGATTTCTCTCCACAGAAGTTTTTTTCCTCCGTTTTCCATCCAAACAAAGACAAACAAATGTTCTGTTTGGCAGAAATGTGTTTCCACCCAGAGGAACCTGCAGCAGCTGCTGATCCATCAGAAGATTCTGGACCCGCAGAGACTTCCCACACAGCTGCCTCTGCCTCCAAAGAAGCTGCTGATCTGAGAGAGAGAGCTGGATAGAAACTGAGAGAGAGAGAGAGAGCTGGATAGAAACTGAGAGAGAGAGAGAGAGCTGGAGAGAGAGAGAGAGAGCTGGAGAGAGAGAGAGAGAGAGCTGGAGAGAGAGAGAGAGAGAGCTGGAGAGAGAGAGAGAGAGAGCTGGAGAGAGAGAGAGCTGGAGAGAGAGAGAGCTGGAGAGAGAGAGAGAGAGAGAGAGAGAGAGAGAGAGAGAGAGAGAGATGTGCAGCCCCCCCACCGCTGATGTGCAGCGGTGGGGGGGCTGCATATGGGCCCCTCTGTCTGGTGTTGATCACCTGTCTCAGTGCCATTCTGAGATGAGAGAAAGAAAAGGAAAAAGACATGAAAAGTTCCCCAGCAATGTCCTTCAGTTATTACTACATCATTTAAAATAAGTTGTTACCACTCAGGTTAAAATAAGCATCCATACACATGAAAATACATATAGTTTTAGGGCCACACACACAAAAAAAGGAAATTACGAGATATAAAGTCTTAAAGACTCGGCTTTACTTCTCTAAAGCAACATTTCCACTTTTTTCTCAAAAATGTATTACTTTATTCCAGACATTTCATCTTTTGTCTCAATATTTGGACTTTTTTTTCCTGCAAGTGTGGAACAAATAATAAAAAAAGACCTTCCAGAATGTTTTCTCATTGTAAACCTGCCTACCTAAATAACCCGAGGTCAGAGGTCAACTGAGCTCTCAGGATGAACTTATTTCATTCTACATAAGATTCGTTCAGGAGGACTGCAGTAGTGATACTAACTACTGTACCGACCCACAATAACACACTCAATGCTGATTACATTATGTAAAGAACAATAACCTATATTCAATTTCTAACATGTTCAGTACACATCAGTAAAAAAACAAAAACAAAATCAACACGAACACATGCTAAGAATGAAATTCAATCGTGGATTTGGTGACCAAAAAATAAATAAATAAAATACGACAAAACCTGAAAAATCAATAAACCACAGACATAAATAA
This sequence comes from Oryzias curvinotus, assembly GCA_023969325.1. Taxonomy (NCBI): domain Eukaryota; kingdom Metazoa; phylum Chordata; class Actinopteri; order Beloniformes; family Adrianichthyidae; genus Oryzias; species Oryzias curvinotus. The sequence goes on from CM043715.1 coordinate 661,666, forward strand.
ATAATCAGTATTTCTTAGTAAACCTATGTTGGATCCAACAACACTCTAAACCCAACAGTCCTTCACTTCTGACATCTCACAGCAAGCATTATGCTAAAACATGAAGAAGAAAAAAACTCCAATGGAGAAAAACTGTGCTTGAAGAAAAACCAAATGTTACTTACTTGTGCGTCCTGAATGAGAGATGCAGCTTTACCACTTTCTGTTCACCACAGTGAGTCTGGGGGAACAGGTGAGGGGATTTCAGGTGAGGGGATTTCAGGTGAGGGGATTTCAGGTGAGGCCACAGCACCAGCATGGATTCAGCGTCCATCCAGAGGATTCAGTCCACTCCATGAAGCAGCTGGGGAAGAAAAAACAGCCCCACACGCGTGTCAGGCAGTTAGCCACTCCAGCTTCTATACTGCATCAACTTAGAAAACATTTATATCTAACATATTAACAAGGAAATCACACATTTTTAAACTGAAATGTTCCTTAAAGTAAATACAGAAACAAGTTGAAGTAATTACAGAAATATATAAGCAACCTTCATCATGCGCTAGCATGCTAGCTCGTTAGCTTGCTAACTTCTCCAACTCATGGTTAGCTTATTAAAAAACTGAAAAACAATCTTCTACTCACCAGGATATCTCTTTAAACACAACTCTGTTTGAAAATCTTTAGAATAATCCTTCAGTGTCGATTCGTGCCAAATGTGTTCCAGAAGCTCATGGATGTCCTCTCATCTCACTGTGTCGTCGCAGATGGAAAAACCAATGAGTTATATTACTAGAGGAGACATCACGTGGTTCCTCATGGGAGGAGAGCACCGCCATCTTGGTGAGGTCAAGTTACTGCTGCAGTGAATGCATGTGAACACATTTTTTGCATAATGCCAGTTCATTTTGCGTTTTTCAACTGCCAAAATCAGAGAAATAAGTCCATGAAGGAGGTAGGTATATCATTTCACAGGTAAGTACTATATTTCTTTCCTTTTAATGCTGCAGGGGCTTCATTCAACATACAGATGTTGACATGCATGATGCTGCAGGGCTATTATCAACATGTAGCCATAATGTACGGATAATTTGCTGTCGACATAAATTTACATTTTATTGTGTTAAACCTGTATACAGCATACTGGGCTGTTATAGTAATATAGATTTATACATTTCTGACTCAGTGACTGAACTTTTCTTGCAGGTTTCCAATGGACTTAATGAAAAAGTGGGCTTTAGCTATCAAAAGAGCTAACCCAGATGGATCACTGTGGAACCAACTACTAATACAGTCTGGCTATGTTCAAAAGATTTGTGGAAACATATTTAGATAAGAGGCTAGACTGTTTGCCTGAAACCCGACACCATACCATCTGTGTTACACTAATTGATCACTCACATGAATCGGTATAAATCTATTGTTTTTCTTTATTGTTGTTGTTGTTGTTTTTTAAGGTAACTCTATTGTTCACTTTTGGACTTCTTTTGAATATTTTTATTATTATTATGAATAGACTTATTATTATTATTAATTTACTTATTATTTATTTACTTATTATTTATTGTTATTATTTATTGTTTGTATTGACTTACTATTGATTTATTATTATTATTATTATTGACTTATTGTTGGGTTTTTCTAAATAATTTAAATTACATGTCAAAGAGGTCTAAAACTTCTAAATGTTTAGAAATTATTTTTAAAAATACTTTCTAATAATTCTTTTATTTGGAAGAAGTCCTGCAACAATGCATTTTCATTCAAGTTTGAGCTTTTAAGGCTGACTGTTTCTCTTCTTTAACAACAACAAATGATGTATCTATATATATATTATATATATAAATATAATATAGTTACATATATGTATAAATACATATAAATGTAAAAAATATATATAGTATATAAAAGCTACTCAGACACCACTAAAATCAATAGAAATCATTGTCATGTGGGCGGCGTCGACCTCACCAAGATGGCGTTGCACTCCGCCACCGTCAGCCAGGCTTCTCAAGCGGGCGTGTCTCCTCTAGTGATATAACTCATTGGGAAAAACTCTAAGAAGAAGCTTTCTCCTTCCTTGATGGTTCAGGAAGCGTCTCTCAAAAAGGGTGTCTCCCCCTAGTGTCTGAGTAAGGGTACTGTATGTAAGATGCATGAGTGAACATCTAAACTTAATCAGGGTTAAAGGTCAGTTGTAGAAAACAACTAGAAAACTAAATGTAACTTTTTTAAGTAACGTTAATAGACATTAAATGTCCATTTCTATAAGAAAAATATTAAATTAAAGCCGCAAGCGGCGTTGTATGGCCCGCAGGCGCTACCCGCTCCTTCCCTCGCTGCCCACCTCTTCGCCCCACCCGGCCTCGCTCTCCGCATCTGCGCCCCACCTGCCCTCGCTTCCCACTTCTACCCAGCCCCTCCTTCCCCGCCTCTATACCCCACCCGCCCCTGCTGCCCTGGTGTAGGCACCACCGGTGCTCTCACCACCCACCCACTTGCTAAGCAGCCACTTCATACTCCTGACCCCTCCTTCTCTTCCTCTACGACTGAGTTTTAGGGCCACGGTGAGGAAAAAAAATTCTGGCCAACGTGTCGAGTTTTTTCTCATCATTCGTCATGACGACTTTAATCTCGTCAAGACGAGAAAAAACTCGACACAAAGTTTCGAGATTAAAGTCATCATGGTCGAGAATAAAGTTGACCTGAGAAAAAAGTCGTGAGTCTTCCAGGAGTATTCAGTGTTATGGCTAATGTTGAGCTAATCATGGCTTTGTACTTCAGAGTTAACGACAGAGTTTTATGGCCACCAAAAAATAAGAACATTTAGGAGATAAAAACTCGTAAATTTACGGGTGAAAATTCATAGATTAACAAGGAGAAATCACCGAAGTTTTCTGTTTATCGGAGCCTAGCTTGAAGATGAAATATGTGGAGCCTTTTGTGAAGCTTTATTTCCGGATTATTATAGGTTAAAAACAAAGAGATTCTGAACCTTTTGGCGACTCAAAATCAGATTATCGTCAGTGGTTTGGTGTCGGTAAAGCGGACTTTCATATGTAAAATAAGGAGAGAGACACGTTTGGGTGTAAAGCACCGCTGCAGCCTTTATTCTCCTTTTCATTCACATAACCTGAAGTTCATCTGTCACCTTACATCATCAACTTGTCATCCGAACACCAATGCTGAAGTAACAGTGTTACACACACCCCCTCCTGCAGGTGAAGCGTCCCGTTTCATCATTAAAAACAAAGATGAATGAAAATAGTCTGTTATATTAGCATTACAACGTTGAAAAAGGCAAAAAGTGCTTCTCCTCCTCAGACGGAAGCATCACACAAACGTAGAGATCTGATCTTTGGTGGAGGAAGAAAGGATTCAAGCAAACAGCTGCAGGGACACCAACGGCTTCATCAATGGCTGCAGAGATCCTGCAAACCACCCATCAATGAATAAAACTTTAATAAATTGTAAATCAAACAAATGAGCTTCCAGACATTTGGAACGTTATCAATAAACATTCAGCTCACCTGTTCAGCTACGTTTAGTGGGTCTGATCTGCTGCTGCGCGGCGTTCACCTGCTGCTCTGTATGCTCACTTCCACAATAATCTAGTACATTTACGAGTTATTTCTCATAAATTTATGTGATGAAATTCATTGCGACTCTAATCTCGAAACTTTATTTCGGCTTTTTTCTCGACACGACGAGTTTTTACTTGAAACTTTGTGTCGAGTTTTTTCTCGTCATGATGAGATTAAAGTCGTCATAACAAGAAAAAACTCGACACGTTGGCCAGAATTTTTTTTCCTCACCGTGGCCCTAAAACTCCGTCGTACTTCCTCTAAGGCTGATCTGGTGAAAAAAATGGATGGCTGGATAGAAACTTGACTTTCTAGGTCAAACATCCTCAGCAGGTCACATTTTTCTTGTGTTGTTGCCTCTTTTGTCTGTAAATGTGGTATCTACTTAGTGTGAAAGTATGAAGAGTTTGTTTGAATTTATGAACCCATTTTTCAGTATGTGTTACTGTCCAACAGTGAACGTTTTCACATAATTGACAAGAATGTGTCTTTGAGTCAAAGCTTTTAAAATGAAGGGCCAGAACTTGAGTGAAGAGATGAATGCATGAATCTTCCATTCAGATAACAGTTCATTTGACTTAAGCTCACACAAGTGTTGAACCTTTACAGCAGTGAACGAGGTATTTAGCAAGTGTGAATAAAATGTTAGTAATATTTGGGAACAATGAATCTAAACTGTTTTGAAATCTTTACTGAATAACTAAAAAAAAAGCAGTTAAACAACACAACATGGGACATTTTCTGTGAGAAGTGCTTGACACAGCAAAATACACATCACATGAAGAAAAAAATAAACGCAAAAAAAGTGTTACAAGAGGGTCTCGAACTAAGGACCTACAGATGTATGTACCATTGTCTCTGCCACTGAGCTAATGTCATTGATGGAGTGACTACATGCCAGTGTAGATCTATTTCAGTGGTTTTCGCAATCTACAACGTTTCTAGTGTATTGTTTAAATAGGAAGAACCGAGTTGAAATGATCCTGAGCCACAGAACGTTTTTACTAGGAGCAACATTCTACAATATGTTATATTCCTCAATCGACAACCTACATTGTTTTGAAGCTCATCGATTTCGGTAATTCTAAAGCTAACGCGAATTATCACCGAAGGCTAAAAACAAACGCTAGATATTACATCAAAAAGCAGTGAGTTCTAACCGTAGTGACAAGTTATTAACTCATGTTTTAAATGTGTTTATATATGTAGGGACAGACGAGGAAGAGGACATCGACATACGTTTCAACAAAGGTCCTTGTGGAAATGATGAGGAAAAAACGTAAAACAGAACAATGTTGATAATGATGATTTAAAAAACATAAAACAACACAACATGTGACGTTTTCTGTGAGAAGTGCTTGACACAGCAAAATACACATCACATGAAGAAAAAAATAAACGCAAAAAAAGTGTTACAAGAGGGTCTCGAACTAAGGACCTACAGATGTATGTACCATTGTCTCTGCCACTGAGCTAATGTCATTGATGGAGTGACTACATGCCAGTGTAGATCTATTTCAGTGGTTTTCGCAATCTACAACGTTTCTAGTGTATTGTTTAAATAGGAAGAACCGAGTTGAAATGATCCTGAGCCACAGAACGTTTTTACTAGGAGCAACATTCTACAATATGTTATATTCCTCAATCGACAACCTACATTGTTTTGAAGCTCATCGATTTCGGTAATTCTAAAGCTAACGCGAATTATCACCGAAGGCTAAAAACAAACGCTAGATATTACATCAAAAAGCAGTGAGTTCTAACCGTAGTGATAAGTTATTAACTCATGTTTTAAATGTGTTTATATATGTAGGGACAGACGAGGAAGAGGACATCGACATACGTTTCAACAAAGGTCCTTGTGGAAATGATGAGGAAAAAACGTAAAACAGAACAATGTTGATAATGATGATTTAAAAAACATAAAACAACACAACATGTGACGTTTTCTGTGAGAAGTGCTTGACACAGCAAAATATACATCACATGAAGAAAAAAATAAACGCGAAAAAAATAAAGTTCCAAGCGGGAGTCGATCCTTGGACCTCCGGATGTCGAATCCTTCAGGATTCTCTTCTTCCACACGTCTTTCACTCTGAACTCCTGAATGTGGATCATCTCAGTCAGACGTTCAGCAGCATCAGAGCCGTGCATGTGCTCCTCCTCATGAGTCCTGAAGCTGCACCGTCAGCTGCAGAGCTTCAGAGCTGCTTCCTTCTCAGACTTTCCACTTTCTTTGGCTCTCTGGCTCTGATGCTGCTGCTGCTGCTGCTGCAGAAAAACCAGCAGCTGCAGAAAAACTCTGCAGAGACTCACAGAGAGAGGATGGAGGCAGCAGATGAAGCTGCTGCAGACTGACAGCTGATGGAACTGAAGCACTTTCTACATTCTAGTTCCAGATGTTCTACAGAATCACTCAGAGGTTGAAAGTGTTCCTCAGTACTGGAGTACTTTAGTTCAGCAGCTCCTCTTTTCCTCTAAGGTGAAGCTTCATGTGGACGACTTCTTCTCTCCTCTTTTCTGGAGCTTGGGCTCCATGCAGTCTGATCAGCTCTGATTTTAGCGCCACCCACCGCTCAAAGGCCTGATTAGCCTTTCAACATGAACTCGCAGCCATGCAATTGATTGGGTCTCCAGGACGTCCTGTGCTGCCATTTGATTGTTGTTGGAGCGGAAGGCAGGCCTTCAAGGTTTTCCACCCTAAAGCCCTTGTCCACCATCACGGTGCCATGCCAATCATGGCCTTGAAGGTACAGTGTGATTTGTAGTGCGAGTACACCTCACTCTGTAACACAAGTGAGGATGGAGTTTGGCACCGCAGTTCTGTGCAGTCAACAATGACCTGAGTGTCTGCATAGTCCTTGAACTCAGGTGGTAGGTTAGGAGGCCAGTTAGTAGGGATTGCTTCAGGTGTCATCCAGATACAAATAGCTCCCAGTACACAGTAAAGAAAGTTGGCCGAGGTTGTGATGATCCTGCTGGCTGTTGTCCGATGGATATTAAATCGGTGCCCAAGCTCTCTCTGTGTGCATCCAGTTGATAGATAATTTAGGAAAAGAAATAACTCATCTATGGGCAGCAGCTTAGTTGATCTGTTTGCTGTTGTCTTCTCTAGCCACACTTGTCACACGGATCATCCTTGATGTTGCTGGTTCGATGAGCCTCCAGAATGCCATCAGGTGGTCATAAGAATGGAATCTTTTAAACAAAATACACAAAAATAACATTGTTGTTAGTCATGGTAGGCTAATTTAGTTACACATAATCAATTATCTTAATTTTTACTCTACTTACTACATTTGTTTAACATGAAGACAATAAAAGGTTGTGTCTATGCATCTGACTATGTCAGTTATAAATTACTTTACTTTTGATAGTTGATGTACTCTTGAAGGAAAATACTCTTCCTCTTGTAAAGTGGACTTTTAGTGGAGCAACATTTTACATGTGTGGCAGCCCGTCTTTACTTTCACTTAAGTGCATGACTTTGTACGTGATTTTCGGTCCACCACTGTTAATATGGTACAAGACATCAGCTTCCTGCAATTCAAAAAACCTTAGTTATGACACACCTGGTATCAAATCGGATGTCCTTGTCCGATCCTGCAAACCGCTTCAGTCCAAAACAACTCCACAGCTGGAGAGCCTCAATGTGTCGTTCCAACTCCTTAACTTTCTGGCCAAGTGTATCGTTTTCCTCAGCTAACTGATCTGAGACCATTGCTGTTGTTGGAGTAATGCAATAATCATGATCTGGTGCCAGGGTATCCAGCTCCATCTCTTCTTCTGAGTCAATGTCATGGACAGGAGGAGGGGGGCTATCTGGTCTGGGTCTCCGCTCCCACACCCTCGCCCTCGGTGCCGGGATTGGAAAATCATTCCAGGAAAAAAGAGGAGGAATGGCCCCTTTCTTCAACTTTCTCAATTTCCCGGGGTTGTTAACAAAATGGCCCTTTTGGAAATGCCTGCTGCAAACACGACTCGTCTTGCTTGGGGTGAAGTCCTCCCGCCGTACTCTGACCATCCATTCGGCTCTCACCGACACATCTTTTGGAAAGCTATGAAAGCTTATAGTACTGTTGTACTTTGACGAATTCGCACACAGGGGTACACAACAATGTTGTGATGTCTTTGTCACGCATTGAAACACTAAACGCCTCTCTTTTACCCGAAATCCGCTCATATTTACTCAAAACTAGCAACTCAACAAAACTCCCCACAACAATAACACGACCAACAGGAAGTTGTTGGCCTCACACTCATGACACGGAAGTTAACCGGAAGTTCTGTCGTGCACGTAGGCTATTGGTTCCAAATGTGATGCCTCAAGTATCGTAGGAATCAGGGACACAGAATCCATCCCTCTATAGAATTCTTCTATCTGTCAAACAATAAAACATTGTCTAATTGTGTTTTTCCTCCCACAGGCGTCTGCAGCGTCAATCTTACTGTATGAACACCCTTTTTGACGAGCGTCCAGCAGCGGATTTGACTGGTGAATGGCGTTTGGTGTGAACGCAGCAGTGGGTCCACGCGTTGGTCCATTTATGCTGTCAGAAAAGCTCTCTGGCTTTGACCCTTCATGTTGACCTGGAACATCAGCTGATGGGACTGGACAGAGGTTCCTTTCAGACGGTTCCTGAGCACAGAGGCTCCCATGATGTGAGCAGAACGCTGCCCCCTGTGGCAGGACTGAGACTCTCAGCCTCTCATTTCCTCCTGGATGCTGTGAAAACAGGATCAGTCCAATGACGGATCCACAAATCAAAGCCATGACATTCAGGAAGAAGCAATCAGAGGGCTGAGGAGCTGGCCTGGAGCTACCGCCTGACTCAGAGCGTCTGTGGATAGAAATAGTGGATGCTGAAATGGTCTGCATTATGGTCTGCATGTGACGCTGCAGCGGTTCAGGAGACTCCCAGCAGTCACTGCTCCACAAACCAAGAAAAGATCTGATTCTGTGGTTTCAGTTTATGTCTGGTTTACTGACAGAACTCCAACACAGACAACATTTACGTTACTGTTTATCGTCTCATTGAAGGCATACAGAACCATGCGTGTGGCATTAAGGCGTATGGAACCATTCATGTGGAACATTGTGAGGGTTTTTCACAGAGCAGATGAAAACTCCATAACAGTCCGGTTCAGTGTTTCTATGGGGGGGGGGGGCTGCAGCATCAGTGGAGGTCATCTAGCAGCTCCTTTTTCCCACATGGCGTTTGGTTCCTCATAGATAAAAACATTTAACGTTTCAAAGAAGAAAGACCTGCAGCTTGGAGCCTTTATTTAGTCACAGTGACCTTTAGCCAATCAACAGGTTCCAGCAGTAGCTCCTCCCTAACCAGTCCCTGTCATTTTCTATGGAGGGACCCAAAAAGGGACGATTTGGTCCAGATGATGGGGTCCAGTTTAGGCTCATGAATCATCTCTAAACTCAAATGTTTGTGGTACTTGTGGTCAGCAGGCAACTGTTCTGTTATTTCTGGAGTCCTTTCTTTTTTTCATGACAAAAGCCTAAAGTTTGTTCTCAGGAAAATCCACAGATGAAACATATGTCTGTGTGTTTCTACTCTGTGTGTTTCTATGCTGTGTGTTTCTATGCTGTGTGTCTCTATGCTGGCTGCTCTATGCTGTGTGTTTCTATGCTGGCTGCTCTATGCTGGCTGCTCTATGCTGTGTGTTTCTATGCTGTGTGTTTCTATACTGTGTGTTTCTCTGCTGGCTGCTCTATGCTGGCTGCTCTATGCTGTGTGTTTCTATGCTGGCTGCTCTATGCTGTGTGTTTCTATGCGGTGTGTTTCTGTGCTGTGTGTTTCTATGCTGTGTTTTTCCATGCTGGCTGCTCTATGCTGGCTGCTCTATGCTGTGTGTTTCTACCCTGTGTGTCTCTATGCTGTGTGCTTCTACCCTGTGTGTCTCTACTCTGTGTGTCTCTATGCTGTGTGTCTCTACCCTGTGTGTCTCTATGCTGTGTGTCTCTACGTTAATCTGGTAGTGGATGCAGACTCCTGGAATATTCTCTCAATAATTCAGATTTAGATGTAGTGATCATCAATTACCCGCTAATAACAGAATCTGCTGCACTAGAAAGGCAGCAGCCGTGCTGAAGGGAAGTGTGGTTGCCATGGTTACCGGGTGAAGACATTTTTGTAGATGGGCATCACAACTGGCAGATGAGAGAGCGGGTTGCAGGCGGCGCTTTGCTTCCTCTTTAGTGATGATGATGATGATGAAACTGGGACCAAAGCCGGGTCAAGGCCTGGCGGCGCCGCTCGCTCTCAGAGGGAATCCTTCACGGGACGAGGAAACGGACCGGAACACCACAAGAGCATCACTGAGGGTGGAGGGGAGACCGGAACCTGTGTATTGCTTCTACTTGATTGCTTGAAATAAACCATTTCAAATCAAATCAAACCAGGAAACAGGAAAGCAGCTGACGTCCACTTCCTGCTTCCTCAAAGTCCATCCTGATCTGACCAGGTTACTGTATTGGCCCCTCCCACATGGCATCCCAAACAGGAAGTGCCCTCAAATCCAGCAGACTTCAATAGTAAAGTTTATGGGTGGTAACCATAGTAACGATGACTATGAGACATATTCACGGTTCACTGATGACATCTGGCTCCAAGATGGCGGCGTTCGTGTCTCAAAAAATGGCGGCTGAATGAATGTTACCAGGATGGAGCTGGAAGTAGGCCGTTTACAGAAGTCAGACGTCCATCATCCTGATCCATGAAGACCATCTGACGGGGGCTTTGGCCCCCTGGAACCGTCACACCTGGATTTGTTGGATGAGATTCTTGATGAGGCGATGATTCACCAACTCCTCCATCGTCCCCTCAACTCAGAACCTACCGGACCGGAAGGTCTGGATCCGTTTGAGGAGTTTCTATCTGAGCTGTTGGCCTCACTGCAGAATAAACCGTCCTGCCTTCCTCTGACCTTCAGTGCAGGTGGTTTCCATGGCAACAGGAAACCAAAAATGGGGAGTTTACTGGCAGCGGTCAGGGTTTCTGTGATTCCTGCAGAGAGCAGCGTCTTCCTCCCTGCAGATTGGGGCGGTTCTGGCCCGTGGTTGTTTACAATTCTCCTCCAGTCCGTCCTCTGGTTGCTAACGGTTACTCCTCTGATGGGGAGCAGAGGCAATCAACACTCTCACTGCTATTTACATCGGCGTGATGAGCTGGTTAACTCCCAGGGGCTGATGGGTATCGAGTCCCCAGACGACCGCTTGTCCCGGATGATATCAGCCGGGACAAGAGTCCATCCATCCACTGATGCATCCATCCATCCATCCATCCATCATCCATCCATCCATCATCCATCAATCCATCCTCATCCATCCATCCATCCATCATCCATCCATCCATCCATCCATCATCCATCATCCATCATCCATCATCCATCGTCCATCCATCCATCATCCATCATCCATCCATCCATCCATCATCCATCCATCATCATCCATCCATCCATCCATCCATCCATCATCCATCCATCATCCATCCATCCATCCATCATCCATCCATCCATCCATCCATCATCCATCACCCCTAGGAAACATAATTAGGAAACACAGCATTAATTTTCATTGTTGTGCCGACGATACTCAGTTGTATTTATCCATGAAACCTGACCAGAATGACAATATTGAGAAACTAAACGCCTGCATCAGTGACATCAAGACCTGGATGACAATTAATTACCTCCTCTTGAACCCAGAAAAAACTGAGGTCATTATACTAGGTCCTAAAAACCTGAGAGATGCTCTGTCTGCTCAGATAGTCTCCCTGGATGGTGGAAGTATAGCCCCCAATTCCACAGTTAGAAACCTTGGGGTTTTATTTGACCAGGATTTATCATTTAAGGCTCACATATCTCAGACGTGTAGAACTGCCTTTTTTCACCTGAGGAACATTGCTAAGATCAGAAATATACTTTCTAAGAGTGATGCTGGAAAAACTCATCCACGCATTTGTTACGTCTAGACTGGATTACTGTAACTCCTTGTTAGCAGCGTGTCCTAAGAGTTCCTGAAGAAGTCTCCAGCTTGTTCAGAACGCATTCCTAGAATTAGTAAAAGTACAGTTGGAGGTAGAGCGTTTAGCCACCAAGCCCCTGTCTTATGGAATAAACTCCCAGCTCATGTAAGGGAGGCAGATTCAGTTTCTACATTCAAAGTTAGACTGAAAACATTCCTCTGTGGACAGGATTATTATCAGACTAGTTAGTATTCAGAGATTATTTAACTTAATGTTAATGTGTTTACATTAAAATTAATAACAATAACTATTTGTTTTAAAAGGCTGCTAGAAGATGAAGCTGGGGTAACTATGGTGCACTGGGGTTCTGTCCTCTTTTCTCATATGCTTCTACCCTCCTCACTTCTCTATTTTTCTCTATTTTTTGATCATTATTCATCATTTAGTTCTCCATGTCTCTGTTTGGTGCAGTACGATTCATGTATTGTCCCTCTTTCCTTCTCCCCTCCTGGGGAGTGGGAGTGCTTCCAGACTCCAGTTGGTTCATCCGTGCTCCTGTTCCTGACTGTGTACCTCGTCTCTGCTCCTGCTCCTACACCTGGCTGTGGATCCTGCCTCTGGCTCGACTCGCGCCCCTGACTGTCCCCAACCCCGGCTGGATGAAGCTCGTCTGCTGGACTTTAAATATGTAGTTGTAGAGTTAGATAAGTTAATTCTTCTCTAAGAGTTCTGGTAAATCGCCTGTCCGTCCTGGGGGAGGATCCCTCCTTCATGTGGGCACCCCTGAGGTTTCTTCATTTTTTTCCGGAATCCGGTTTTTTAGGAGTTTTTCCTCACAGAGAAGGGGGGTCTAAGGGCAGGGATGCCAGTATAGCTTAGTCAGTTTGTTAGTTCATTTTAGTATTTTCCTATTGACTCTTTGTATTCATGATCCTTTTGAGTTCATGTTTTACTTCAAAGCCCATCGAGACGACTGTTGTTGTGATTTTGGGCTATACAAATAAAATTGAATTGAATTGAAATCATCCATCCATCATCCATCCATCTATCCATCATCCATTCATCATCCATCCATCCATCCATCCATCCATCCATCCATCATCCATCCATCCATCCTTCCATCATCCATCCATCCATCATCCATCATCCATCCATCCATCATCCATCCATCATCCATCATCCATTTGTCCTCTGAAGGCCTCCTGGCTGCTTTCAGCCTGCAGATGCAGAGAGACGGCCTTCAATGCTGCAGAGGTCATGAGGTCAAAGTACCTGAATGTGTGAGGAACAAAAGCTCAGCCGCCTACCGTCTGTCAGAACTCTGTCTTTGCACCAGCAGCCATGAGCCTCTGGTGACTCGTCATCCGGCACGCCACCAAGAGAAAGCAGTGAAGGCCGCTCTCTGTAAGAGACGCCCCCGCCAGAAAGAGCAGGCCGCTGGGCACCAAAACCAAGACCATTGCTGATCCCCCATGAAAGGTTCTCCTGGGAAAGCAGACCAGACCTCCTGGGGGGACATCAGTACTCAGAGTTGAAAGGACCGGCCCACAGAGGACGAGACACCTCCAACAATGAAAGACGGAGAACAGCTGATGCTTTTTATGAACCACTCCAGTGGAATCAACAGGGATGGCAGTTAAGAAGATTGTTAAGGGGAAATTAGGGGGAGGGTAAAGGGAAAGGTTAGGGGGAAGTTATGGGAAACCTTAAAGGAAAAATGGGAACGTTATGGGGGAATTATGGAGACACTTAAAGGGAATGTTATAGGACCGTTATGGGAAAAGTTAAGGGGAAGCTAAAAGGGAAAGTTAAGGGAAATGCCAGAGCAACAGTCTCAGGAAAGTGTTAAGTCTGAAGCTACGGAAAACCTTAAGGGAAAACATGGAAAATCACGGGGGAATGATGGGAAACCTAAAGGAGGAATCACTCACAGAGGAATTACAGGAATTAGAGTGGGATTATAAGAAACCCTAAGGGGAAAGTTACGGGGGAATTATGGGAAACCCTTAGGGAAAAGGTTAGGGGAAAGTGTTTCTGATGACAAGCATGTCAAATTATTTGATTAAACCTCCCACAACTTTTCCCTGAATGTTTCCCTGAACATTTCCTGAACCTTTTTAAATATTTTCTGGATTTTTTTCCCTTGAACTTTCCCCTAAACCTTCCCTGAATTTTCTCCAAATATTTCCCTGACCTTTTTTTCCCTGAACTTTTCCCTGAACTTTTCCCTGAACTGTGTCTTCTCTACAGATCTGTAACCAAACATGAAAACAGCATCAACATTTCCCTGATAACTGCAGACAGCAGACCACATCTGAATGAGGAGGAAAAGCAAAGCCTGAAATAAGAGGGGGTGGCCTCTCGGTGAGGGTTCGATTCCCCACAAACACTGAGCGTCTGGAGGAGCCATCATCATGTGAGGACAAGCACGCCCCCCTTCCCGTCTAACTTTGAATCCGCCCCCCCCTCTCTCTCTCCCAGCAACCCCGGGGAGACCAGAGGACAGAGTTGGTGTGTTCTGCAGAAACTGGAGAGCGAGGAGCGGCAGGAGGTGGATCCTCTCTTCAGAACAATGACCCAGAACCCAGAGGTTCCAGGCAGAGGGGGGGTCATGGCTCCTCCTCCTGGAGGTGGTCTCACCTGGACTTCCTCATGCAGGCGTCCACCCCCTCCCTGGAGCTGCACTGCTCTCTGCCGGAGCGCTGCACTGAGCATGTGCGGCTCTGACCCACTTTCTGGCGGTTCTGCAGCTCATTTGTGAGTCTGTTTGGATCAAAGCTTCTGCTAAATCCAGTTGTGTTTGCACAGCCGTCTTCCACACAGTCTCTGACAGTCCGTCCAAGAAAACCCTCCAATGATCCAAGAACACAAACCAAGTCAACAAACACGCGTGTGATGTTTCACACATACAGATGAGACCCTCAGGAGAACCAGAACCACCTCCGGCTGAAGGAAACACAGACTGTAGTTAGAAAACCAAACCAGGAAGATGCTGAACGAGCTGAACCTGATGGGAGGGGGTCACCAGGGGGTCATCAGGACATCTACACGGCCCCCTGTGACCCCTTTAGAACACGTGAAGAGCAGCAGGTGGTGTTATGAACACAGCTGGCTAAAGCATGCAGGTTTGTGGTTTTATTCACTTGACTTTGTTGTCATGTTGTCTGGTCGTCTTTTGTCTGGTTTGTGGTCTCTGAACAGAACTTTGGGATCTTCCTGTTAGAGGCAGGTGCTTCATGAATAAAGAGGATTGGATTTGTTCTGTTCTTCATTCCATCTCACTGCATTCTGTCCATCTTCATTCCTCTGTTTTCACCTTTCTTCCATCTTGGTTCCATCCTTGTCTTCTGTCTTCCGTCTTTCGTTCCGTTTCTGTCCGTCTTCTCTGTGGTTCTGCTCCATGGTTGTTCTGTTCAGCCTGGAAACACTGATTCAGTAGAACTCTGTTTGCTCTGGTGAGAAAATAGAAGCTGGACTTTAGTGTCGACCCGTTTCCAGGAGAACTTCTTCTTAAAGTCCTTTAGTGGAACCAACAGCATCAAGCTGCTGTTCTGCCCCTCCTCTGGTGGGGGGGGGGGGTAGTCAGCCTCCTTCTAGGGACAGCCTGTGCCCCCCCCCTCCTGCACTGTAGTGACCTCTGTCTGAAGCTGAGGTTCTCCTCTCCGTGGGGGGTGGGAGTCCGTTACAGTCCAGATCCGCACACTGGGTTCTCTGCTGCAGTTCCTGGTTAATCCAGAACGCCTGTAAAACTCGGTGGGGGTGTTGAAACCAGGTGTGACAGGGTCCCGCCGAGAAAGGATGCAGAGGAGCCAAGGTGAGTGAGTTCTTTCTTTAATTCCACACAGGGCCACACAGGGCCACACAGGGCCACACAGGGCCACACAGGGCCACACAGGGCCACACAGGGCCACACAGGGCCACACAGGGCCACACAGGGCCACACAGGGCCACACAGCACATGGACACCTCTGTCACACTCCTCTCTCTCACTTCCTGTGACACACCCCCTTTAAATGATAAGCCCCTCCCCTGGGGCGTTGCTCTCTATTACCTGGCAGGTGGCTCCACAGAAAGGAGGTTTAAACATAAAATACATGAATACGCTCTTTTCCAACCCATTTCTACTAAAAAGGAACCAAACCCATGAAGAAGAGAACAGCTGGAACAGGATGAGGGGGAAGGCTAAAGATTCAAGTCTGTTTGTGAGTCAAAGATAGAATGAAGACAGACATCAATAGAAAACTCAGAGTTGATTCAAAAGAGCATTTATTAGATCCAAACAGGCTGCAGGAATTTGACAGACAGCTTTCAGTTTGAAGATGCAGTTCTGCCAACAACCAGCAGGTGTCTCCCTTCTCCCTCCTGCTTCAATGCAGTTGGTGTTTGTGCCAAAGCAAACCATAAAAGGCAACAAAATATCACATTATGGAAATATATTTTTGATTTAAAAAAACTGGTTGATTAAAAAAAGAATCTTAAAGTTGAGTTTGTTAAAAAGTTTCCATAGTAGAGTAAGTCCTGGGATCCACATGTGGACATTTCCAGTGTTTTTTCTGTTTTTCTTTCTGCTCTGTACTCTTCATTATTTAAAAAAAGTAAGTTCATTAACTGATTGTTTAGTGTAGCAAAAAAGTTATTTCAACTGCTGACTCGACATTAGATGTTTCAGTCCTCATTTCAAAATGGATCAAAGTGGAAATGATGGATTTGACATTGAAAAATGTGAGCATAGAGGCGGAATCCTGCATGAACTCTTTCAGAGGAAAGACTTTTACAAACAAGAAAGAATCATCAAACTGATAGAACAAACAGGAGACAATGTCACAATAATGTACACAAACAGCTTCATGAACAGAGAAACACAGACGTCAGCTGACAGGAAGAATGACATCCGTTACTATGGCAACACAAGAGACAAGAGAAGATGAAGATTTCCCAACACTCCAAGTTAGAATTAGAGGAAGTGCAGTTCTCCATCAGTCCACCGGGGGAGCTGCAGCACCATAACTGAGAGACAGTGGAGCTGATCTCAGATCAGTTCCTGCTGCAGCTCTGACACTCATCTCCACTTCCTCTGATTCCTCCATCACTCTGCTCTCCACCTCCCAGGAACACCGTCCAGTCACCACATCTCTGCAGACCAGCTGCTGCTGCTGCTCCTCTCTGCCCCTCCAGGAGGAACATCAGACTCACCTTTACCTCCACCTGCAGAGAGACAGTGTAGAGACAGAGATGAAGGAGTGTCTCCTGATCCTGGTCTGTCAGTCAGTGATGCAGCACAGCAGCAGAAAGAGCAGCAGGAGCTTCAGTCCTGTTCAGAGCAGCAGCTTCCTGTCATCTTCACCTGTTGGAGCTTCTGCTGCTCTGATTGGCTGACTGTTGTCCTGAAGCCTGTCATCATTCTCCTCAGAGCTTCACTGAGAAGCTGCAGCTTCACAGGAAACTCTGCATCTTTGCTCTCAGACTAACTTTAGGACCAAACATCTGGAAGCAGCTGGACTGACTCCAACCCTCTACTGACCTCAGAGTCTGCAGTTTGAAGTTTGGACTCTCCACCAGATCCTGGAGCTGGTGAACATCTGACGAATGAAGGTTGTTGTCTCTCAGGTCCAGTTCTGTCAGGTGGGACGGGTTGGACTTCAGAGCTGAGACCAGAGCAGCACAGCTGGTCTTTGACAATCTGCAGTTCCACAACCTGAATCCAGAACAAAGAGTTGAGTTTAAAGACAAAGTTCCTGTTTTTCATCCTTCACTTCTTCTAAAGAGTTCAGAGCTGAAGAAGATCAGAAAGTTTAGAAAAAGTCCAAAGATGTGAAGCAACAGCAGCAGATCAGAAGAGTCCAGCAGAAGCAGAGAAGAAGAACATTCAGGAACATTCAGGACAACATGCATTTGCTTCAGGAAAGAAGTCCAGATGTGTGAAAGTCAAACATCAGCCTGTGGCTGCATCCAAACCAACTGATGTTTCTGCAGCAACAGCAGAAAAAGTCCACTTCCTCTTTCTGCTCAGCTCTTCTCCAAACAGCACTGAATCATGGGAGAATTTCAGCAGCAGGATGCTGGAAAGTCTTCCTCCCAGTTTTCAGGAGATGATCTTCCAGTCCTTCTCTGCTGCAGCCCTTCAAGCAGAGACTTTCAGCTCCAACAGATCAAAGCAGAGAGAAGAAGGAAGTGATGAGGAAGAGTCAGCAGCAAATGTTGGACATTGATCCCTGATCAAGCATGACTTCAGCTCTGAATGAAGAGTCAGAAGCTGCTGGGAGCTTTGATGTGAGCAGAGAACAAGCAGCTGCAGGAAGAAGAGAAGAAGAAGTTCTGCCATAGATGAGAAATGACTAGAAATGAAGTGAAAACAGATGAGGAATTGAAATGTCATTGATCATCAGGAATTATTCAGGACTACATATTTACAATCGAATAGATTTAAAGCTTCCATTTAGAAAATGTCAGATTCAATTGTATTTCTGTATTTCTTCATCATTTTCAAATGATCACATGGCAGAAAAACAGCAGAAAAAGTCTTTAGTTCTCCTCTGAAAGCATTTCCTGACATCTCTAAACTGTAGAGGGGCCTTAAAAACATGAGGATCCACGGGGCCCAAAATGTCTGAATGTGGCCCTGAAGAGGAGCTGCTGATGGTTCTGCTCCTAGTCTAAACCAGGGGTCACCAACATGGTGTCTGGGGGCTCCAGGTGGCCCCCAAAGGCCACATAAGTGGCCCCCAAGGGCCACAGAAGTGGCCTGAAACGCTGAAGAAGATCATCAAGAAGTCTGGACTGAGGCGCTGAGCTGGACGCATAAATCACTGCAGCATCTGTGGTTCTGAACTGAAGGAGGAACCATGGACTCCTGGTTTCAGACTCAGAGACACAGAGAGACTCTCCTACTACGGTTCAGTCAGTTTCTCTGAAGAAATCAATCAAACTCTGGATGCTGATCAATCACATGTTCTTTACATGTTCAGAAATGTTTCTCAGAGCATCAGAAATGAAGGTTTTTGATGAGGAAGGATCAATGATGGACATTCTTCATTCAACCATCACTAAAGCTGAGCCAGACTTCCCATAATGCATCATTCATCCCAGCGTTCTGTGCTAAAGTGATGCTTTGAGCACGTGATGACTCCCACTGTGGAACCATCAGCAACATTTTCTCTGGATCTACAGAGACTTTCCCTCTGACAGTCGCTGCTGAAAGACATTGTTTCTGCATCGGAGACAAAGTGGAAGAAAAGTGACGTCACAGACAGACTTGGACTAAAACTAACAAAAAAAGATCCCAGACTCTTAGTGCTTAAAGGGTTTGCTGGTATCAGGGCTTCTGTTGGTTCTGCTGCTCCCAAAGTTCATTTTTCTCATCCCAGACCACCCCCCCCTCCCATGAGAGAGCTGCTTCTTTACTGTCAATGACGTCATGAATAGAATCCAGACCATTCTCATGTTTTTAAGCAGTTTTTGTTCATTCAGGTTCATGTTTTCCTCATATCGTCCAGCCTGATCTGGTCTGTCAGATCCTTTTATATTATTGTTATTAACAGAGTGGCTAAATGAGTGCTGATAACACTAGGAACTACAGATCCCATGATGCAGTGCTTCAGCTGCCTTGCTGAACTGTTGAGCTGTGCAGCTTCCCTGGAACTCAGAGGAAAATGTGATGAAGGCAATGATCAAAAGGGAAAATCCTGTTTCTGGATGTTCTTAGCGTGATGACGTCATCTGCATCTCTGCTGTACGACTAGCGTCCCTTAGTGGTGGAAATCAGAACCACATTTCTCTCTGAACTGGAGAACATTTGACAAAGCAATCCAACATGAACTCTGACCGCGTCAATCCAAACTAGCTGATGATGCTGCTAGTTATGGTGAAGCTAGCCCTCACCATACTGAAGACTACAGTGGATTCTGGACACAGACAGCTGGTTCCATATGGAGGAACGTATGGGGATCTGATTTCTATCAATATACAACTATTTCTTTATCTTCTACCAGGCAGAGCCCCCAATCAGCTTGGAGGACTGACCTCTTCAGTGGGGGTCAAACATCAAGTACCTGGAGACAGCAGCCCCATCAGTGCCTTGAGAGAGATGATTGTCCCTCTCTGGACATGTGGTTCAGAAACAGAGAGCTTCTCTCTCCTCTGAACAGATCAGGAGGCTTGTGTGTTTGAGGAAGTGGCTCAGTGCAAAGAGCCAGAAATGTGGGGGCAGCCATCCATTCGTTCCTGCAGTTCAGCAGAAAAGCAGAAAGCTAGAGCAGAACATGAAAGTCTTCTTTCACTTCCATTCTGGATGCTCTACAGACATTTGTTCTTTTTTTTTATTAACTTGTCCTGTCCAACAGCTGGGCAAACAGATGAGAGCTGAAGGCCTCTTATGTTGGATATATTTTACTTTAACAACAGGGGTTATTAATCTTCAGACAAACCAGAGGAATGTCTAAATAAACCCCTTTTGGAATCCAGGACAAACTTTATTAAATTCCATTATATTTGAAAATCCTTGGTGCTGGACTGGACGGAAAAGGTAAGGAGGGAAGAAGAGAGAGGGATGTTAGAGAGGAGGGGGGATAGGAGGGTGATAATAGGAGAGGGGGGTAGAACCATGAAGCAGCCTAAAGCAACAACTTTACTGGATGTTTATCATTACGGTAAGGTTCAAGTGTAATACAATTCTCAGAGGGCGGGGCCTGTCCACACACACATTCAGATGTTATAAACACACCTGTTAACTGCAAAGATGTCCACATGTCAACATGAACACAAAACATGCACACAATACAGATATTGTTCACACACGCATACTTATGCCTTTAAACCAACTAGTGTGAAATATTTCATTCATTCAATCATGCAAATTATTAGTGTAAAGGTGAGCTAACACCTGTGCTCAGGTGAGTGTTTATGTTCTTCTAAATGGATGATGGAATGTGAAAAGAAGGAGGGAGAGTGTCCAGCCATCCCCACAACAAGACCCCCGCCGCAGCAGCAGCGGCAGCCAGAACTCCCAATGCCACCCAGCAGCAGGCGGAGAACAACCACCCCCCGGGCGATCACATCAGCCACCCAGGCCAGGGCCAGCAGGACCACCACGAGGCCCCCAGAGCCAGAGAGCAGAGAGGCACGGGGGGAAGAGAGTGCCGCCCCAGCCCAACCAGGGGAGCAGCCCCCCCACCACGCCGGGAGGGCCCAACGCAGGGCCCCACCCGAGAAGAGCGCCCACAGCCTCAGACGAGCACCTCATCACCACCCAGGAGTTCTGGGTATCCCCCCGCCCCAACCCCAGGTACGAGCCAGAACCACCCAAGGGAGACCCGCTCTGCGCTCCAGGCAGCCATCCACCGGGCCTACGGTTGGTCCAGGAAGGAGCAAGGCAGGGGACAGCCGGCCCCGCTCAGGATAGGGGCACCCCGGAGAAAAGAAGGGCCCACAAGGGGTGTTGTTAGCAGGGCCCGACCAGGCTCGGCCACAGTTGGAATGTGGGCGGGGGCCCAGCGCCCAGGGGCAAAAACCCGAACCCACTCCACAGGGAAACGGACACCCCCGGCTCAGGTGTAATGTGAACCCCCTCCTTGTGCGGAGAGAGCCCTGCCGGGCCCAGGAAACCGGCACCCAGGGGACACGGCCGCCGCTGCCAAGGGCCCAGCCCCCCCAACCAGGGATGGGGTAGGGGACAGATGGACCTTGGACCCACCTTCCTTGTATAATGTGTGTGCGTGTGTTCGTAAGGATGTATGTGTGTGTGTTTGTGTTTGAGTGTATAATATGAGGAGTAAAAGGTGTGTGTCCTAGGGGGGTGCAGTTAAAATTGGTGGGTAGGGCACAGAGAGGACATTCCCTGATTACTCACAGTAATGTCCCCTCCCTCTCCCCACCAAGGGTCCCTAAATGTCTAAGGTGCGGTTAAAATTGGCGGGTAGGGTGCTGGGAGGACATCTGCTACTTGCTGGCAGTGATGTCCAAGCACCCCCCCTACCAAGGGCCCTACATGTCTAAGGTGCAAATAAAACCGAGAGAGGGGGGCCCATTCCATACGGCAACCATGGGAGGGGGACCACTGCCAATTAGCCCCCCCCAAAGCGCATCGCAGGCTAAAACCCCCACCCCCTCACCCTAATATGAGATTATATGAGGAAGGGGGTGAGTTGGGGACAGCTGGTAGACTGTCTCCCGGTGGTCAAACATTCGTCCCCCAGCATAGGGCCCAGGTCCCCCAGCCTCGGGGTCCCATCCCCCGAGGCACCGACGCCCCAGGCCCAGCACGACCCACCCCACACAGCGAGAGAGGAGCCAGAAAGCGCCCCCCCCCCCCCCCCCCCCGATCAAGCCCAGCCCCCCACCCCCAGGTGGACAATTGTTCTTTATGTGGATTTGGACTTCATCTTTTTTTAGTGACAGTTTTTCATTTCTAGTGGTAAATGAATCTGCATTTGTCAATTCTGGTTTCAGTGACTGAATGATGCTCTGACCAAACAACACTTTGTGTGTTTTTGTTGTTCTAGTGACATTCAAAGGAAGTGTCTGTTCTAGATTCAATAGTTAAAGATCTGTTCTAACTGTTTTCTTCACGGCTGCAGACAGAAAATCTTCCAGTGAAACATCAGAAAGTTCTTCACCTGATCCGTTCTTCTCATCCTTCAGGGAGTTCAGCTTCTTTACTGACCTCAGAGTCTGCAGTCTGCAGTCTGGACTCTCCAGAAAACCACACAGATGAACAACTCCTGAATCCAGCAGGTTATGGTTCGCGCTCAGGTCCAGTTCTGTCAGATTAGACAGGTTTTTCTTCAGAGCTGAGACCAGAACTTTACAGCTGATCTCTGACAAACTGCAGTCCCACAACCTGCAATGAGACAAAAAAGTGTGTTCAGGAGCAGTGATGCAGCTGGAGGTCCAGGAACTTGGTCCATTCAGTCAGGTGGGACCCACCCTGATGACAGACTGACAGATGACATTTTCACTGTTTGCTCATTTCTTTGGGATTTGGACCAAAAACATGATCAGGAATAACAATAACAAAAATTAGAAGTGACTTGAAATGAAGTGAAAACAGACGAGGAATTGAAATGTCATTGATCATCAGGAATTATTCAGGACTACATGTTTACAATCCAATAGATTTAAAGCTTCCATTTAGAAAATGTCAGATTTCATAAAATAAATAAAGAAACACTGGCTGTGTCCAAATTCCCACCCTCCTCCCTAACTCCTTGTAATGGAGGACTGTGTCTCTGATTCGGGGGAGGAGTTTAACATCAAACAGGACGGGGGGGGGGGGGGGGTCAGGACACAGGGAGGAGGAGACAGAGATGTGACTCCACTTGGCAGATGTTCCACATTTATTCTGTTGTTGATTCATATTCCAAGTCAGTCTGCAAACAACTAAAGATCCTCTCATCACGACACAAACAGCACAAACTGACCCTCTGTCAATCAAATAAAGTCCATAAACAATAAAACTGAGTCTGTCATTATGAACATAAACTCCTATAATATTATCAATAGAATTCAATCTGCTTTAGTGCAGGAATATCTAGTGTCCTGGATTCTAGAAGTAATTCTAACATCATGATCACTACTTTTATTTAAACGGTGAATATGACGTCATTGATTTCACAAAGTGAAAATCTAATTAATATGAGTGTTTAGTGATGATGATTTATGAATCACTGAGTTCAGAAGAAAAAATCCTGGATGGTTTATGTAAAAATACATTTAAATACTTATTTTTTGGCTAAAGTGTGAATATTTTCCCAACCAATAATATAAAACCCTCCAATTCAGTGTAAATGTATCAAATAAATGACAGCAGTTCTCCTAAAACATAAATGTCTCCTTTTAGTCTCTATCTAAACTAAAGAAAACTCTGGTTTCCATCCAAATGACAAATCAATGTCTCCATCAAAGTTTCCCACATATCACCACCTTTAGTTTCTAACAAAGTAAAGCACAGAAGTCCAAACCGTAGAACATGAAACCGTTTCAGAGCTTTTCTCACACACACAGTCCAGTTTAGTCCCGGTACCGGCACCTTCAAGCCCAGAAAAAGCCTTGCAGGCCTGTTATTGCTCTAGGAAAACATGGAGTTTGTTGCAATCATCCAGTCAGATCCAGAGAGAACAGAAAGACCACAACTCCGCTAAGTTCCATGTGACCAGCGTGATGCACGTTACACCACAGCCTCTACTCCCACTCCCATCCAGAAAACAGCTGTTCACCCGCAGTTCCTCCACTCACCAATCCCAGCTCATGTTCTGATCCAAATGTCTCTACAAACACTCTGGAGGGAAAAGTCTCCATGTGCTCTGTCTCCAACTTCCTGTCTTTAAATAAACTTTATTAACAAATATTGCACATACTATTTCATGATGTTTTATATATTTATGAGAGATTTATTAGTTGAGTATGTATTTGTATGAGGTCATATTGATTTATTTAATTATGAACAGTTTGGGACTCCATAGGAAACATAGTCTCTTTGGAAACTTGGAAACAGATTTTTATGCCTTTATTAGTTTATTTTTTTTTAACCTGTTTTATATTGTACATGTCTTGTACACACAGTGTGTAGTGTTCATGGTTGGTAGATTGTGAAAAACCTGCAAATTGATTTTAAATTAGCCATTATATTATTCAATATATTTCATTTTGCTTTAGAAACCTGTTCATTATTTTAAAATATTCATTTTAATCATGTTGAATATTATTATAACTCTGTCTTTTCTTCAGAAGCTCTGATTTCTAAATCAATATTTTCCAAATTATCTTTGTTTTTATTTCATGTTGCTGTTTTTCAGAATGACTTATTTATTTCATTAAGAGCTTTTTCAGCAGAATTAGTGTCTGTCAATCAGTGAAAGTGGGCGGGATCTAAGCGCTCATTGATTCCTGGAGATGAACTCGTGTTCCTGGATACCTGCTCTGTGGTGTTCCAGTCAGAGAGATGACAGATTTCTGCTGACATTAGAGGATCAAATGGAGACAAACAATCTGTCAGCTGCAGAAGATTCAAACCTGGACAACTCTGTTTTTCTAGTTTGAGGGTTCCTGTGGATCACAGAGGAGCTTTCTTTAAGATCTGGTGTAGGTACAATAACCGTTCGGCCTACAACTACCATTCAGGGTCCTTCGATTCACACTATGGTGGCCCCACTTGGACAAACTATGTAGCGTGAAGATCTGCTAAGGCTCTACATATTTTCATTTCATGTTTCCTTTTGCAACATAAAGTTCTTTTCCCTCATAAGTTGTGTCAGACATTATTGTTTGTTGTGTTTACAGAGAGATTTTGTCACAACCCACTTTATAAAAACATCTCTGGCTGTTAGAATGAACACAGAGTGAACTGTGTCTCTAATCAGAGCAGCTGGAGTCACACTGACTGGATTGTTTTATTTCTTTTTTAAACCACTGAGTTGATTTTTCATTTGTGTTTAAAAATAAACTGAAACTGAATTCTGCCTACCCGCCCAAAGCCATTTCTACCTGCAGATTTAGAACCAAAACCACCAGATCTGGTAACACTGAGGATGTGTTGAGGTGCATACTCCCCCCTAGTGTTGAGGGGTGGGCATTGCACAGTAACGTACACTTAAGCCAGAGTTTTTCAACTAGTTTGTCGTGGGAAATTGCCTGAAATTAACTGATCTAGAAACTTTGTTTTTTTTTAAATCAACTTTATTGCACATTATGCCATTTTATAAGGATGTACTTTTAGGTATGCAATAAAAACATATCTGCAAATATCAAATACAAATATGTAACAAACAAAAGAACAAGAATAGAAATAGAACTAAGCCAGGGGATTAAACTCTACGAGAAAACACTGAATCTATCACATACAGACAATGTTCTGATGCTTTTTGCTTCTCTGAATTTCGAATACTGTTGATATACTGATTTAACTCAGAAAGGAAAACAGTGAAACAGGGTTTTCTACCAGAAAATTTACATTTATAAACATGGAATTTAGCCAAAATGAACAAAAGATTTAAAAGTAAACCGGAGACCTTTTGCATATTTTTTTATATTAGACCCAACAAGAAATCTTTCCAGAATAAGACAAAATATATTATATTAAGTTCCGGTTCCGGGTTACGGGCAGGGCGCGTGGAGTGCCTCTCTGCGGATACAGCTATCTTCAAATTACTTCAAAAGTTGATTTTCTCCAAAAAAAAAAAAGAGCTGACCATGGCCCCCAGGAAAAGCTAGGAATACGAAGACCTTAAAAAGACTCTTGAAGATATTCAAATAACGCTGAAAAGCTTTATGGACCAGGTGTCGGCTAAGCTAACACCACTTATGGAAATGATGGAAGAGTTCCGAAGATATCGGGCTCAAAACGAGCAACGAGAAAACCGGGTCGACATTCTGGAAAAACGACTGGACGATGTGGAACAGCAAGTAAGGATGAATAATGTCATTCTCACTGGAGTACCGATCAAGCCTCGAGCAAAGCTGACACCAGGAGCAAGCACAGCTAATGCTAGCGCTAGCGTAGCTAGCAGTGCTAATACGGAGCGCGGTGGAGAGACTCTGGATCAGCAAATACATTCATTTCTCACATCTAAAGGGATTTCCCTGGATCTCAACACCATGGAGACCTGCCACCTGCTCCCCAGGAGAAAGGAGATGGATAAACCAGCGATCCTCATCAGGTTTGTGAATCACAAACACAAGCTAGCTCTGATGAATCAACGTAAAAATCTCAGAGATTCGGCTGCTTATCTGACCGACCATCTGACCAGAAGGAATGCTGAAATCTCCAAACATGCACGGCTTCTCAGGAAGCAGAAGCAGATTGAGAACACTTGGGTTAAAGGCTGCAGGATTTACGTCAAACCACTCGGTCCACCGGACCGGTCCAAGGTTCTGGTTGTGAACACCATGAAGGACTTTCAGAAGTGTTTGATCACGGTCGTCTGAAACAACATGGAGTAATAAACCAAAGAACCAATTTCAAGAAATATGACACCTGGATTCATCGCTTTCTCCATCTGTCTGACGTCACCTGAATTAACAGCAGAGATTTCTGACCTGCAGACAACTTGACCTCCACTTTCACCGAGCTGATATCAGCTGAAGAAGGATATGGACCTGAATCTAATGTCTGCAGACATAACATGGAAGAGACTAGAAACTGTTTTGAACCCAGAAGATCAGCTGCTATTCAGCAGAAGAAGAAATACCAACCTTGGATAATCCACAGATTATGGACCCTTTTATTTTCCCTTACAGCATTACTTTATTATAAAAAGATAAAAATAAAAAAAGTAAAACAAATGATGAATCACTTATTGAAAATGGTTAAATTGATCGATGTTTAATGATATTACTTCACTTGCTCCAAAAATTGATAATTTGATTAAAAAATCTTTCCTAATGTAACATAATTTTGCACGTTTTTAACTTTTGATACTTGATACTTAAAAAAATTCCTGAAACAGTGTTATGTCTATTTTACTGATATAATTTTATGTTTCAATCATATCAATGACTTTTATAAGTAACATAATCTGCATATATTTTAGATAACTAATCTGCATTTGCCATGTTGATTTCTAAAATAGTTATTTTTTAAATAATAATTAAGTAACTCATCTTTGTCATGTGCTTTATTGATACCTTATGATTTTTAAATCTGTCTGATAAAAGCTAGGAACCGGATATTGATAAATCATGTAATAAAATGGTTACAGTATAACGGGGTGGAATTATATAAGTTCACTTCCTTCCACTCCCTTTCAAGCAATATTAATTAATATGTCTAATTATCCTAAGTTTGATTAGTTACTGTATGAATGTATAACTGATGATTATATTGCTTTTGTGTATTATTTTTACTCATTGCTTGAAATAAACCATTTCAAATCAAATAAAAAAAAATAAGACAAAACAAGAATCAATTTTATCATTAATAAAATCCCACATCTTCTGCCAAAACACCTTCACTTTGGGACAATACCAGAAAAGATGGATAACTGTTTCAGGGGAATTACAACCAAAACTACAGTGTTGTGAAGGCTCAGCCCATCGTTGATGACATCACAGGAAGTGATGCAGAGTTCCTTTCTTCTTCTGTGGTTTTCTGGTTTGTTGAGCTAGTTCCTGATTCCATGTGCTCCCGGTCAGCAGCAGAGAAAGTCTTTAGTTGCAAAAACCATGTCTAACACCAAAGTTCATTCCAGTTGCTGTATTTTCAATATTAAGTAACTGAGAAAACACTAAATTGGAATATTCAACTACGGAATAAATTCAAAACATCTGACAAGTGGAGTCACCTCTCCTTTTTCCTCCTCCCTGTGTTCTGACCGACACCCCATCTTGTTCACGGTTAAACTCCTAACCCGAATCAGCAATACAGTCCTCCATCCTCACAGTCCTCCCTAACATTCTGGTCCTGCGAGCTGGATTAACAGTACTCAAGATGGATCTAGCAGAAGAGATGCACCCTGATGTAAGGCCCAAGAGACAGATTTGACGTCCTCTCAGACTCCAAGATTATGAAGTAGATTATGTGGGATATCAACCAAGAGATCTACCACAGTGGAGCTCACCACCTCCACTGAGGACTCTCGCCCCCCTGCAAGAGGACCCAGCCCAGATGAGTTTCTTCCAACCCCCTCAAGTTCCCTCAGGAAGCTTCATGGAGAATGCTGCTCACTCCGAGACGCCTCAGCTAGCCCCAGGCTGCTTCCAGAGGAGAAATATGGGATGGGAAATGCTGTCTGCAGCCACCCGCTCATACCAAGCTGGCCCACACCACGGCCCCCGCTTCTCCGCAGAAATCAGAACTATTCAAGAGGAGAATGCCAAGCTGCGTCAGTCACAACAGTGGATCCAGTCAGGCTTAAAAGAACTGCACGAAGCTCGAAGCGAGATCAAAGAGCTAATCAATGTCGCTCGGACACTGAAATCAGAAATCGCTCAGTCCCACAGTCCAGCTCAACATCCCAGAGTTGCAGTTCCCCAGACCTCCTTTCCTAAACTAGAACCTCAGGAGGAGAGTGATTGGCCTGATCCTCCCCCTGGCCTGAACCAGAAGAAGACCTGCAGCAGGATATGAAGCAGCTAAAGATTGAAGGGGCAAGTAACCAAGCATATTACTTTTCTAGAGACTCTGATAATTCCCCTCAGTGGCCTCCTCCTCCTCCAGAACATATAACACTGGCTGCAGCCTCTGTAAATACAAAGCAGTCATTCTTTCAGCCAACTCAGCCCTTATCTCCAGCTACTAGGGCAGCACCACGCATTCACCCCCACATGCCACCTGCAGTACCTGAACAGCTCTATAGAGGTCCTCAACCTACCATTCCTAAGTTCACAAATCCAGACCCCAGTGAGTTTGCCAGGCTACGCATAGCCCTCGAGAACCTGCTTCCTGCTAACACCACCGAACTGTTCAGATACCAAGTACTTGTAGACCACCTTAAAGTGTGGATGCCATGCTTTGAACAACTTTGTCAAATAAAAAAGCCCTTTAAACGCTGATTCTATTGATACCAATAGTTAGCGTCGAAAAAAATCCGAAGCATATGAATAATAGACATCGTTCGAAGGAATCAGAGATTTGAATTTGCCGCTAAGAGCGCAGGCTGGAAGTGAACTCGATATGACCTGTGACGTCACGAAAGGCATTGACTTTCGTAGTTCCGCTTCGGACAGCATGTAAACAAAACAGGTAGTCTTCGTTTCTCTCGTGTTTAAATCTGTTAATCATCAACATGCCAAGTCGTTGTGTGGCAGCTGGATGTAGCAATACATCTAGTGAAAGTGTATCTGTGTATAAATTCCCAAAACAAGAAACGCTGCTGAAACAATGGACAAAACAAGTTCAGCGAACGAGGGCGAATTGGGTGCCAACTAGAGGTAAGATCTTAAGTCCGAGCCCGACCGGACCCAAATTTCGGGTCCGGTCGGGCTCTAAATGACAGTCATTACGTTCGGGTCGGTTCGGGCCGGGCTTCTCTCTCGCTGACTTTTTTAATAAATATATTGTAATGGCTGCAAAGAAGCTCCTCAGGCGGCGGTTGTCAAACAGCTCTTTATTAATCCTGGATGTCAGAATGGTTACCGCACGAACCGAAAGGCACAGCCAGCTTCTTCTTACTCAGAGGGAGAACGTTCACCTAGCGCACACACACACACACACACACACACAGGTGGACCCCGCCCCCTCCCACCAGTCACCAGCCCACCGTTGATTGACATACACTGTGGTCCAGCAACTGGCAGAACGAGGGGGGCGCCGGCCACCCGCAGCTCTGCGCACGTGTCGTGAACGTAATCTTCCCTCCCCAAGCCCGCATCTATTTTGTTTAGGTTTCCCCGATATGGAGCAGCAGGAAGTCAAGGATAAACTTCAGACAGAGGAACTGAAAAGGCAAACGCGCACCGCCGCGGCTGCAGTATTTCTCTGCGTAATGAAGCGAGTGCGCATCCAGATCTCTCTGTCACTCTTTCTGTCTGGCCTCGTATTCTGTGTTCCAGCGTTATTTCATTGATCAAATGCATTTGTCATGGAGGGAGGAACCTATGCGCAGAGCTTCCAGCGGATACGGTTGCAAAAGTGACTCATCATCATGATAATCTCCGCAACTTTCCTCTTCATCTTTCTGTTCAGCTAGCCATGTTGTCTGCCCTTTCGTTACGTCAGCGGAATGCGTGAAGCCGGCAGCCGTCCTCGTTGTTTATATCGCGTTTTTCGCTATTTATTCTTTTTCGAAAAATATTAAAAACAATCGCAACATGAAATAGAGACTATTTACTATATTTTGGCTTATTAAAATAGGCCATGTCACCCACACTTTAAGCTGGAAGAAGCCAGGCTTATAGCGGATGCTTATCTGAACTCTTCAACCCCCTACACCGACTACACTGGCAGCGCTCCATGATAAGTTTGGCCAACCCCATCAACTTGCCCTCAGAAAGATAGCCAGTGTTCTCGATGCACCTGAAGTGAAGCGTGGAGATATTGCTGCATCCCAGAAGTTTGCCCTCCAAATACAGTCTCTGGTGGGACTGCTGCAAACCTTGGGCCCTGAAGGTGAAGTTGAACTGAACTGTGGATCACACGCTGCACGTCTCCTCAGCAAGCTTCCACCTGAACAGCGTGCGGATTTCCGCAGACACCAGTTCAAGCGGGCAGGAACCAGTCACACTTTAATTGACCTGTCAGAGTGGTTACGCTATGAGTCCTGGTGTAAAGGGTTTGACAACCAAACCACTCCAAAGACTTCCAGGGACAAGCCAATTATGAAGAATGAGACTCGTACACCCAAACAAAGTGTGATGGTCCTCCATGGCGCCGGTGAGTCAAAACCCACCTTGTCATCTAAAGCTGGTTACATGAAAGAGAAGATTAAGAGTAAAGTGTACTGCGCCTACTGTGACAGCAATGAACATTATCTCAGTCAGTGTGATGAAGTTGCCAAACTCTCCAAAGAGCAGCTAAAAGACTGGATTCAAGTCAACAGGCGTTGCTGGCGATGTGCACGAACCCACCTTGCTGCTCAGTGCACATTAAAGAAACCTTGCAGCTTGTGCAATGGAAAGCATCTCCTGCCCCTTCATGAGATTAATACAAAGACTGAAAGAGTTCCTCATGAAGTAGCCAAGCAAGAAAGCTGCTAACCAGCTCTGCCTCCAACACCCTCTACTTAGATCGACCAGGAGCAGGAACCCGAGTCATGCTGAAGGTGGTTCCCATCCTCATCCATTATGGTGGACGGACCCTGAGCGCATTCGCAATTCTGGATGATGGGTCTGAAAGTTCCATGCTGCTACCATCAGCAGCCAAAGCTCTGGGCATTAAGGGGACACCTGAAGATCTCCCTCTCCGCACAGTCAGACAGGATATTCAGGTCCTGCATGGATACGCTGTGACCTTCTACATCTCCTCAGTGGCTCAGCCTCACACCAGCTACAAGATTGAGGGTGCTTTTACAGCTAACCGTCTAAGCCTTGCCCAGCACACCTATCCCATCGAACGCCTGCAGAAGAAGTTCAGCCACCTACGTGGTCTTCCTCTTCCTGCTCTAAGAGATGCAGAACCGTTCCTCCTTATCGGTTCTGACCAGCCTCACCTCATCACACCAATTGAGCCAGTCAGACTCGGCCCCCCCGGCAGCCCAGCAGCAGTTCACACAAGACTAGGGTGGACCCTCCGAGGCCCAGTTCACCTGACGGGGCGGCCTACCAATGCAGTGCAGTGCCTGTTTACCTCATCCCCACCAAAGGTGGAAGAGCTTTACAAGCATGTGGAGAGGCTCTGGCAAATGGACACCGTGCCGTACCGACCTGAAAAGGAAGTTGTTCGTTCCAAACAGGACCAACAGGCTGTGGCCATGCTCGAAGCCAAGACAATCCGCACAGAGGTGAACGGCATCAACAGGTATGCCACCCCATTACTGCGCCATCCAGACATGCCATTGCTAGCTGCACCAAAGGACTCTGTCTTGGCTCTGCTGCGCAGCACAGAGAGATGCCTTCTGAGGAACCCAGAACAAGCTGAGGTGTACAAGAAAGAAATAAAGAAGCTAATAGATGCAGGCACTGTGAAGGAGGTCACTGAAGAAACCTTTCACCAAGAGGAGTGGAACATCCCCCATCATCTCGTTACCCACAATGGGAAATCCCGGCTGGTTTTTAACTGCTCTCATGAGTACCACGGACAGTCCCTGAATCAGTTCCTCCTACCGGGTCCCACCCTCGGGGCTTCATTGCTTGGAGTCCTGCTAAGATTTCGAGAGCACCCCATTGCAGTTAGTGGTGACATCAAAGGGATGTTCCACCAGGTCCGCCTCCTTCCTGGTGATTGCCCCCTCCTCAAGTTCCTGTGGCGGGACCTACGAGTGGATGAACCTCAGAGAGTTTTTGAGTGGCAGATCCTTCCTTTCGGCACAACCTGCAGCCCCTGCTGCGCCACTTATGCTCTTCAACGCCTCATCGCAGATCAAAGCCATCCCAGTGAGGACCTGAAGTTTTTAGTGGAAAATTGCTTCTACGTTGATAACTGCTTACAGAGTCTAGACTTATTGGAGGAAGCCAAGTCCCTCGTGGATCGCCTAAGAGCTCTCCTAGCATCAGCAGGCTTTGACCTACGCCAGTGGGCCTGCAACGATGCAAGTGTACTCAGCCACTTACCTCAAGATGCCAGATCTGAGAGCCTGGACCTGTGGCTTGCACGAGATAAGACACATCCACAAGAATCTACCCTTGGCCTCAGTTGGAACTGGGAGACAGACACCCTGGGCTACAAACAGAGGTCCGTAACCTATGAGAAACCAACTCTGCGGAACATCTACAAAGTCCTAGCATCACAGTATGATCCCTTAGGTTATCTGTTACCCTACTCCACCCGCGCAAAGCTCATCATTCAGCAGTTATGGGACAAGAAACGTGGCTGGGACGACTCCAACCTGCCCTCAGAACTAATTCAAGCCTGGACCAGTTGGGAGGCAGAGCTTCAGTTTCTACCTCTGCTGTCTCTCCCACGCCCTTATGTGCCTGTAAGTACCACCTCAGGAGATACCACGCACCAAGTCCACATTTTTGCTGATGCATCTGAGCAAGCCTACGGAGCAGTGGCATACCTGCGGACTCAAGAAAGAAAACGGTGAGGTACACCTGTCCTTCATTCTTGCACGTTCACGAGTGGCTCCTAAGCGCGTCCAGTCGATTCCCCGTCTGGAACTCTGTGCTGCCCTCACAGCGGCCCAACTAGCTCATGTCCTGCAGAAAGAACTCACCCTGACAGTGAGTCAGATGGTGTTATGGTCCGACTCCACAACAGTTTTAACCTGGCTGCAATCCCAATCCTGTCGCTATAAGGTCTTTGTCGGGGGAAGAGTGGCCGAGATCCAAGAGCTCACAAAGAATGGTACCTGGCGTTATGTGGATTCAGTCAACAATCCGGCGGATGACCTTACCAGAGGGAAACCCCTGAGAGACCTCACAGCGCCTAATAGGTGGTCACAAGGACCTCCTTTTCTTCTCCAAGACCCAGGCACTTGGCCAGAGAGACCTAGCACAGAGCCACAGGAAGACTCTACAGAGCTTCGGAAAACTGCCGTCTGTGGTTTAGCAGTTACTTCCCCAACCGGCCAAAGTGCTCCTGTTTACAAGACCTGGCAGGAGTGCATAGAGGCTAAAGTCCTTGCCCTCCACGCATCAAGCCCTTCAGATTCTCCTCCGATCGCCGAAGAGTATCATCAAGCGGAGAAACTTGTCCTACAGCAGGCACAACAAGAGTCTTTTCCAGAGGACTACAAACTGTTAGCAGCAGGAAAGTCAGTCTCGTCTGGCAGCCCCTTACTCACCCTCTCTCCTGAGCTGGAGCAGTCGTCAGGCCTAATAAGGGTAGGTGGTCGGCTGCGTCGGTTAGAGGGCCTTAGTGACTCAACGTTGCACCCAATCGTCCTAGACCCGACACATTCAGTTACGCTGCTGCTGATTAAAAGGTATGATCAAGACCTCCACCATCCAGGTCCAGAGCGGGTCTTCGCGGAGTTGCGGAGATCATTCTGCATATTGCGTGGTAGGGAGGCCATCCGCAAATACCAGCACACCTGTGTGGAATGTCGGCGCTGGAGGGCCAGACCAGCCATCCCTAAAATGGCAGACCTGCCTGCTGCTCGCCTGAGAATATTCAAGCCTGCTTTTTACTCCACTGGTGTGGACTGTTTCGGTCCAATGCTGGTTAAAGTGGCCAGACGCCATGAAAAGCGTTGGGGGATAATCTTCAAGTGTCTGACAACCAGAGCAGTAGACCTGGATCTCCTGAGAAGCATGGACGTGGACGCCTATCTCATGGCCTTAAAGAGATTCATCGCCAGACGTGGAACACCAGCGGAGATTTGGTCTGATCGGGGGACCAACTTCACAGGTGGAGAACGTGAACTTAAGGAGGCCTTTACAAGCATGGAACCTGCTCTACAGCACCAGCTTGCTCAGCAGAAAATTAGGTTTCACTTCAACCCACCAGCAGCTCCACACTTTGGTGGTGTGTGGGAGCAGGAAATTCGTTCTGTGAAGACGACCCTATACACATCTGTTGGAGCCCAACCAGTATACGAAGAAGTGCTTCTCACTGTGCTCTTGGAGGTGGAGTCCATCCTTAATTCCAAACCTTTGGGCTACGTCTCTGCGGACGTGGCAGACATTGACCCTGTGACACCTAACAGTCTCCTGATGGGGCGGCCTGACAGATCGCTGCCTCAGGTGGTCTATCCAGATACTGAGATCCTGAGTCGGAGACGTTGGCAACACTCACAGGTGCTCGCTGACCACTTCTGGGCAAGATTCCTTCGGGAATACCTCCCCACCCTGCAGACCAGGCAGATATGGCATTCAGCCACTTCAGAGCTCTACGCAGGTGCAGTGATCATGTTAATTGATCCTCAGCTGCCCCGGGCATCCTGGCCTATAGGAAGAGTTGTCAAGATTCATCGGAGTGATGATGGACACATCCAGTCGGCTGATGTTGAGATAAACGGACATGTGTACACCCAACCAGTGGCTCGTTTAGTTATGTTACCTGCATTGCCATCTGAGGAAGATTAGTTTGACTTAGTACTTTATGTTTATTCGAAGCAAATGTGCCTTACACATTTGGGGGTGGCTGTTGTGAAGGCTCAGCCCATCGTTGATGACATCACAGGAAGTGATGCAGAGTTCCTTTCTTCTTCGGTGGTTTTCTGGTTTGTTGAGCTAGTTCCTGATTCCATGTGCTCCCAGTCAGCAGCAGAGAAAGTCTTTAGTTGCAAAAACCATGTCTAACACCAAAGTTCATTCCAGTTGCTGTATTTTCAATATTAAGTAACTGAGAAAACACTAAATTGGAATATTCAACTACGGAATAAATTCAAAACATCTGACAAGTGGAGTCACCTCTCCTTTTTCCTCCTCCCTGTGTTCTGACCGACACCCCATGTTGTTTACGGTTAAACTCCTAACCCGAATCAGCAATACAGTCCTCCATCCTCACAGTCCTCCCTAACATACAGAGAGTGTCAATGTTTAATCTAAATCTGTTTTGAATAAACATTTTAGCTGGATAAATTCTATTGATAATCATAAAATAAACTTCTTTAACCTTATTAGTGATTAAAAATGTATTGGGTGTTTGCCAAACCTCTTCCAAGCAACGTCTTCAACAAATATGTTCCAATAATTGGAACATAATTGATACACAACAATAATCTTATTTTGAAACCCATGTTCTGTGAAGAGTGACTTGCGTTTATGTCCCTGTTATTCCAGATAGAATATCTGTGAGGTGAAAAGTTGTGTTTGTGTACAAGGGACCATGAATGGAATGCTTGGCCATAAAATGCAGATAACTTCAGTGGGATTTTACATACATCATAATTACACATGAGAAAGAAATCAACACCACCAATTTTAGATCAAATATGAAGAGGTATTAGGCCTGCACAATATACCGCAAATTTATCGTTATCGCAATATCAACCGGTGCAATATCCATATCGCAAAAGTCAGCAAAAATCGCAATAGATGGTTACCTTAAATGTGCTAAAACAATCTTATGGCAGCTTGAAGTATTTAACGAATAAAATAGGTCCATTTATGCATTTGACCAATTGGATGGACCCCTTCACGTTGTTGACCAATTAGATGAGCCCTTTTATTTTAGATGTTTGCCTCCTACGTCAACAAGGGTAATTTGGAGTATCATTTTTAAACTGTTGCGGTGAAATGGTAATGACGTTTTTGGTTGTTTTGCCATTTGTTTATATACCACAAATGATATCGTCATCGCAACATTGATCACTCATATCGCAAGTTTTGCTCATATCGTGCAGCCCTAAGAGGTATAGTGTTACAAATGGAGCTGGGATTTCTAAAAAGTTGTTTCAGCCAATTAATTTTAAATGTGTTATTCAAAGTATAAAATTCCAGAAAATTGAGGCCACCTTTGTCATAGAAGTTCATGAGAACATTTCTCTTTAAGTAATGGGTTCTGTTTTTCCAGATGAAATTAAAAAGCATTTTGTCAATTTCTGTGATAGTTTTATTATCAACATGTAAAGCCAAAGCTGCGTATGTTAAGCGGGAAATACCTTCTGCTTTGCTGAGTGAAATCCTTCTTCTCAAAGCTAAATCTCTGGAGAGCCACTGATTCAATTTCCTTTGCGTTTTTTCTATTATTGGGTTAAAATTTAGGGAGCTTCTTGCATGTTGGTCTTTTGTTATTAAAATACCTAAATATTTCACTTCAGATTTAACTGGAAGATTATACAAAGTGGTAGCAACACATTCTTTAATTGCCATTAATTTGCATTTATTCACATTCAAACAAAGACCGGACGCCTTTGAAAGCGTCTCATTAACGTCATAAGCAACAAGAATCTGCTTTTCATTTTTCAGAAAAAGTGTAGTGTCATCTGCAAGTTGAGTAATAATTAGATCTGTATACAGTGATCCATCGCTATAACACGGTTTACTTTTCATGGTTTCGCTACTTCACGGATTTGCATCGTGCATTGTGTTCTGCGTTCTGATTGGCTAAAAGTCACTCCGCTTCTTCTCTACCTGTGCGTCAATAACGTTGCAGTTTAATATGTACACGAACATAAAACAGCTTGCCAAATTTACATTAAGTTTGTGAAAATTCTCTTCCAATTTCAAGTTTCTCTAAACCCATAGAAAAAAGAGCGACAACAACTGTCAATCACTGTGTTCTTCTCCTGAACAAACACAGCAGCACTACGGGCTTTAAAAGGAGAAAACACTGCAGAGAGGAGTCAGGATGCAGCGGCTCAGTGTGTAGAGCAGTGAAATACACCTGAGTCACTATTTGTCCCACTGTACTTTGTATCTTTTTCATAATCATTTTAAACTTTCTCCCGTTTAATCCAATTACTTGGGTTGCGGTGGGCGGGGCTAATCTCTACGATTTGAAGCCTTCTGTTCACATTGATAATTAAAATTATTACGTGACAATACAGTACAGAAGTTATTTGTTTAAAAAAACGTTTCTAAAGTACTTTTATTTGTGAAACAAATGCTTGAGCCTGTAAAATGGTTTGTTCTTTCTTTTTAATGTATAGTAGAGTATTTAATTGTATAATAATTGTAAAAATAAATAGAGGTTTCTACTTCACGGATTTTGCCTATCACGGGTTCTTTTTGGAATGTAACCCCCGCGAAAAACAAGGGTTTACTGTACATGAAATCTGAGCACAGGTGATGCTGTGAGAAATGTAACTAGGATGCAATGTTTAAAAGGGAGCAGATAATGACAAGAATTGTATTCTTATTATTATCTGCTCCCTTCTAATCATGAAAATGTTCAATATGGAAGACAAACAGGTAAACATTTTGGACATCACTAATTTTTATGAAAGGAATAAATAAATAAATGAAATTAAATCTTTGTCAGTAGCCGTGTTTCCATGGGCAAAAGTAATCGGAAAGAATGCCTGATCGGAAAGAAAATGTGTCATGTAAACGCGCCG
Source organism: Oryzias curvinotus (assembly GCA_023969325.1). Taxonomy (NCBI): domain Eukaryota; kingdom Metazoa; phylum Chordata; class Actinopteri; order Beloniformes; family Adrianichthyidae; genus Oryzias; species Oryzias curvinotus. The sequence continues at coordinate 699,682 of CM043715.1, forward strand.
TTCGGTATAGTCTCCCCCGGTCAGACTCTTTTGGATCAAACTTTCTTCCTGATGGAGATAGGTGGGTTATACCGATCCTTTATCCGATCGTGGAGCATGTAAACGGTCATTCCAATCATGTGTCACTTCTGCTCTGGTTTGCGTCACGCATAGATGGTGTTTCGCTGAGAGAAAGCTTTGGAGCTCAAACAGGACCAATCAGCTGCTCTGTGGAGGCCCCGTGAAAAGCGCCGCTCCGCTCTCGCCCCGCTGGCTCTCTGCCTCTCCCCCCTTCATGAGGGGTATGCGGGGCAGGAGCGCTTCAGTCCACTGGCACCGGGGTGAGCAGAGGAGCCGGATAACTTTGTGTGTGAGGGGAGGGAGGGGTGCTTAGTTACGTGTGCGTTTTGTTGTTTTGTTATGTGTGGGAGAATTCAGACTGCGATCCGTCCCGCCGCTCTGGGTTAGCGGCTGCAGGACTCAGGAGGACCGTGTTCGAGCAGAGCTCGGACCGCCAGCTCACAGCTTTGGGGCGGTGTGTGAACTTTTCAGAGCAGAAATAAATGTCGCTCAGCCCTTAGAAACAGTTCAAACAATAACGTGGAATTGTGTTTCCAGCTGTCTCCCGACAAAATAAAGACTGATGTTATTCCCACACAATGTACAGCCAGGATGCAGATTGCTGCGTTTCCCCGCATGGTCCTGGATTTTGTGTCCAAAGGCTAATGTTGTTAGCCCGTGTTTATAGCCAGTCCTAACCCTTCCAGCTCGGTTCATCAACATAAAAAGCACTGTCCACACGGATTAAATAAAACGATGAGCGAACAGGTGCTTCATAATATTAATTACACTAATAAAAAGCACATTTGGAAGATCGCCTCGTATTACGGAGCTGCTGCATAAAAGTCTGTGGCAGCAGTCTGTTTACAACGGGGCACTACTGCGCATGCCCAAATGATTCATTCCGACCGAAAGTGTGACCCATGGGAACGTTTGTTCTGATGGGAAAAAGGTTTTCTGATCCCATGTGCACAGGTGAATTTTAACCCGACCATTGATCCCATCAAGATATTTTGCCCATGTAAACGCAGCTAATGAGATAGATGCCTTCTACTGCACTGGATTTAATGTGATCTGTTAACAGTTGAGAAACTCAAAGGAACAGATATGGAGAGACAGGACAACCTCACCTAATTATTCTCTCTAGACTAAATCTGGGAGAGGTGCCACCTGCTAATTTAATAGAGCTGTTAAAGTTTTTGTATATTGTTACAATAGCTGAATAAAAGTATTCTCCAAAACCAAATTTTTGAAGACAATGCAAAATGAATTGATGTTCTATGGTATCAAATACTTTGTAAAAATCCAGAAATAAAATAAAACCATAATCATTTATAATGTCTGGATGATCAAGAAAGTCCAAAACTGGCCTGATATTATTCATTATATGTCTTCCTGTCATAAAGCCAGACTGGGTCTCATCAATTACTGAGTCCAGTGTCAGTTTGAGTCTTTTGGCCAAAGATTGTTGCAAAGATCTTCTAATCATTGTTGAGTAGTGATATTGGACGCCAGTTATCTAAGAATGACGTGTCTTTCCCAGATTTTGGAATTAATGTTGTCAAGCCTTGAGTCAATGTTGTAGGAAGAAGTTCTTTATCTATACTTTCTAAAAACATTTGATGTTAAAAGGGAGACAGATCCTCAGCAAAACATTTTTTTAACTTGTCCTGTCCAACAGCTGGGCAGACAGATGAGAGCTGAAGGCCTCTTGTGTTGGACATATTTTACTTTAACAACAGGGGTTATTAATCTACAGACAAACCAGAGGAATGTCTGAATAAACCCCTTTTGTAGTTGAGGCCAAACTTTATTAAATTAAATTAGTAAATTTATCATATTAGAAAATCTTTGGTGCTGGACCGGACGGAAAAGGAAAGGAGGGAAGAAGAGAGAGGGATGTTAGAGAGGAGGGGGGATAGGAGGGTGGTAATAGGAGGGGGGGGTAGAACCATGAAGCAGCCTAAAGCAACAACTTTACTGGATGTTTGTCATTATGGTAAGGTTCAAGTGTAATACAAATCTCAAAGGGCGGGGCCTGTCCACACACACATTCAGATGTTATAAACACACCTGTTAACTGTAAAGATGTCCACATGTCAACATGAACACAAAACATGCACACAATACAGATATTGTTCACACACGCATACTTATGCCTTTAAACCAACTAGTGTGAAATATTTCATTCAATCACACAAACTATTAGTGTAAAGGTGAGCTAACACCTGTACTCAGGTGAGTGTTTATGTTCTTCTAAATGGATGGTGGAATGTGAAAAGAAGGAGGGAGAACAAAACATTTATAAAACTCTGAATTCAGCCCATCTGTTCCTGGTGATTTATAGATTGAAGTTGTTTTATGGCCTTTTGTACTTCCTCCAGTGTAATCATGCTCTCACATTGCTCCTTTTCACTTTCAGTAATGGTCTTCACTGTTAACAAATCTATGAAGGCATCTGTTGAACCTTGACTACATTTAGAGCTATAACGTTTCTGGTAAAATTCACAACAATAGTTAGAAATGACTTTATGGTCTTCTGAAATAGTTCCATCTATATTAATTCTGTATATGCTTCTACCTTTAGAGTGGTGTCTCTCCAGATTAAAGCAGTCGTGTGAATTTTGTTCACCGTTTTCAAGCCGTCGATGGAGATCTCACAAAAGCTCCCTTGGCTTTTTGAAGATATAAATGATCCAATTCAGTTTGAAGGTTAGAGAGTTGGAGTTTATAGTGTGTCAGGATTATTTTTGACACAAGTGAGTGATTTTTGAAATGACATTTACGTCATGTGCCCTTTCATTTTTTAGCTTTATCACTACTTACTTTTCTGAGATATTTACTTGTTTCAAATGTATAAAGCTCCCAGAATAAACCATATTTCTTGTCTATGTTAGCTTTAGACCCAAAAAGTACCGCGGTCAAGTGAGCCGACATCTGTGTTAGTGTGGTCTCTAGCCGTCACCGACTTTTTGCATGCGCGTTTACATCCTAGTTTAAGGTGCACACGTCCAGCGAGCTGAAAAGACGTATAAAACGCTAATATAACCCATCATATCACAGTTACCCATGATCAAATAACATGGACTGTGCTCTGACATCTATGGGAGCTATTGCAAGCCCTATATTGTTATTTGATGTACAGATTTGTTCATTTAGATTGCATGTCTTACTATTCTATAATAAACTACCATAAATAAAGTGTTTTGTTTGAAATATAATCAATCAGACAGATTCTAAAAGTGTGTTTGAACACTAACAAGAGTGTTTTGTGTGTTGTTGAGCATGGCATGGAATGGAATGAAACAGAAATAAGGATTCTCCACGTAAAAGGGCACATCTGGTCCTGTCATGTCAATTCATTCTAAAGTGGTTTCTGTCTAAGATTACACAAAAATTTCAATGGATTATTGTTGGTAATGATGTTCACTAAGGTCAAAGCAAGTTTGAAGAAGATTGACTGAAGAAAAAACAGATATTGACATTATAGTCTAATTCAGCCTCCCTCATATGTAGTTAGAGTGTAATATATGAACTATCTAAAATGCTACTTTGTCCAAAGGTGACATACAATGTTCACTGGATTATTGTTAGTAATGGTGTTCATGATCATCACAGCACGTTTGAAGAAGAATGACTGTAGAAAAGTAAAGATATTGACATAATAGACCAATTCAGGCCTCCTCATTCATACTATAACATGTTTATAAACCTCCATATTAGGTAAACACATGGTAAGAGTATTTTTCTGCAGTAAATCTTCTTCAGACTTGCTGTCATGAACAGGAACATCATCACCAACAATAATCCATTGAAATTTTAGAGTCACCTTTGAAAAAAGTAGTATTTTAGATAGTTTACATGTTACACTCTGACTATGAATGAGGAGGCCTGAATCGGTCTATTAGATCAATTTCTCTAATTTATTCCAGTAAATCTTCTTCAAACTTGCTGAGATGATCATGAACATCATTACCAACAATAATCTATTGAAATTTTTGTGTAATCTTTTAATAAAGTTGCATTTTGAGTGGATCAAATGTTCTACTTTAACTATAAAGGCAGTATGCTTAGGAAAACTAAAACTTTAATTTCTCTAATTTTCTCCAGTAAATCTTCTTCAAACTTGCTGAGATATTAGTGAAGATCATTACTAACAATAATCCATTGAAATTTTTGTGTAATCTTTTAATAAAGTAGCATTTTGAGTGGATCAAATGTTCTACTTTAACTATAAAGGCAGTATGCTTAGGAAAACTAAAACTTTAATTTCTCTAATTTTCTCCAGTAAATCTTCTTCAAACTTGCTGAGATATTAGTGAAGATCATTACCAACAATAATCCATTGAAATTTTTGTGTAATCTTTTAATAAAGTTGCATTTTGGATGGTTTCCATGTTATGTGCTGACTATGAATGAGACTGCCTGAATGAGACTATAATGGTAATTTCTCTAATTTATTCCAGTAAATCTTCTTCAAACTTGCTGAGATGATCATGAACATCATTACCAACAATAATCTATTGAAATTTTTGTGTAATCTTTTAATAAAGTTGCATTTTGAGTGGATCAAATGTTCTACTTTAACTATAAAGGCAGTATGCTTAGGAAAACTAAAACTTTAATTTCTCTAATTTTCTCCAGTAAATCTTCTTCAAACTTACTGAGATATTAGTGAAGATCATTACCAACAATAATCCATTGAAATTTTTGTGTAATCTTAGACAGAAGCCACTTTAGAATGAATTGACATGACAGGACCAGATGTGCCCTTTTACGAGGAGAATCTTTATTTCTGTTTCATTCCATTCCATGCCATGCTCAACAACACACAAAACACTCTTGTTAGTGTTCAAACACACTTTTAGAATCTGTCTGATTGATTATATTTCAAACAAAACACTTTATTTATGGTAGTTTATTATAGAATGGTAAGACATGCAATCTAAATGAACAAATCTGTACATCAAATAACAATATAGGGCTTGCAATAGCTCCCATAGATGTCAGAGCACAGTCCATGTTATTTGATCATGGGTAACTGTGATATGATGGGTTATATTAGCGTTTTATACGTCTTTTCAGCTCGCTGGACGTGTGCACCTTAAACTAGGATGTAAACGCGCATGCAAAAAGTCGGTGACGGCTAGAGACCACACTAACACAGATGTCGGCTCACTTGACCGCGGTCAAAAAGTTGTCATGACTGCTGCAGCACTTCCCTTGTTTGGTCTGGTTTCCGGTGGGAGCAATCACGCTCTATGTCCGACACCTGGTCGGGCTCCTTCATAAGGTCATTCCTGTGATTCACTGCCGGAACGTTAAGTTTCACTTGTAACTTCTTCTTCCAGCCTTCCTGCTAAACTTTCCACGGATCGTTAAGCCTGCCACGTCATTGCCTCGTCTCCATCGCTAAGTCCACACGGATTTCTCATGTAAGCCCAGGACATTCTATTGACTTTATAAAGGGGGGATTCCTCTGCTGAGGTCTCCGAGTGTTTTCCACTCATCACCGGCATCCAGACTCTCTCCCCCCTCCCTGCTCTGTCTGCTCATTTCCTCTCACGGCTGCGAGACTAGAAGTCCTGCTCCCCCTGCTGGCGGAGGTTGCCAAAGCTCCTACAGGTCTGCAGACTGCTACCCAGGACAATAAATCTGACTCATTGTTATTCACTCTCGAGTTTGTTTCTATTGGCTGTCCCCAACAAGAACCTGACAAAAGTGCTATTTGTCTTTTGATTTGTTTTTTAACAGAGTCATCCAGTAAAATCGAGCTATTCAGTTTCCAATAAACTGAATGAGTGGCATAAGACTTAGACGTAGTAAACTTTATCTTAATAACTGTGGCTTTGTGGTCTGTAAGAGGGGTGGGGCAAATGTTTACATCAATCAGATCTATAGCAACACTTTTTAAGACCAACCAAACGTCAATTCTGGACTGATTTGTTCCAGTTTTGTTCCTCCATGTAAAGCATTTGACATCAGGATTTTTCCTTCTCCATAGATCATGAAGGTCAGATTTCTCCATAAAATTCTTTAGCTTGGTGTTGCTTCCATCCGGCCCACGAGGAGGACATCTATCTAAATTATTATCTGGAACATTATTGAAGTCACCCCCCAACAATATGATAGCATTTGGAAATGTCTCTAACCATTTTAACAGTAAGTTTTCTATAGAAAGAAGAAGTTGATCATTGTCTTTGACAGTGTTGTATCCATAAATATTGGCTGAAATAACAATTTATCATCACATTGTAGTATTTGACAAATATAATGACCTGATGGATCACTTTCAGTGAGTAAAATATCCCCACTAAACCTATTTTTAGAGTTGTTACCCCGGCTGATCGCTCTGTACCGTGTGGAAACCATAAAGAATGACCCCACTGACACTTTGAATGAGACTCTAGTAAAAAACAGAGATCTGAATGAAACTGCTTAGCAAAAAGAAATAAAGCTTTGAGTTTAACATTGCTGCGTAGCCCCCTGGCATTAAAAGAAACAGAAGATAGAGTAAACAGATGAACAAGAACAATAAACAACACACAGAAAAAAGGTTTGGTTTTAGAAAAACTATCAAGCTATTTAACAAATAGTGAATTATCGAGATCAGCACCAAAATACAGGGGTATCAAACATACGGCCCGCGGGCCGGAACCGCCCCGAAAGGAAGTTCGATCAGGCCCGCAGGATAATTTGAAAGTGAAAAAATACATAAAGGACATGGATTTAATTTTTTTTTTAAATGCAATTCTAAAATTCTGTAGTGGGGCACTGTATTGGTCAGAGTAGAAGACAGGCCACATCACTGAGACAGACCAAACAGCAGTCGGTATCATTGCGCCATCTGCTGCTTGTTACGACGTTGTTTCTACCTCCCAACTACACCCTCATAAGCCAAAATGTCATTATCAAAACAGAGGAAAATAGATAGATAGTGTAGAATTTTCAAAGAAAAATGGACCACGTCCTATTTATTTACGGAGATGCACGGGAAACCTTTGTGCCTGGTGTGTTTGCAACACGTTTCGGTATTCAAGGAATACAACATTCGGTGGCACTATGAGACTCATCACAGCGAAAAATATCACAGCTTGCAAGGACAACTGAGAATAGAGAAGATCAACGAATTGCTGGGAGGTCTGAGGAAACAGCAGTCAACTTTCACCCGGAGCCGAGAAGTCAGTGAAGTTGCAGTAAAAGCCAGCTACCTGATTGCTAGCCAAATTGCATTAGCATCAAAGCCGTATTCTGACGGTGAATTGTTAAAAGATGCATGACAAAGGCGGCTGAACTCGTATCTCCAGAGAAATGACAAGCTTTTGCCAATATTAGCCTGACTAGGAATACTATAGCAGAGAGGATTTCAGAACTATGGGCAGGTTTAGACAGCCAATTGAAACAGAGAGTCAAGTCATTTATTGCATTTTCCGTCGCAATTGATGAGAGCACTGACATCACAGACATGGCTCAACTGGCCATATTTATTCGTGGAGTTGATGAGAGACTGACTGTTACTGAAGAATTTCTCGAGATGGTGCCTATGATGGACACAACAACAGCCGCGGACATTTTCGGCTCTGTCGTTGCTGCGCTGGACAGAGTTGAGGTGGACTGGTCCCGTGCTGTCAGCCTGGCTACAGACGGCGCACCATCCATGATCGGAAAGAAAGCAGGTGTCGTGACAAAGTTCAGAGAGAAAGTACAGGCCCTTAATGGAGGAGATCGTTTCTGGACATTTCACTGTATTTTGCACCAGGAGGCATTGTGTTGCAAGTCCTTGAAAATGGACCACGTTATGGAGGTGGTTGTCCACACCGTAAATTTCATCCGAGCCAGAGGTCTTAACCATCGTCAGTTTGACACCCTTCTCAGCGACAGCAACATCACCCACAGTCTGCCGTACCACACTGAAGTGAGATGGTTAAGCCGAGGCGCTGTGGTGAGACATGTCTTTGATCTATGAGAGGAAATTGGACAGTTCATGGAAAAAAAAGGAAAACCGGTGTTGGAATTACAATCTCAGGAATGGCTGCAGGACCTCGCATTTTTGGTTGATATTACTGAACACTTGAACAATCTGAACAAAATGTTACAAGGTCGCAAAAAAGGGGTTACACAGTTTTGTGAGAACATACATGCATTTAAGTTGAAGCTGACTTTGTGGGAGACGCAACTGACAAGTGGTGACCCTGCTCATTTCCCCTGTCTGAAAGATATGCGTGTGACCAGACCTGATGTGGACGTGAAACGGTACAAAGAAAAGATTGCAGGATTACTGCGGGAGTTTGAGAAACGTTTTCAGGTATTTGGTGAACTTGAGACAGAATTTTCAGTTTTTCGCTCACCTTTCACAGCTAAAGCATCTGACCTGCAGGTCGACATCCAGCTAGAAATTATTGATTTACAATGTGACTCAGATTTGAAGGGCAAATTTGCCTCCGTAGGTCTGGACACATTTTATCAATATCTATTACCAGGGTACTTGAAATGAACAGCCCTGGCTGCTAAAATTTTGAGCATGTTTGGGACAACCTACCTCTGTGAACATATTTTTTCAGTAATGAATATCAATAAAACAAAAATGCATTCAAGACTCACACACAAGCACTTAAATGACGTTCTGAAAGTGACAGCTAGTCAGGACATGACACCTCAAATTGATGCACTTGTACAGGCTAAAAGATGCCAAGTTTCAGGAACAAAAACAAGTCCAGTCTAGTCTAATCTAACAGTCCAGGCTAGACTAACGCCTTTAATATGCTGCTTTAGTTACTTTTTGCATTGAAATACAACAGCATTGTCGTGAAAATGAATCCTTACTGTGTTGATTAAAAAAAGGGCATTTGAATGTTATTCAGCAGCTTCATTACTGTTCTTGCAACTGCATACATTTTCAGTATTTTTATGTTTTTTTCATGTATGAAGTTTACACATTAAAGGACAGGTGAATATTTTTTCCTAACACATTTAAAAGCACTCTCTTTAGTTTGTAAGCTGTAGGCAGGGGTTCATTTTAGATTTTATATGCACATGTGTAAATGCTTTAAAAATTCCTTTCTTTATAGGTCTCATTTAATCTTAAAGTTCATTACTACATTTTTCAATACCATTTACTTGTTGAAGTTTTGTGCCTTTGTTCATCAGTGGGATTAGCTGCCATGCATGTGAACTTGCACATTTGTTTAAGGAAATATGTGGTATTTTGTGAAATGTTTTGTAAAAGAGTTGTTCATTAAATTTAAGATTTTCCTAATGCTCTTGTGCTTCTTTACACCAAAACAGAGAAATAAACATGATATTTTGGTTATTTATATCTGATTGTGCTTTAATTTTCATGGTTCGGCCCACTTGACACCTACCTAGGCCGAATGCGGCCCGCGATGTGAAATGAGTTTGACACCCCTGCCAAAATACATTTTAGCAGCTTGAGTTTAAAAGAGGGAATCCTCTCAAATATAAAAATAAATAGGGATTTGGGAGGGGGGGGGTTCCTGAGAATGCAGAGGAGAACCCACTGGACTCCTCCCATGGTTGGAAAAACAAACAAAGAATCTCTCTCATTTATTTTTCTCTTTTCTTGCGTTTCTTTTTTTATGGGTGAACTTCTGACCCATCAATAAATCCACGGCCTCCAATGAAGTGAGCCGCCTTTCCCTCCTCTGCTTTCTTGATGTTCGGCCACAGCTTCTGCCGACTCTCCCTGTCCTCTTTTGTTAGGTCCTCGCTGAAGCGCAGGCCTTTAGCTTGGAGACACCCGTTCTTCTCCAAACCTCCTTCAGACGCCGGGAGATGAATCTGATCAGAACCCCTCGAGGCCTCGGGTCCTCCTGGCGTTTTCTTCCCATCCATGAGCGACATCAACAGCATCGGGAAACTTTTCTTTTTCTGAGGGCAGAACATGCTGGCAAATGTTGACCACCTCCTCGCGCACGTTTTCCTTCTCAGCCTCAGGAACGTACAGCCTCAGATTCCATCAACGACCACCATAAGCTTCCAGATCTGTGACCCGGGTCAAGCATCTCCATGTAAAGTCCTCAGTTTTTTCCATGACATCAACTTTGTCATTAATGAGTTTCATTTCAGAATCAAACCAAACCAACTATTTTTTCCAGAGCTTCTCTTCTTGAGTTGATTAGTTCGGCTAGCATATTGACTGCTTCATCAGACTTCATGGACCAGGGCGTGGTAGGCCTTTTAGCTAGAGGAGGCTTACTTGGGGTCACTGAGAGTGAAGGAAATTCCTCCTCCAAAGTCACGGGTATGTCCATGCTGCTGCCGGAGTAGTCGTGCTCGTTGGCTAACAACAAGCTAGCGGAGCTTTGTTTTTCTTTTGAAGATTCACTTCTTTTAGCAGGTTTTGGCATTTTGAATGGTGGGAATTTGTAAAAAGTGTCCAAAAGCTACAATCCAGAAGGTTCCGGTCGTTTTCTTGCTGCTTCAAAATAGCTTAATAAAAAGTTAGGTGCTCGGAGCTCCATATAAACAAACCGGTCATGCCGCCATCTTGCCGGCTCTCTCATCTAAAAACATTTCCATCTCCAGGATTTCAGCTCTGTGTTCATCCAAACATCCTGATAAAACACTGAGTAGTTAGGAATATGAAAGATCATAAAATACTTTTTTCTTTGTGTTTATTTGATTCTATTAAAGACATTTAAATCAGAATGACGGTACCGCGATTTAGCTGCAGTATTAACTGTTTTCTTAAAAGTCCCGCCCCTTAACTGTCTCCACCAATCATTCTTGGAGGCTTAATCACATGTCATCAGTCTGACCAATCAGAAGTGGTTAAAGTCTTCACTTCCTTGTTTAGATTTACCTCAAAAAGTCGCTCAGTTCTAACAGAAATACCAGCTAAAGCTCGTCTTTAGTGGTGTAGCTTTCCACAGAATCTGGTGTCAGACCGTGGAACAAGAGAACAAAACCATGAAGCTCAGAGAAGAGAGTCTGTCTGCATCACTACATCTCCCATGATGCACTGGGTTAGAGTGACAGCGTCTCACCAGAGTTTGGTCCAATTCATCTTTCTACCTGAAACACTTTTCTAACAACATCTGGATTATTTTAGATGTTAAACAACAGACACAATTAAACTATATGGAAACAATTGAATCATCTAAAAAGAAATAAAATGTTTCGTGGGGTCCCGCCGAGGATAATGCAGAGGCATCAAGGTGAGTGTGTACCTTCTTTATTCAGGTTACTAGCTCACTGGTCACTAGCTCCACGCAGGGCCACATCGGCACACGACACCTCATCACTTCCTGTGATGCTCCCTTTTAAATGATGAGCCCCTCCCATGGGGTGTGGCTCTTCATCATCTCCCAGGTGGCACCACAGGTAGTAATTTTAATCATAAAATAAATATATACACATAAAATAAATACACGGTGTGGGCCCCCTCCCCATCTGACAGTGCCACACTGTCACAAAACATTTTTGTTAAAGTTTTCAAAGTTTCATTTTTAAATAAGACAAAAGAAAAACTAATAAAACTTCAACATGTTGACTTTTTGTGTAGCTACAGAAAACATAACTATAATGTTAGTCTTTTTGTGTAAAATCTATCAAACATATCGCGATCATATTGATCAAAAACTACAGTACATTTGCCTTTGCACCAACATTTAAAACATAAAAATAAAAACATAAATCACTATTTAGAAAAGAATATATTTGGTTTTTGTGAGGTTAAATAAAATGACATGTTAATATACTGAAAGGAAAAACAACTACCAGGATAAAATGTCAAATTATTTAATTGAAAATTATTACTGAAAACTAACTTAACTTTTATTCCATATTTTAGAAAAACAGCTCCAACTTCCAGCTTTTTCTGCCAAAATTTTCACAAAAATGCCTCTGAGATCATGGAGGGACTGGAGATCAATACAGACTATGAGTTACTCCTTTTTTTAATTTTTGGATGCTGGCGTGCCGCAGGATTTTTGTCAAGGTTAAAGTGTGCCGTGGCTCTAAAAAGGGTGAAAAACACTGACTGAAGCATCTTCATGGATGTACTTATGGTGCTGCTGCTCATGTCTGAGTAAAGGAGGAGCCAATCACAAAAGTGACTCCACCTTCTCTGGTTTGATTGACAGACAGACTCATTCTAGTGGAAAAGCTCTTCATGAAATAAATAAGTTATTCTGAAAAACAGCAACATGAAATAAAAACAAAGATACTTTGGAAAATATTGATTTAGAAATCAGAGTTTCTTTAAAAGTTATAGAATTCTAATAATATTCAACATGATTAAAATGAAAATTTTAAAATGCTGTTTTAAAATAATGAACAGGTTTTTAAATCAAAATGAAATATGTTGAATAGTATAATGACTAATTTAAAATCTGTGTGCAGGTTTTTTAAACTATTTCACGATCTTTTATAGTGTGAAAATGCAAACAAAGCTTGTGTGTTTTTCAGAAAGAAATGATTCTGTATGTAAATAGTATTAAATCCTGGACTAACAAAAAAACTGTTAGAACAGTAGAAACTATGGAGTCCTGTTATGTTCAGAATAAATAAATGTGACCTTGTTCAATCACACAATCAACCAATGAATCTCTCATAAATCTGAATGACATATTTTTCTGCAAAACATGAGTTTTTCTGCAAAACATTACATTACAGTCAGCTCTGTTGTTAACTGAGACGGTTCAAAAAGTGGTCAAGGTTAGCATGAAGCTGTGACGCGGATCTGCTCGAGACCTGGTGGAAAATAAGATGATTTAATCCTGGGAAACTAAAACAAACAAGCGGCATATATTTTTCTCCCCCCTTCTTTTTTTCTTTTTCGGATAAACACACCATCTCAGTGTCATTTTTTTTCCGGATTTATTCCGTCCTGGAGAGTTTCAGTAGCGAAGAGGATCTGGACAGCCTGACGCGTTACATTGACGAGCAATACGAGCGCTTCGTCATGAGGAAAACTCCTCAGTCAGCCAAGCCAGCCGCCCCCACCAAGCGGAGCCGGCCCGAAGAATCACCGGGTGCTTCCCCACCGAAGACGGAGTTTGAAACCAACGCGTGGGATATGCTCCTTAGCATTGATGCTAAGCTATCCAGCTTCGACAGCCGTCTCTCCCTCCTGGAAGTTCTTCACCGGGAATTTCAAGACATCAAGGACGCTTTAGAATTTTCCCAAAAACAAGTGGAAACCCTGACCGAGGAGAATTCAACGCTGAGAGAGTCGGTAAGTTCTCTTTCTGATGGAATGAGCCGACTCTCTGAAGAAAATAAAAAGATCAAAGAGTCCATTCTGGATCTTCAATCAAGATCCATGAGAGATAACCTGGTGGTCATGGGAATACCAGAAACGCCAGAAGAAAACGCAGAGGAAAAAAATAAAAACTTTATTCAAAGCCAGCTAAAGCTCCCAGAGGAAAAAGTTAAATCCATAAACTTTCACCGTGTGCATCGCATGGGAGCAGCGAGACCTGGGAACCGCAGGCCCAGACCCATCGTGGCCAAGTTCGTGCTCCACAAAGAGAAGGAAGAGGTGAGGCGCCATGGCAGGGAGCTCCGGGGGACCGACTTCAGGATGGATGATCAGTTCCCCAAAGAAATCGTGGAGCATCGTAGGATCTTGTTCCCCATCAGGAAGAAATTTCTGAGCGAAGGGGCCCGCGCTGTCATCTCTGTGGACCGACTCTACGTGAACGGACAGCTGCACCGCGACCCAAACGTCACTCCCTGGCTCTTCTAAACCAGATATGTATCCACACTCTTTACACTCTCTGCACAGGTGTTACTTTATGCTTATATGTGACACACTGGGCATAACTCACGGGGTATAAAGGTTCTCCACTTTAGGTCATATCACCACCAGTCTCCTCAGCAGCTTCAAACCTGTTTCTAATAGGTTTGTTCTGTTTTTACCCTCCCTGTTTCCTTAATTATCCCCCCCTCTGCACTCCTTCCCTCTTTTTCTTTTTTCACACACTATTCCCTTCCTCTCACCTAAGCTGCCACATCACTCAGCCATTCTACAATAGTACTGATCTGCACAACACACTCAGACACTCAACATCTCCAGCATTACATCCCATGCACTGTACATTACACATAAAGCCTTATAGCAACAGCAAGCACACCATTATGTGTACATATATACTCATTTTTGCCTCAATCAACAACATACAGTTTCTAGCATTCACCTCAACAGCTGCATGTCCACCCTAAGGTTAGTTACTTGGAATGTGCACGGAGCTGGAACCAGAGAGAAGAGACTGAAAATATTGACCAAATTAAAAGATCTCAAAACTGATTTTGCGTTTCTTCAAGAAACTCATATGTCTAGTTCCTCAGTGAATATTCTCGCCACAGCAGATTTTCCAAACATATATTCAGCTTGTTATAACTCTCGACAGAGAGGAGTAGCAATTCTGATAAACAAGGAAGTTAAATTTACCGAAGCTAACCAAGTCATAGACCCAGAAGGAAGATTTATAATAGTCCCTCTTTCCACTCAAAATATGCAGCTATGTTTAGCTAATGTGTACGCCCCCAACGTAGATGACCCTAAATTCTTTCATTCTTTCTTTTCTGTGCTATCTGAGCATACAGACAAATCCTTAATCATTGCGGGTGACCTCAACATGTGTTTAGATCCAGAGATGGATAGGCTAAATAACACAGGAACTCTTAGAACATGGCAATCTACAAACACTGTTAAACAGTACATGGAGGATTTTGGTCTTTGTGATATTTGGCGTGTATTCCACCCTACGAAAAGAGATTATACCTTTTTTTCCACAGTTCATCAATCATACTCCAGGCTAGATTATTTCTTGGTCAACAGCTCCTTATTGAGCATAGCTACAGAAGCACAGATCCATCCCATTACTGTCAGTGATCACGCACCGGTTTCTCTAACTCTTAAAAACAAAACATCAGCACCTTCATTAAGGAGCTGGAGGTTCAATACATCATTGCTCAAAGACCCTAACTTTATAGACTTCTTTGCTAAAGAATGGCCCTCATATCTTCAAAATAATGACCACCCAGGTATTTCCTCATGCCTCTTATGGGAGGCTGGGAAAGCAGTCATGAGAGGCAAAATAATCGCCTTCTCATCCCACGAAAAAAGAAAAGAAAACTCTAAACTAGTGGATTTAGAGCAAAAAATCAGATTGTTAGAGGAAACATACAGCAACTCTCCGGATGAAAAAACTCTACAACAAATAAGTAAGAATCGAATTAAATGAAATAACTAATCAAAGAACACAGTTTTTATTACAGAGACTACGCCTGGAGAGGTTTGATCACAGTAATAAATCTGGGAAATTTTTGGCAAATCAACTAAAAATAAACAAAGAGAAGACACTATCTCATCAGTCATAGACCTAACAGGGAACGCAACACAGGATCCATCCAATTTCAATTTTCAATTTATTTATTTAGAGGATAAGCCCCTTGAGATGTGTCATCTCGTTTTCGAGGGGGTCCTCAAAATACAACAAAACAAGCAAATAAATAAATAACCAACAGATACAGCTGAGCAAGTTTTACATATATCAAAACAAGACGAAAAAGAACTTAAAATTTACAAGACAACAAACAGGCACACACACACACCCACACACACACACACAAACATAGACATTTAATGCACCTACTAGTAATTAATTTAAGGTAAGGAAATAAAATATTAAATAAAAGGTAGAAAAGAAATCCAATTAAATTAAAAACAGTTACATGAGTGTTGAAGATGAACTAAACAGGCATTTTTAAATGCAAAGAATGAGGTTAAAGAGCGAATGGATGGAGGAAGATTGTTCCAGTCGGAGGGTGCCTTATCATTAAATGAATATTTTCCCATTTGTTTTTTAACTCTTGGAACAGCAAAAAAGAGTTGATCTGCATGACGTAAATTTTAAGAAGACTGAAAAGGAGTTAGATATTGTTTGAGATAGTCTGGATAGCTAAGGTTAATACATTTGAAAATGAACAATAGCCAGTGAAGTTGACGTCGAGAGGATAGGGGAAGCCAGGACAGTTGCTGAAACATAAGACAGTGGTGTGTTCTAAATGGACAACGAAGAATAAACCGACACAAGCTGTTATAAATAACGTTCAGTGGTCGAAGGTTAGTGAGAGTAGTGTTTTGATAAATGATGTCACCATAATCTAAAATCGGGATAATCAGTTGTGAAATTATTTTCTTCCTGACTGAGAGACTAAAACAATTGATTAATAGATAAAGTAATTTTAAACGATACGAAATTTTGTGGACAATGGACTGTATATGGGCACTAAAAGAGAGAGAGGAGTCAAGCCACAAACCGAGGTATTTGAATTCTTCTGCTACTGAAATAAGTGACATGTCCAGGTAAGTTATATTTATTTCACTTGCAGCTACAGGACGTAGTCTTTTTTGAAACAACATAAAATAGGATTTAGATTTGTTGAGTAGAAGTTTATTGGATTGTAACCACAATTGAACAGAATAAAAAGCAAGTTGAATTGAATGCTGAATGTCAACAATGTTGGATTTAGATGAGTAGATGACAGTATCATCGGCATAAAGTTGAATATTGCTGTAGATGCATTTAGTTGGAAGGTCATTAATGAAAATAGAAAATAAGAGGGGACTGAGCGCGGAACCTTGGGGAACACCTTTGTCTACGCTTAGAAAATTGGAGTAGCTGCCATTAAAAAGCACACACTGCTGACGATGATGAAGGTATGAGTTGAACCAAAGGAGCGAGGATCTATCAAGGCCAATTGAATGAAGTTTGTCCAGTAACAGATAGTGATCTACCATGTCAAAAGCTTTGGTAAGATCAATAAATAAGGCACCAGTTAACATGTTATTATCAAAACCAGAGAAAATATCATTGGTGAATTTTAACAAAGTTGAAGTTGTGGAGAAATGCTTTCGAAAACCGGATTGGAAAGGAGATAGTATATTATTAAGTGCTAGGTATTCCGAAAGTTGATTAAAGATAATTTTTTCATATACTTTGACAATACTGTTGATGATTGAGATTGGTCTATAATTGCTCATGTCATTAGAATTCCCTCCTTTATGAAGAGGTATAACTTTTGCACGTTTCCAAGCCAGGGGGACTTCAGACGTGCTAAAAGAGAGATTTAAAAGAGTAGCCAAGGGAAAACAAAGCACATGAGAAGCAAGTTTAATAAATTTTGCTTCAATGCCATCTGGACCAGCACTACTGGTGGATGAGAGCTCATTTATGACCTGTTCCACATCAGTCGGATTGACCATTCTGAAGGAAAAGGTACTGTCACTGGACATGTTAACACAATGAGAAATGGAATGAGAAGGAGATTGAACAGGAGGTGATTTTGAGAAATGCTGACAGAATGCCTCAGAAA
Source organism: Oryzias curvinotus (assembly GCA_023969325.1). Taxonomy (NCBI): domain Eukaryota; kingdom Metazoa; phylum Chordata; class Actinopteri; order Beloniformes; family Adrianichthyidae; genus Oryzias; species Oryzias curvinotus. Next base: position 717,067 of record CM043715.1, read on the forward strand.
TAACAGCCGGGTCATTTGTACACACATTGTTAATGAGCATATTAGTTGAAGCAGAATCAGTTTTTCCTAATAGGTTGTTAATTTGCCTCCAAAATTGCTTTGGATTATAAGCACTGTTAGATAGACTATCTTTGTAATAGTTCGATCTAGCATTTCTAGTTCTTGTAGTGCAGATATTTCTTAAATGTTTGTAAGCACCCCGATCAGCAGGGTCTTGAGTACGATGGAATTTCTCCCAAGCTTTGTCCCTCTGTCTGAACAGACTAATCAGTTCTCCATTTACCCACGGCATCTGCTTGCCTTTTACTCGGATCACAGTTGGTGGTGCATGTTTATCAATAACATTCAGTAACTCAGTAGAAAAATAGTCCCAAGCTTCATTCATGAAAGGAATTAAGTTAAGTCTAGCCCAATTAATATTAAGCAAATCTTCAATAAAGTTATCAATGTTGAACGTTTTTGTTTGTCGAACTTTAACCAGTTTTGGGGGAAGACGAGGACTTTAATTTTCCAAATGCAATATATGATACAGTGGTCACTGAAGCAATCTGATAAGACACCTGAGTCCTGGATTCTGTCTGGATGTGTTACTAGAATCCAGTCGATAAGAGATTAGAATTAGTGCTGATTCTTGTAGGTTTGGAAATTAACTGTGAGAAATTAGAGCTATTAAAAAGAGTACGTTCAGTAGCAGATGACGGACATAACCAATTTATGTTAAAGTCTCCCAACAGGATCATTTCACTTTTACAACCCAAAGATGTAGCAGTAGAAACAATGTTTTTAACTGAGTCAGAGGGCGAATTGGGGGGTCTGTAAATATTACCAATTATCAGATGTTTATGGTCATGCAAAATTAATTTAATAAACAGGCCTTCAAAACACAATGGTGCCACTTTAGGTAAAATTTGATTTTGATTTGATTTGAAATGGTTTATTTCAAGCAATCAAGTAGGAACAATACACAAAAGCAATATAATCATCAGTTTTACATTCATACAATAACTAATCAAACTTAGGATAATTAGGCATATTAATAATTATTGCTTGAAAGGGAGTGGAAGGAAGCGAACTTATATAAATCCACCCCGTTATACTATAACCATTTTATTACATGAATTATCAATATCCGGTTCCCAGTTTTTATCAGACAGAATTAAGAATCATAAGGTATCGATAAGGCACATGACAAAGATGAATTACTTAATTATTATGTTAAAAATAACTATTTTAGAAGTCAACATGGCAAATGCAGATCAGTTATCTAAAATATATGTTACTCATAAAAGTCATTCATATGATTAGAACATAATACTATATCAGTAAAATAGACAACACTGTTTCAGAGATTTTCATAGTAAACTTTCATCAAGTATCAAAAGTTAAAAACATGTGCAAAATTATGTTACATTAGGAAAGATTTTTGAATCAATTTGTCAATTTTTGGAGCAAGTGAAGTAATATCATTAACTTATTATTATTATTATTAATCTTCATTTTTTTCTTTTTTTCTTTTTTTTTCTTTTTTTCTTTTTCTTTTATATTTAATAAGGTAATGCTGTATTTAATAAGGTAATGCTGTATAAGGTAATAAGGTAAAATGACACGTGACTGTATGTTTGAAGACACATATGTAGCTACTCCACCTCCTCTCAAACTTCTATCTGCTCTGTACAGAGTGTAATTGTCCAGGGTAATGACACTGTCTGAGATATTAGAAGAAAGCCATGTTTCAGATATAGTGATGACACTGGGTTTATTGTAAACAAGCCAGGCCCTTAGTTGATCTATTTTTGGTAATAGACTCCTCACATTAACATGAATAATTTGAAGACCTTTAACCATAATCAAGGGAACAGGAAAAAATAAACTGCCATAAAAAACACTGCATGAAGCAAATTTGACTAAAAATAACTGAATTAATAATTGCCAGGGGCACAATAACAGTCACACACATGCACAGACATTCACACAAAACACATAATTGAAAAAGCAGGAACATAACTGTTCAAAACCCAGAAAATTATAAAGATAACACAACAACCTCAGTCTGAAATAGAAAAAATAAAAATACAAAAACGTCAGTAATGTTGTAATTTTCAAGTGGAGATTACCACCAGATGGAAATGAGTATTGCCAGAAATAAAGAAGAGAAAAGAAAGAAAAAAAAGGAGAAAAATCTGCTCAACATCAGCAAATGTAGCTAGTGGAAATATTCAGAGCTGCAAAAAGAGAAATGAAAAGCTGCACGGAACAGATGGAGCAGCGCCTTGCGACATTACGTCATTACAGTAGTAGTTTACGGCAAACAAAGTTTCATATGGCCGTCAGTGTAAATTAAAGAAGTTTAGGTAGTTCAAAAGAAAAACAGTAGAGAGATTTTTACCGTCCATACTCAGAGGGACTGTTGGGAAAAATCATGAATGAAGAGCTCAGCCTTGTCAGGTGAGCGAAAGAACAGCTTTTTCCCCTCGACGTGGACTCGAAGCGTTGCAGGATATTGCATAGCATATTCAATATCCAGGTCACGTAGCTTCTTTTTTACCGTAGTAAACAGACAGCGTTTCTCCATCAAACCAGCGCTGAAATCAGGATAGATATGCACTCGATTTCCTTTAAACAGAAGCTCCTTTTTGTCACGGGAGAGGCTAAGAATGTTGAGCTTGTCCTGGAAGTGCAGAAACCTCACGAGGATTGGCCGTGGAGCAGTTTTAGGATTGGGATTAGGTGTTCCAGGAGAACGATATGCTCTTTCGATGACCAGAGGAGAGGGAAGTTTATCCTGACCAAAAAGTTGAATGAAAAGCTGACCAACGAAGCCGATCATGTCACGGCCCTCAGAACCCTCTGGCACACGAAGAAGGCGAATGTTAGAAGCTCTACTCCGGTTTTCTGCATCTTCAACTTTCTCCGCCAGGTAAGAGTTCTGTTTCTCAAGTTGTTTTATGCGAGTCTCCAGATGACACAGCTTATCTTGATTGGAACCAACGCGGTCTTCCAGTTCACCCACTGTAGTCTTCATTGAGTTCAGCGAATCTTGCATCTGGTGGACGCTATTATGAATCGTGTCGAGTTTAGCGTCAAAATGAGATAACATCTCATTCTTAAACTGCTGCAGAGTCTCAACCAAGGTTTTGTTTGTCACAGGTTGACCCATATCCGAGTCCATGTGGTCAAAATGAACAATAGCACAGCTTAGTATGTAAATTTTCAACTGATAAATTTCCAAAAGAATCAGCCAGGCATGAAAGCAGCCCAAGTATGAGTTGAGCAGGTTAGTTAATTATAAACACCAGACTGAGGTTTTATCGGAGCTCACGTCAGCCCTGCTGCACTGTTGGCCATCCGCAATAAATGCAGTTTTTAAAAACTTTTACCAAGGCCTCTACTCATCCCAAATTGACCCTTCTGACAATGACATCAACAGTTTTCTCAATAGCATAGATTTGCCTAGACCAACAGAGGAACAAATCACAGCCCTGGAGTCCCCTCTTACTGAAGAAGAGCTACATAAAGCATTAACCAACATGCCTAGTAAAAAAGCTCCAGGACCAGACGGCTTCCCAGCAGAATTTTATAAAGAATTTTGGCAAATTTTAGCTCCCATTTTTCTTAGAATGACAATAGAAATTAAGGATAACAATTATCTACCTCCAAATATGAATTCTGCAAATATTATCTTACTTCTGAAACCTGGGAAAGATCCCACATCACCATCCAGCTATCGCCCCATATCACTGATTAATGCAGATCTTAAAATAATCTGCAAAGCTTTGGCAGGAAGGCTGGAGAAGGTAGTTCCTTCTCTAATACATCCTGAAACGGGTTTTATAAAGGGTAGACATTCATCTACCAACATGCGCAGATTAATCAACCTCATAGATTATACAACCATCAACAATCAAGAAGCAACTATTTTGTCACTGGATGCAGAAAAGGCATTTGATCGGGTCAACTGGAAATTCTTAATAGCCACCCTGAACAAATTTGGCTTTGGAAAATCGTTTATTAACTGGATTCAAATATTACATGCCTCTCCTAATGCTCGTATCAGAACAAATGATCAAACATCTCCAAGCTTTAATTTACAAAGAGGAAGCAGACAAGGCTGTCCACTATCTCCGTCTTTATTTGCTCTATTTATTGAACCTCTAGCTGCTGCAATTAGGCAAAGTCGAGACGTTGAAGGCATTCAAACCATAAATTTAGAACACAAAATAAGTCTTTATGCAGATGATGTTTTACTATTTACTCCAAATTTACAATCTTCCATCTGCCAAATCATCTCCCTATGTTCTCCCTGTGCATGCGTGGGTTTTCTCCGGGGTCTCCGGCTTCCTCCCACCATCCAAAAACATGCTTCATAGGTTAATTGGCAATTCTAAATTGTCCCCAGGTGTGAGTGTGAGAGTGAATGGGTGTGTGCTTGTGGACATTCTACCCTGCGACAGACTGGCGACCTGTCCAGGTTGTCCCCCTGCCTTCGCCCACAAGTGGCCGGGATAGGCTCCGGCAGCCCCGTGACCCCGAAAGGGAAAAACGGTCAAGAAAATGAATGAATGAATGAATAAATCCGTTAACTATTAAAATACAAACAGGCAATATAAAGTACTTAGGTACTTAGGGGCGCGCGCTCTGCCAGCAATCTGGCAGGGGTTCCTGGGCTGGTGCCTTCTGGGCACAGGGTAGGCAGTGCGGCTGACCGGGAACGGAACGGGTGCCGTGCTGGGTGGCTAGTCGCCGTGGCGGGGGCTGGGGGGGGGGCTTTGGGTTCTGGGGCCTGGGGTCGTCTGCCCGTGGCCGGTGTTTCGCCTGTGGCCAGTGGTTGGCGCGTGGCCAGGCTCCCTGGGGGTTGATGCCGTATTCACAGCAGGGGTTAAGGAGTTCACTTTGGTGGGTTTACATAATTTTTTTTTTATTTTTATTTAAATGTATTGATTTATTTATTATTATTACTATAATTATTATTAATATTATTATTATTATTATTACTACTACTATTATTATTATTATGACTATTGTTATTATATATATATATATATATATATATATATATATATATATATATATATATATATATATATATATATATATATATATATATAACTGACAGTGTGCTCAGTGAATGTCTCAGGCAATGGAGAGCAGAGGATACTGGAGGACAGATCCTCATGGGAGGACAAACCCCTCCATGGTATGTACCACCGGACCATAACTGAAGTGGCTGATATCAAGAAGTCCTACCAATGGCTAGAAAGGGCTGGCCTACAGGACAGCACTGAAGCACTCATCCTGGCAGCTCAGGAACAAGCCCTGAGCACCAGAGCAATAGAGGCTCAGATCTACCACACCAGACAAGACCCAAGGTGTAGGCTGTGCAAAGAGGCGCCTGAAACAATCCAGCACATAACTGCAGGGTGTAAGATGCTGGCAGGTAAAGCATACATGGAGCGGCACAATCAAGTGGCTGGAATAATATACAGGAACATGTGTGCAGAATATGGACTGGAAACCCCAAGGTCAAAATGGGAAACACCTCCGAAGGTGGTAGAGAATGAGAGGGCAAAGATCCTGTGGGACTTCCAGATCCAGACTGATAGGATGGTAATGGCGAACCAACCAGACATTGTAGTGGTGGATAAAGAACAGAGGAAAGCCGTTGTGGTGGATGTGGCAGTGCCAAGTGATGGGGACATCAGGAAGAAGGAACATGAGAAACTGGAGAAATACCAGGGACTCAGAGAAGAACTGGAGAAAGCCTGGAAAGTGAAGGTGACAGTGGTGCCCGTGGTAATTGGAGCACTCTGGGCAGTAACCCCCAAGCTAGAGGAGTGGCTACAACAGATACCTGGAAAGATCTCAGACATCTCAATCCAGAAAAGCGCAGTGTTGGAACAGCGAAGATACTGCGCAGAACCCTCAAGCTCCCAGGCCTCTGGTAGAGGACCCGAGCTTGAGTGAGAAACCACCCGCGGAGGGTGAAAGGGGCAAGTTTATATATATATATATATATATATATATATATATATATATATATATATATATATATATATATATATATATATATATATAATTTTTTATTATATAATATATAATTTTTTTTGTTTTTTATAGGATTTAATCTATTCTGGGTTTATTTATTTATTTGTTTATTTATTTATTTTTACTTTTTTTGGGGGGTGGATGGGGGGCCCTGTGGGGGGTGGTGTGCAAGTCCTTGGGGAGGTCAGGGCATGGATGGTGGGGCTGGACTCCCTGCCCTTCCGTTCTAGCACCGGGACCCTTCCTTGCTGGCAGTCTCTCGGCGCTACAGGGCTCTCGCCTTATCTGCGGCGGGCTTGCCGCCTCTTGGCTGCCTGGCCGCCCTGGGAGGGGGGGCGCCTACTGCGGCCGGCTGGGGGGCCGGTCGCTCGGGGGAGCCTCTCCCCCGGGTTGTGCCCATCCGCCTGCTCCTCCCCGCCCTCACCAAAACAAATGTTGCACACAGGCACATAGGGCTCCGGGAACTTGATGGGTGGGTTATGCTGGCGGGGCTCACTGGGGGGGTAACTCTCTGGGGTCGCGTTGGCGCCCGCCCTCCACCCCGCTTTTTACTTGCATATTAGACACTCTGATTCATCTAGGGCCTTGTGGGGAGGGTCTGGTGGAGGGGGGGCACGGTGAAATATCCGTGCTCATCTTTCACTGACCCCCCCACAATTTTAACTCCCACTTTAGACACACACACTGCATGTTAGCAGCACATACACAGCAAATACACTCCACTCACAGAGGAATCCCGGAGTGGGGGTTCTGCGGCTTGGCAGCGGTGGGGACCCCACACGGGAGACCTTTTTTTTACCTGCAGCACACACACAGCACTGCCACACCTCCATACATGGGTGGGGTCGGGGGGGGGGGCGGTCTTCACACGCCTGGTCCTCTCAGGGCGGCCAGGCTTATGGGTATCATGTCGGCTGCGGTGATGGTCAGGCGTACGGCGCTGGGGGTCGGGCGGCGGCGGCGGGGGGGGGGGGGGGGGGGGGTTACTGCGTGGCGGCGGGGGGTGGGGAGGTAACCAGATGATTGTGAGTATGTGTGCATTGATGGTTGTTGTAAAATGAGTCAAATCTTTCCAAAATGTTGGAGTGAAAGAGCAAAACCAGAAAAGATGAGGCTCAGTTTCTGGTGAGGAAGAACTAAATGAACAGTTTATGTCCAGATGTGTTTAATTTGGTAAAAAGTGTTTCTCTGGGTAAAATGTATGAAGAATTCTGACAGAAATGTCTTTCATTTTCTTGGTGATGAAACACTTTTGGGGCAGGAACCAAACCTTTTCCCCCTGAATTCTCCATCAAACCTGTTCCAGTCAGAGATAACATGGGCTTTAGTGTCTGTCTCATTCTGAAACAGAGAACGGATAGTTTGGTTCTTCCTGCAGCTGGAAAACATCTGTTTCCACCACAATTCTGTTCCTTTGGAGGAGAACATGGAGGATTTGAAGGAGAACTGCTCCACAGAAGTCTAACAGCATTGGGATGCTCCAGTAACCAATGCAGACTCTGCAGGTGAGACATGCAGACTATAGGTGGACAGAAACTCAACGGATGACATCAGGTCACCTTGTGGATCCATCAGTTGTAGAGAAACACTTTTTCTAGAATACTACTCTGGTTTCTGTGTAGAATATCTGCTTTATTCCAAATCTAGAAGCTCTGAGGAGAAAAATGATGTTCTTTTATTTATAGTTTTATGATGGATCTTTGTCATGAAGAACAATTAATTGATGACATGTTTAGGAAAATTGAAACGCCTTAGCAAGGACACAAGTATTGAATTACCTCATCCCAGCATAACTATGGATTCACTTGAACTTAACTGTTGGTACTCAAACATCATGGACCTCACTTCTGCTCACAGCACCCTCACTGATGGTTTACACCCACAATTCACCGCTAACCCTCGGGTCGCCACAATATGATGAGACGCAAAGAGCTGCATGAAAGCCGCATGAGCATGCATTAATTTTTCAAAATAAAAAATCTTTCAGATTCCAAAATAAATAAGACGGAAGTCATGTAAGGTTTTTATTCTTTCTCTGCGGCCCGGTACCAAGTGACCCACAGACCGGTACCAGTCCGCGGCCCGGGGGTTCGGGACCACTGATCTAGAGTGTCCAGAAGCTGATTGTTATCAGAGTTGGAGTTCTAGCCATAAATATTGATCATCATGCACTGAATATTGATCATCCTCACAATAAGACGAATAAAGTGACCAAAATAGAACCTTATTAACTTGTTAAAAAACATGAGTCCAAAATCAAAATCCTTAGGTCAACAGCAAACGCAGTCAGCTGGTCTCTCTTCTGGTTTATCCCAGCAGGAAACTTTAGAAGTGACAGAATTCCACTTTCAGTGACCAGTCTGGTTCTGTCATTTATGCTCCTTGGAGAAGATTCATGATGGCTGCAGAAGCGTCTCTGGCTTCACCTGGTCAGTCTAAATGTTCACAAATATTTGGGTTACCAAAGTTTTTGGTGAATACTTCTGATTCCGGGTTACAGCGCAGACGCGTCGGCGCTCACTGCGGCTATACAACTATCTTCAAATGACAGATTTTCTCCAAAAAAGAGAGCTGACCATGACCCCCAAGAAAAACCAGGACTACGAAGACTTTAAAAAGACTCTTGATGATATCCAAGCTGCTTTGTATCCCTTTATGGAACAAGTGTCCGCTAAGCTAACTCGAATCTTGGATCTAATGGAAGAGTTCCGAAGATTTTAGGCTCAGAATGAGCAACGAGAAAACCGGGTCGACATTCTGGAGAAAAGACTGGACGATGTGGAACAGCAAGTAAGGATGAATAATGTCATTCTCACTGGATTACCGATCAAGCCTTAAGATGACAGCAGGAGCTAGCACTGCTAATGCTAGCGCTAATAAGGAGAGCGGTGGAGAGACTCTGGAAAAGCAAATACATTCATTTCTCACATCTAAAGGGATTTCCCTGGATCTCAATACCATCGAGACCTGCCACCTGCTCCCCAGGAGAAAGGAGACGGATAAACCAGCGATCCTCATCAGGTTTGTGAATCACAAACACAAGCTAGCTCTGATGAACCAAAGGAAGAACCTGAAAGGTTTGGCTGCTTATCTGAACGACCATCTGACCAGGAGGAATGCTGAAATCTCCAAACATGCACGGCTTCTCAGGAAGCAGAAGCAGATTGAGAACACTTGGGTTAAAGGCTGCAGGATTTACGTCAAACCACTCGGTCCACCGGACCGGTCCAAGGTTCTGGTTGTGAACACCATGAAGGACTTTGAGAAGTGTCTGATCACGGTCGTCTGAAACAACATGGAGTAATAAATCAAAGAACCAAATAATTTCAAGAAATATGACACCTGGATTCATCACTTTCTCCATAGTCTGACGTCACCTGAATCAACAGCAGAGATTTCTGACCTGCAGACAACTTGACCTCAACTTTCACTGAGCTGATATCAGCTGAAGAAGGATATGGACCTGAATCTAATGTCTGCAGACATCACATGGAAGAGACTAGAAACTGTTTAAACCCAGAAGATCAGCTGCTATTCAGCAGAAGAAATGCCAACCTTGGACAATCGACAGTTTATGGACCCTTTTTATCTCTTTTTATCTCATTTTATTTCACAGCATTAGCTTATTATAAAAAAAATGCTTAAATCAATCTAATCACTTATTGAAAACGGTTAAATTGATGGATGTGTAATGATGTTACTTCACTTGCTCCAAAAATGGATAAATTGATTCATAATATTTTCCTAATGTAACATAATTTTGCACATTTTTTTAACTTTTGATACTTGATGAAATTTTGCTATGAAAATTTCTGAAACAGTGTTGTGTCTATTTTACTGATATAGCATTATGTTATAATCATATGAATGACTTTTATTAGTAACATATATTTTAGATAACTGATCTGCATTTGCCATGTTGATTTCTAAAATAGTTATTTTTTACATAATAATTAAGTAATTCCTCTTTGTCATGTGCTTTATTGATATTTCAGTCAGACAACTCTTTGCAGTAAGAAATATTTATTTGACATTTTCCACATACTTTAGTTGGCATTCACAACTTTTGGTTTGGCATAAGGCTCCGTTCAATTCCATGAGAGATTTCCATAAAACTTTTTGGGTAACAAAACCCCCCCTTTACGGAGCCCACAGGTGGAAGCCGGGGAGGAGGGTGGGGCGAAGAATGAGCGCTGAAGGTAAGAAAGAGAATGAACGCCTGCGCACCTGGGCTTAAATAGGACGCTGAGCAGGTGCGTTAATTGACTGGACCGCCCTAGGGTAAGCTGGAAACACTGCTACGAGTTGTCGCCCGAAATACGATTACATCGTCATTTCAGTCAGACAACTCTTTGCAGTAAGAAATATTTATTTGACATTTTCCACATACTTTAGTTGGCATTCACAACTTTTGGTTTGGCATAAGGCTCCGTTCAATTCCATGAGAGATTTCCATAAAACTTTTTGGGTAACAAAACCCCCAACACCAAGATCATCCAGAAGAAGAAGAAGAAAATGTGAATGTGAATGTATAATCAGTGTGTAAATAAGATGAGGTGTGTTTTCGGCGGCATTCCATTTTCACTTCATTTCATTTCATTTTCCAGTATGACTGCTATGTGTTTACCCGGTACCATTGACCGTTGGGCCGCTCCCTTCGAGAACCACTCTACGAAGGGAACATACTATCTAGTGTATCTGCTATGTGTTTACCCGGCACCATTGACCGTTGGGCCGCTCCCTTCGAGAACCACCCTACGAAGGGAACATTCTATCTAGTGTATCTGCTATGTGTTTACCCGGTACATTGACCGTTGGCCGCTCCCTTCTAGAACCACTCTAGGAAGGGAACATACTATCTAGTGTATCTGCTATGTGTTTACCCGGTACATTGACCGTTGGCCGCTCCCTTCGAGAACCACTCTACGAAGGGAACATACTATCTAGTGTATCTGCTATGTGTTTACCCGGTACATTGACCGTTGGCCGCTCCCTTCGAGAACCACTCTACGAAGGGAACATTCTATCTAGTGTATCTGCTATGTGTTTACCCGGTACATTGACCGTTGGCCGCTCCCTTCGAGAACCACTCTACGAAGGGAACATTCTATCTAGTGTATCTGCTATGTGTTTACCCGGTACATTGACCGTTGGCCGCTCCCTTCGAGAACCACTCTACGAAGGGAACATACTATCTCATGTATCTGCTATGTGTTTACCCGGTACATTGACCGTTGGGCCGCTCCCGTTCACGGGGAGCATACTATCTGAAGAGAGAGGGAAGAATGAAGGGGAGCCAACATAAAATTACTCATACCTGATCTTAGAACGTAGCTCACTTCCCCAAAACAAAACGCCGTGCAGAACTAAAATTTAAACCGCCAAACAACCCGTATGATACACTAACTTAACATCCAAACCAAAGCTTCCGATGGCGCAGTAAGACAAGCTGAACAGCCATTAATCGAACTCTATTAAGCGAAGAACAAGCTTTATGGCCATAACTTCTTCCATTGAGGCAACTGATATACACGAGCTTAAGTCCATCCATTATTTTTTGAAGCTCCCAATGACAGTACAACGAACGAGCTTAATAGCCATAATTTTCTCCATTAGGCATAACAACTATAAGCGCTCAAGGAACATATTTAATTGAGAGCCCATCCAACAGTAAGACGAGTTCAACGCCCATAATTACTAAGCGTCGACGCCCATAAGTACCATGCTTCATTGGCATACTACAAAATTGGCTTAAGAACCAAGCTCCAGCGCATACAATGATACAGCTTAGAACATCCTAAATTTTTGAGGCTTCCACCTGGCTATAATTTTCTGTAACATCTATAATCGAAGAATTTACATTCATTCTGCTGTTGACATTGATTGATTAATTCAGTCAGAAGTGTCATTGGAATGCAGAGGAGGTCCACCGCCCCGTCACTTTCAGTGCAGCAATAGGTACGTCGAGCAGTCATCGGTGCAGCACCAGATCAAGGAATGCAGGGGAGACATCACTTCCTGGAAACGGAGAAGCTGATCGGGGCGTAGGGGTGTGCAAGCTCAGGATGTGGTGCATAGATAAAAACAAAGCAGTATTAGTCTTGACAAGAATATATAAAAATCCCAGATACCGATCAGATTCAAAATGCTTGAGATAAATGAAATAAGAGTGTTTTTAAAGAACAAATCTGAGAGGTGAAGTTTAGTAGATAGTTAAGGTAAAGACCCATTGTGGATTTATCGCACCCTAGAAACCATCATAATTATAAATTCCAACAGTGAAATGATAGTGAACTATATAACCTGCACAAAGTCTGAACACCAAATTTTTATATATTCCAAAGATAAGAAAAGTAACCTTTGACAGTTTCAGAGGGACGCACCTTCAGGAGGCCATCGAGGAGTAGGTGATGGGAAGAGCAGCCGAGGAGATTGTAGATGAGGAAGGTCAACATCCCACGTAGCAAAGGATTACAGCTTGGCTGGATTTGATGCTTTGTACTTGATATTATTGGTCCTCAAATTGGTGGACAACAAAGTACAGGCTACGGAAATTGTAATTAGCCAAGGGCGTCTGGATACTGAAAAAGAGAACTTAAGAGCCATGAGGGACCATAGGTTTTGATAGCATTCTTTTCTAGACTGAACCTTAAGCATGTAGAGGCGGAGTATAACAAGCCAACAATGGGGAAACATCTAGCAGACTGTCATCTGCTTAAGCAAAGCAGATAGAAGACTGACTTGTGAACACAAGATTTAACTCTTGAACCAAGCTTGAGAGCACAAGTGATATACTCCTACGGTCAGGGTAGAAATTGCTCAAGGTGGTATTTAAACATTAACCAAGTCAACCGATGACACAATACTATCATTCACTATTGAAAACGCCTTAATACAATCTCCAAGGATGAAATAACCGGACGACACCTTATAAATCATCAGAGCTGTAGATTCTGGCGGCCGGACAAACACAAACCACTCTTAAAATCCTTTCCCCCAAACCAGAAGGCACAGCCTCAGAACAAGTGGAGGGAGCCTGAAGACACGACAGGCATCATAACATAACTATGTCAAGCATAGAGAGGGAAGGAACAAACGCAAGACACGAAATCCCGAACAGGAACACAGGGCCCAGGACGGAACTACCCAGAACAAGAACACGAGATGAACGGATGACCATAGGACCAAAGCCACAGCAAATGCCAGGTGGCCCAATCATCGACAAATCACATTCAAACCAAACAATGAATAAACAGCACGCTGCACAAAAGCCAAAGATGACATAATGGGGAGAGACAAGCAGCAATGAACCATCCGATCCATAGAAGAAAAATAAATCCGGAAGGGTGGAGGACCATACAGTATAGACAACGTGGAACCCAGATTTGAAAAGACCCCCCCCCCCCCCCCACAGATATCCAAAAGACCAGGGACACAGAGGAAATTCGGCCACTGAGAAACCATCAATAACACGCAAAATGAGGGGGACCCATCGCCTACAAATAAACATTACAGAGCTTCTGCTAAGAAATTGGAAAGTATGAGGACTGCCATGGCAGCTGAAAAGTAAACCGGCAAACGTGTCAAGCGCCAACTGAATGCCAAAAAAACGCAGAGAGGCATATAGGCAGAACAGGGAGAACCTCAGCGATAAGACATCCACAGCCTTATATTGTGCTCGGAAGAAAATCGCGGAGACAGCCTGGGCTGACACACCCACTAATGCGACCGACGCAAGTCCCCGAGCCAGGGCAGGACCCACTGGGTACACAGAGCGGGGAAAAAACAGGCGAAGCAGAATCAGATGCAGAACGTGCGGGGGCAACGAATGAGTGATCAAAATGAGCCAAAGACGCTGCATAAAGAGACCAAGCATAAGGAATTTGTCCACAGAGAGACAGGTCCAAAGAGACCAATTCAAATTCAGACTAACCAGCAGCTACAACAACGAAGAAAATAAACAGAAGAACCGCCATAATAATAAAGCCAACATCTAATCAAAGATAGTCAAGAGTCACCTTCAGCACCTAAAGAACAAAACAGCAACAAAGAAAATGCAAAAACCACAAATAATTCAACCAGCATGAGGAACCAGGCCAGACGAGGACCGCCAGCCGTCACAACCACAGAAAAGACCCCACAACTCCTGAAACAATAATCGGACGACGCAGAATAACAGCAGAAAAAAAATCAGAAATGCCACATGAACAGACCACGAGTCACAAAAACTACAATTCCCAGGGTCCTTAGGGGCGCTACGTCACCATACACGGAAGTAAACAAAACAAGACTCAGCCCAGAAAGACTACACAGGGAAATCCACACGCCGCTCACCTTAGAAGACCGTCCGACCACGGCAGACGATAGACCCGGACAGCTCCAGATCCGGGCCCACGGACAACCCGAACACCGCGGAAAGCGCACCCCCTGCAGATGCACGCGACCGCGGCGAAACGAACGCGCTGGGCGCCGTTAGCCGCACGGCGAGCGCCGCTAGCCGCACGGCGAGATCCGCAAAAAGGAGCAAACGCGGCGAAAACGGAAAACCCACATCAGAAACGGGGATCATCCATCCAAAGGACGGGGGGAAATACAGCAAGACGTCGAAGAAAAGGAGATCCGCCGGATCCGCGAGCACGGGGAACGGCGAAGAATGAGCGCTGAAGGTAAGAAAGAGAATGAACGCCTGCGCACCTGGGCTTAAATAGGACGCTGAGCAGGTGCGTTAATTGACTGGACCGCCCTAGGGTAAGCTGGAAACACTGCTACGAGTTGTCGCCCGAAATACGATTACATCGTCATTTCACGATTTTTAATTCTGTCTGATAAAAACTAGGAACTGGATATTGATGAATCATGTAATAAAATGGTTATAGTATAACGGGGTGGGATTATATAAGTTCACTTCCTTCCACTCCCTTTCAAGCAATATTTATTAATATGTCTAACTATCCTAAGTTTGATTAGTTACTGTATGAATGTATAACTGATGATTGTATTGCTTTTGTGGATTATTCCTATTTGATTCCTGTAACGCCCCCCTTGTCTGTCTAGGGCAGTGGTCCTTCACCTGGGTTCGATCGAACCCTAGGGGTTTGGTAAGTTGGTCTCAGGGGTTGGGTGGAGCCTCTGTCGCGGAGGCCAAGACACACAGACTCATTATGTCTGTACGCGATGGTATGCCCCGCTTGGCCATCACTGGCTGCAAATGATCACGTGACATTGCTTGGCCAATCAGTGCTGTGAGGATTCAAGAGCACTCATGATTGATCCAATGTGTGAATATTGTCGTGGTATGTCGTGTAATTACTTTTTTTAATATTTGAATCCATACTAACAATATTGAGCAAAAAAAAGTAAGTGGTCGGACAAATATGTACAATATGGATTCTCATGTATCACGGAACGGGATGGGAGTTAGCGTCCTATCTGCATGATTTGCAATGCCAAGTTGAGCAACTCTAGCCTCGCACCAGCAAAACTAAAGGAACACTTTGAGAAGCTGCATGGAGATGGGGAATATAAGAACACAACGCTTGCTGAATTCAAGGTGAAGAGAGCCAGATTTGATGATAAGGCCACTCTGCCTGCTCTTGGATTTGTTCCCATTAACAAACCGCTCCTCACAGCATCATATAAAAATTGCGTTCCTGATCGCAAAACAGGGCAAGCCACACACCATTGGTGAAACACTGGTAAAACCAGCTGTGTTAAAAATGGAGAATGTGATACTCGGACCAGCGGCCGAAGGGAAATTATCCCAAATTCCTCTTTCAAATGACACCATCAGTGACAGAATAGAGGACATGAGTAAAGACATCTGTTTGTTCTGCATGGTTCAAATTGTGCACCAGTAGAAAAACTATATGTCTTGAATTTGAAAAAAAAAAAATCACATTTTATTTTTCACCAGAGTAGGGTTCGGTGAATGCGCATATGAAACTGGTGGGGTTCCGTAGCTCCAACAAGGTTAAGACCCACTGGTCTATGGGCACTGAGGCGGCATGATCAAAACCAAATACAGTCACAGCCGTAACAGCTCCCCAGAGCTTCCGTAGCGTTAGTTTGACACGGCGGTATGGCGCGGGACAAACAACACACGAAACAGCAAGCAACAGCATGGCTACCGGTGAGAGTGGGAAGTTTGTTCCCAAGAAAGGAATAAACTCATCTGTTGTGTGGAACTGGTGTGGCTTTACTGTCACAGACGTGGAGGAAGAGACCCCCCCCCACGCTGCCTAAAGCCCATCAGAGTCAGAGGCTCTCACGCGCGCTCGCGTGGCACGCTTAGTCCTCTACACACATGCAGTTATTTGTTGTAGTTATTTGTTAATAAAGAATACTGCGTTGTATTTATTACTTGTACCAGTATATTCATTTGCGACGCGGCTGCCGTAGGATTTTGTTTTCGGAGAAGGGGGGGGGGGGGGGTTGGAACGCGACTCCTGCTGCTTCATCATCTTCTCCGTTGATAAGACAGGGTTTCTTACTTTAAAACCTTAGAGCCCAGATATGAGCTCTATTGTTAATCCTTTAGAACAGGGGGGTCAAACTCATTTTCACTGAAGGTCACATCAGCATAGCGGCTGTCCTCAAAGAGCCAAATTTAACTTCTACATGTAACTAAATGTAATGAAAAATAACTGTAACTAATCCTTAATGTTGAAAAACTCATTATTATCTATTATAACTTTTTAAAGTGTCAATTACAGTTGCATAGAAAACATGTTTTCTTGCTACTTTAGCATAAATCCTTTTAAATTGTCTCTGCTTATTAAAACCCACATAACTCCATTAATGAAGGATCAGACATAGAACTGCACTAGAAAGAACATGGATTATATGTGTAACATTTAGCAAAAATGGCTGCACACAGCCGTGCATCCAACTGATGATTTGATGACAACAGTTTGTCTGCATACCCACATAAGACCTGCAAACACTGAATAATGACAACAGGAGCTACACATAAATAATATGTAATCAATTAAAGAAACATTTTTAGGAATTAAAAACTATTATGCTCTCACGGGCCACATGAAATGACATGGGGGCCTTGAGTTTGACACATGTGCTTTAGAAAATGCTGCTACTGTCAGGTGTTTGTCTCCTTTTAGTCTAGACTACAAAGTGGGACTGAAAACACAGCTGGGATTTTAAGTGAATAAGTAACCTTTTTATTTTGGAAGAGTGAAAACAAGTATAGAATAACAAAATAGGACAAAAACAAGACAAAATGATATTAACAACACAAGTCCAAAAGGGAGTGAGAAGAAGAAAAATTTTATACTTAACTTTGATTCCAAGAATGTGTTTATTTATTTATAATTCATCCCAGAAATGGGGGTTACATTTGTGTTGGGTTTGATTAAATAAAAGCAACATTTGCTTTAAGTTTTCTGCTGTTTGTACTCATTGCTTTCCTTAAGTAGGTTGGGGGGGGGGGGATCGTGAAAAAAATCAGAAATCGAATAAAAAAATAAAATCGGAGATTTTATTTTTAGGCCATATCGCCCAGCCCTATTTGAAAGTTCATTTGGAAATGCCAGTTTTTCACAAAATGTACAATGTTGTGATGAAAGATAACCAGTTACTGTTGGTCCCCTTTGCAACTCAAACACTGTCTGAATGATCATTTCAATGCTTTTCAAGTTCTGTGTATCAATGACAGACCTCATGTGATTTCTGTTACAGACCTTTCTGTTTCTGTTCTGTCTACGAAGCCCCCAAGGGTCTGTTAAAACATTTTTTATTTTTTTAAGTATTGTTTTACCAAACTATAAGCGTATCATTTTTATACTGTTGCATAGTGACTACTAAGTAAAAGTGTATTCTAATTTTTATTCCAACAAGAAGTAAAACTAATTTCCACTATGAGCAAAATTTGACACATTATACATTTAAAAAGTGATCTATAATGAGAGAAATGTTATCTGTTAGAGCAGGGGTGTCCAAACTGCGGCCCGCGGGTCTGTTATTATTGGCCCGCAGCAAATATTGAAAATATAATAGAATATGGCCGCACATGGCGTGCAACTCTGTTGCACTTCTCAGTTTCAACACTAGATGAAGTCGGTCACAGAAAGGGGTGTTGCGGAGAGGGTGTGTGCCACGAGAGAGAGAGGGGGAGGAGCGCGTGCAGGAGGTGTGGGGGGTCGATATATTGTGCGTTCAGAGGAGGAGCATTTTAAGAAATAGCAAAGTATTTCCTCTATGTAAAAAAGAACTTCTTGTTTTGTTTTTGGATTTTTATTTTGTTCATGGCTGCATATTTTGTCACAGAGTGTAATTGTAGAATGAAGCTTTTTCAATTGTAGAATGAAGCTGTTTAAATTGTAGAATGAAGCTTTTTAAATTGTAGAATGAAGCTTTTTAAATAGTAGAATGAAGCTTTTTAAATTGTTGAATGAAGCTTTTTAAATTGTGTGTGTTTAATGTTAAATTGTCCTCGTTGGTCACCCATAAGCCATTTTTATGTTCTACTTTTCTGAGAAAACAGTTGACTCTTTATAATCTACAGAATTGTGTCCTCTGCCAGTCAACCACACTAACTTCTACGTATGTAAAGATCTGCTGCTTCAGCTGCTCCATAAAGCCGTTCTGAACTGCTGGTTGGAATGAGGTTTCATTGTCTGAGTGAATGTTTCATTTGTTTAATGTGGTACAGATCAGCATCACTGCTCCACTGAGACCAATGTTCTTCACATTATAGGTAAGTTACAAATACACAGTAATCATGTGTCAATATGTCACCTCTTGTGTGCGGCCCGGACCTTTGCTCATTTTTCTGTATTTGGCCCTCACCAAAAAAACTTTGGACACCCCTGTGTTAGAGTGAAAAACAGACACACATGTGGAATAAAATATTGCTCCAGAGAGAATAAATTATACTCCCACAAGAGTGAAATCACTGTAGTTTTTTTATCTCCTGGCAGAGTAATATTTAATCCATGTGAGTAAAACCTTTGCACTGGATTGAGTACATTTGACTCTGTAACTTTAACTCTGTTAGGAGAGTAAATTTGACTCTATTTAGACTGGGGCCAAATGTTGTGATGAACCTCATTGATGACGGAAGTTACCTCTCTGATCATTCAGGGCTTAATAAATACCAATAAATATTTAAATAAAAATGATATTTAGTAGAGAAAAAGTATTAAAATGTAAAGAAAAGTCCTGAAAAGAGAGCTTCTTACTGTGTTCAGTGAGTTCAGATGATAGAAAAGACGTTTCAGTAGGGGTAAAGCTCTTCTGCATTTGTAAAAGAATCATTCACAGCTATTTTGGAGGGAATCCATCAACTTGGACCTAAAAGTAGAAGGTAAATTCCTGAGATTCTACCAGACTCTGGAGAATCTGTCTTTCTAACAGAGCAGCTGTTCAACAAGTGGGAGTTAGATTCTAGGAACTAGTTTGTCTGGAATAGTTGTTCCCACCTGTTGATGACCAGTTTGTTCTGAATATCTGCAAATCTAAAAACAGACAGTGGTAGAAAACTTTCTCTGAACTGCTTTGATCAAATAAATCAGGATATTACATTGAGGAAGTCCTAAAAGTCATTGAGGAAACTAAACTTCATGAAGCTGCTGGTGTGGATGAACCATCAAACCAGGTTCTAAAGTGTCCTAAATGTCTCTTTAGATTCTGCTTTAAGAATGGCTTTCTACCATCAAGCTGATTCCAAAATCCCCTCAAGCAGACCCAAGAGTCCCTCTGAATGATAGAGGCCTTAGTCTTCTGTACCGTGTAGACGGTGCTCTCTAGCATTCTAAATCAGAATTTATCTGAATATCCAGAAATAAACCAAGACTTTTAGAGGAGCAGAATGGATTCAGGACTTCTGTCTCTAATATGGGTTCTGGATGTTGATGATTACAGAGAACACTGGTCAAGTGTGTGAATGATGACCAAGTGATGACCTTTGACCTTTTCCTTCTTGAATGGAGAGTTGGATTTACAGTAGAAGATACATCTATGCCTGTTAGCATATGTGTGTGTGTGTGGGTGTGTGTGTGTGTGTGTGTGTGTGTGTGAGGTTCTACAACAAATAATACAATAATAATAAACCAAATTCAAGAAGTAAACCCAAAACAATAATATTCTTGAGGCAGTAATTTAATAATATTAACTTATCCTGTTGGATCTGCATTTGACAAACATTCCACAAACCTCTATAGCATGAATAAACCCAGAATATTAGACCCAGAAAGGTTCTGATATGAATAGTAGGAACTCCTTCATCCATCATTGGAGAACTTCTAACCAAAACTAGCTTCACTTGTTCAGTTAGCAGAAAATCTCCACACCAACCAACAAACAGATTTCCCCTTAAACCAGTGCTTCTCAAATTTAGGCACAGGTAATACGGGCAATTGTCCGGTGCAACTTTAACGTGGGGGTGGTGGTGACAGGGGCTCAGTGCTTGGAAACAAATCTGAGCCTCTATTGGGTTCCTATTGTCTGTTAAATCACAGAGTTTATATGGAGTGATATTTCTGCCACCACATTGCACACAACACTTTCTAAATTCAACACAAAACTTTCTAAATTGAACACAAAACTTTCTAAATTGAACACAAAACTTTCTAAATTCAACACAAAACTTTCTAAATTCAACACAAAACTTTCTAAATTCAACACAAAACTTTCTAAGTTGCAGGTGAAAATATAAAATATTTGCTTTTCAATCATTTATTATTCTGATTTGATTTTTTTTTTTGCTTTAAAAATTTTTTTTTTGCTTTCAAACACTTTTTTTTGCATTTTCAAAACACATTTTTTTGCGTGCGTTGTGTCAAATCTTGCTTTTGTCTTCTCTTTGATTTAGCTGACTACTTTGAGCGCGATTTAGCGTGATATGACTGCCACTGGCATCGCCAGAAAGAAAATCACATGTGTTGTGTCTCATCTCACCTTTTTCCTATCTTTGCTGAGTTAAGTTTCAGTTTGACGTGACCAAGCTGCCATCAAACAGCTGCTGATTGGTCCAGATTCTAACCAATCACATTGCCATCTGAATCTAACATGGTGTCTGCTGCTGAGGCTCAGAGGCTGAACCAGCTTTTTTTACCCTCATTTTTGTCTTTTTTGATGAAGACCTTTTCATTTTTTTTAATTTCATTTTAACAATAATTCATATTTTCTTTTTTTTAGCATTGGTTCAGTTTTATTAAGTCATATTTTTGAATTTATGGCTGAGGATCTCCTGAAACTGTCATGTTTATCTGCTGACATTAAATCAACAGGTCTGTGTGATCTGTGAATCCTGCAGAGACAATTATTAGTGAAAAGGTCTGTTCATTAAAACAAAACAATAAAGATTTACAGCACATATTATTTTATGGTGCAAACGTGTTATAAAACAATACAGATACAGATACAAATCTTAAAAAGTTTAACTTCTGCCTGCCAGACGGAGTCGGAGTTTGGACATTTTTTTCTGCTGCAGACATTTTAAACACGTTCATCTCTACACTGACATGAATAAATATTAAACTCTGTTTGATTTTAGATGCTCTGCTGCTCCTTCTGGGTTTTACTCTGAGAGAAACGGGCCAAAATGGATGAAAACGACAGAATCCCGTTAGAAAACAAAGTCCAAAGTCCATGTCTGCCATGTCTGTCCATGGAATCATTTAAAGCTGTTCCATTGTTTTGACAAATTTTGAGTTTTGACTTTTGGCACTCGTGGCTTTCCGTACAACCGCGCCGTTCAGGAGTACAAGGCAGAGATAGACGTCCAGAAAGGACTCCTGAATGACAAGTTTCTTCTTCAGACCTTGCTGGACGGCCCTGTGGACCAAACTAGAGGGATTTGTAGTTCCTGCAGGTGTCAGATGAGTAATCATCACAGCACCACCTGCTGGACAAACACACCGCTCTCCCAGAATCCTCGGCTCAGCCCTCCCACAAAGCAGATGACGCTGCTGAAACGTCTGAGCGCTTCAACAACCAGCTAGCTTTCAGCGGCTGTAGCTAAATGGATAGAACAGCTAGCAGACCAATCAATGTGGTTGACCATGAGGGTCTGTGTGAAATGATACACATTGCAGCAACAACCCAGCCTAGCAACTTCCCTCTAGAGCTACTACAGTGAAAAATATCAGCAACCTATAGGAAGATGACAAAGATGAAAAGAGCCATGTAGCTCAATGGGATTACTGGACTTCTCTCTGTAATCACAATTACCTGGAGGTTACAGGACTTTATTAGGATTCAGAGTGGAACTGAGGTCAAATGCTTTAACTGTTGTAGAAACAGAGGAGCAGCATGTTGCTAATGCTGCTCTGAGCATTTTCTGCATGCGTCCAGACAGCAGGTATTGAACATAAAGTCAGCAGACTGACTACAGCAGAGAGACAGCTCCTGTTTGAGCTCATGGCCCTCCATGGTTCATAGTATCCACCATGGCAGTTTCTCTGCAGAACATCTGACAGCACACTAGCTAAATGCAGGAAGTTAGTGGTCCATGTTCAACATAGACCTGCTAATGCAGCAGAGCTGGAACACCAGCAGATTGATCATCATCAGAAGAAAGAGTCCCTCACACAGGATCTGACACCAAGTGGAACAGGAAATGATCAATACTGAGAAACACAGAACCACTGACAGATGGTCCTACATCCAACCAATGTCTCCATGGCAACCCTTGCTGAACTGGATAAGCTGAAGAAGCTGGAGGAAGTGCTAGAGCATTGTAAAATTCATGATATGTATTTGTATTGCAGGTCCATCAGGGATCCTGGAGGACAGAAGTTTGAGTCCTGATCAGTGGTGCTGCCAGCATTGTGTCATCTGTCCAGAGTGATAAACCTGTGAGGATGAGCCAGCAGACTTGGCTACATTCAGAGAGAACTTTCCAACAGACATGGAAAGCTGTGAGGCTCAAATGAACATCATGGCTGAGGACAGCAACTGATCCTGATCCTCCAGTGTCTGAGTGGACACCAGAGACCAGAGGAGTGGAGCTCAGTCAGTGCTTCACTCAGGGAGGGGCATAGCAGGAGGCCTAAACCATTGGAGGAGCCCCCACCACCTACAAAAAGAGCTGCTCTTCTGCTGACTCCAGAGTCTTCATCTGATGAAGACCAGGAGACCAGGACTGCACTGAGAACTGAGTGGAGCTCTACAAGGCAGAGTCCACCATCAGCTTGGAGGACCCCCCCCCCTACAGACAGACTGAGGAAGTCTTTAGTCCTTCCTGCTTTTAGTCCAACAAAAATATCACCTGCAGCTGCTGGTTCTGTTCAAAGCTTGGAAAAGTGGCTGGATTGTGGTTCTGACATGTTTTTAAGGCATATTTGTTAGGATTTATTCTGGTTTGACACATTTGTCTCGGTGTTTTCTTCATGACTAAAGCATTTTTGTTTAGCTGTAAATTAAATACATAGAATTTTGTGTTTCCAATAAAAAAAACAATTTCTAGTGGTAAATGAATCTGCATTTGTCATTTCTGGTTTCAGTGACTGAATGATGCTCTGACCAAACAACACTTTGTGTGTTTTTGTTGTTCTAGTGACATTCAGAGGAAGTGTCTGTTCTAGATTCAATATTTAAAGATCTGTTCTAACTGTTTTCTTCACGGCTGCAGACAGAAAATCTTCCAGTGAAACATCAGAAAGTTCTTCACCTGATCCGTTCTTCTCATCCTTCAGGGAGTTCAGCTTCTTTACTGACCTCAGAGTCTGCAGTCTGCAGTCTGGACTCTCCAGAAAACCACACAGATGAACAACTCCTGAATCCTGCAGGTTATGGTTCGCGCTCAGGTCCAGTTCTGTCAGATGAGACGGGTTTTTCTTCAGAGCTGAGACCAGAACTTTACAGCTGATCTTTGACAAACTGCATCTCTTCAACCTGCAATGAGACAGAAAAGTGTGTTCAGGAGCAGTGATGCAGCTGGAGGTCCAGGAACTTGGTCCATTCAGTCAGGTGGGACCTGCCCTGATGACAGACTGACAGATGACATTTTCACTGTTTGATAATTTCTTTGGGATTTGGACCCAAAAACATGATCAGGGATTAAAATTCATAGATTAGAAATGACTTGAAATGAAGTTCAAACAGACGAGGAATTGAAATGTCATTGATCATCAGGAATTATTAAGGACTACAGATTTACAATCCAATAGATTTAAAGCTTCCATTTAGAAAATGTCACATTTAAAAAAATAAATAAAGAGACTCAGGCTGTGTCCAAATTCCCGCCCTACTGCCTAACTCTTTGATAGGGAGGACTGTGAGGATGGAGGACATTGTCTCTGATTCGGGGGAGGAGTTTAACATCAAACAAGATGGGGAAGTCGGTCAGGACACAGGGAGGAGGAGACAGAGATGTGACTCCACTTGACAGATGTTCCACATTTATTCTGTTGTTGATTCATATTCCAAGTCAGTCTGCAAACAACTAAAGATCCTCTCATCACTACACAAACAGCACAAACTGACCTGCTGTCAATCAAATAAAGTCCATAAAACAATAAAACTGAGTTTGTCATCATGAACATAAACTCCTATAATATGCTAAATAGAATTCAATCTGCTTTAGTGCAGGAATATCTAGTGTCCTGGATTCTAGAAGTAATTCTAACATCATGATCACTACTTTTATTTAAACGGTGAATATGACGTCATTGATTTCACAAAGTGAAAATCTAATTGATATGAGCATTTAGTGATGATCATTTCTGATTTCATTGAGTTCAGAAGGTAAAAACATGGATGGTTTATTTAAAAATACATTTAAATAATTATTTTTTGGCTAAAGTGTGAATATTTTCCCAACCAATAATATAAAACCCTCCAATTCAGTGTAAATGTATCAGATAAATGACAGCAGTTCTGCTAAAACGTAAATGTCTCCTTTTAGTCTCTATTGTTGGAAAAAATCTTTCGCTCTGAGATTTTTCCACGCGTGTTCAAAAAGTCGAGAGTAGAAACCACAGAATTCAGCCGGGTAAAGTTACACAATATTTATTGCCCTAACAATAGTTCTAAAACAAAAGTCAAACAGATCTGGGTTCTCAATGTAAAGGCCTTCAAAACGTAAGAAGTTTACATACGCTTTACATGAAGGCAACAAGAGAGAACAATAAAAAAGTCCTCTGCTCCAGTTTTTAAAGATGATTTTGGCTTCCTCCTCCCGTGGAAAACATGACGTCGAATCTCCGCCCTGGAACACTCCTGATTGGGTGGCCGATGATCCTCCTTCATCCATCAGCCAATAGTCGACGGTCACTCTCCGGACCCATCCATCTCCCCAGGGGCTAACTTCAAAGTGGCGCCTGGTGCTGTGATAAACCCAGACTCATCCTGTCCGTAACAAATCAGATTGACAGCAAGAAATCCATGGAGCTTCTAGGTTAAAGATCAACCTTTTTGTTCTTCCCTGAGACCGGACATCCAGGGAAGTTCTCACAGATATAATCTACTCCTCATGTGGTTTAGATTAGAGTGCAGGCTCCATTTCTGCTGACCACTGACCAAAGTCCTGAGAGGTCAGCATCCCCCTTCTCTGTAGGGGAATGACTGACAGTTGCTGTTCGTAAACCATCCTAAGGAATGCGAGGTCAATGAAGTCAGGATGCACAAAGTTCTATTAAAGCACACACTTAATCTATGAGACTAAAACTTCAAGTAATATAGTAAAACAGAAAACGTACTAAAATAAGACTACTAATACAAATTCCTTCAGTTTCCCTCTCTTGGCCTCATGAAGTGAGGCCACACAAAAATAAAAGCACATTATTACATTACACAATAACAAACATATCAGCAGGTCCACATGACCTGAGAGCTGTGGACTCATACCCTCACAATCTGAAACAATATAAAAACAATGAGTATTTCAAAGGTGATATTTTCAAGCCATGTGCGTACAAGTAAAAAAAACCTGTCAGATCATTGCTCAATCCAGTTTTGAGAAACATTCAGTATACATTCAGACAGGAAAAATTCTTGCCTTTAGCAGCCATCCCTCAGGATACTCATGAATCACCAAATCTCAGCAGCATATCGGCAATACAAATTACATAAAACAAGTAATAAGGGAACAAATAAAGAAACTACAAAAATGCAAATTGTAATTATTAACCTTATTTCAAAAGTATAAAAAGTTTTAAAAATATAAAAAGTATAAAAATATAAAAGAGAGCAAAGACAATCAAAATAACACTTCCTGTAAGAGAAGGGACACCTGAGTTTAAGGGGAAAATGGGGAGATGTTATGGCAGAACAAAATCACACAAAATGATTCACAGCTTGGGCGGTGTAAAGGGATCACTAACAGGCAACATGGCATATTGGCCATGCTCCCGGGCATTGTCCCCCACCGCCTTCTCTATGAGGCGTATCATGAGTGACCTAAAACAAGGAATGAAACAGCAACCACATAAAGTGAGAATAGTTGTAAAAATTACAAGTGCAACAAGGAGGGAAGAAATCAAATTTTTCCATGGGCCAAACACCTTCAGCCAATCATCCCACATGGATGTATCTACTCCTGAGTGTTTCTTCATTTTCTTAGTTAATGTGTCCAAACCTTCAATCACCCGGGTTAATTTTCCATCATCCTGCGTATTATTAGGGATGAAAGAGCAACATTGATCTCCAAAATAAGCACAAACACCAGATTTCTCTGCCAAAAGCATATCTAAAGCTATTCTGTTTTGGAATGCCATTAGGGACGTGGCCTTCAACTGTTCATGCACCGCTTCAAAACCTGCAACAGTGTAATTACCCAACTTCTGAACATTGTAATGAATGTAGTTAATTCTGTCAACATTTTTATTAGGAGTCACCCATACTAAAATACTCTCAAAACCTGCTGCCACCTGATTCACTAACTTATATTCATCGGGCACACCACGAGGTATTCCTAATGCATCAATATAAGTCGGATCTGCATCATTCCAATTAACTGACCGCTTTGTCCAGGTTGACCTTGAACCTACTTCTTGTTCCACAACAGCTAACACATCTGACAAATCAACAGGTCGAACATACACCGGGAGAATCAATGATATCAAAGCACAACGTCCTGATGCATCCATAGGTAACCTGTCAAATATCTGATCTGTCCCGCACCAAATCCAGAGATCAGCTCTGGAAACAGGTTTAAAGTCCCTAAAGGATCGAATGCCATTACACCATGTAGAATCAATATGTCCCAAAACCTCAGTGCCTTTTCCTTCTGAAAATTCAAAACATGAAAAGTTTTGCTTAGCCACTCTCCTGTCAAAAATTGGCTTACTTTTCTCACTTGGAACCACAGGATGATTCTGATTTACTTCCTTACATTCTAGTTTGTAAAGGATGGAATTGATCATGTTATCTGCAATACATTGTGGTATAACAGTGGCAGGTACTACCTTCAACAAAGGTCTAGGGCCCATACAGACCAGACAATCAGTTTTAGTCACGTTAGCCGCCTGTTCTACCATTAACAACCAGTTATTAGCATCCCCACTAATACCTGTTATAGCCTGAAACCAATTATCTGGAGTAGGTGTTCCTTCTATAATTTTTACCTGTCTAGCCGGACCTA
Source organism: Oryzias curvinotus (assembly GCA_023969325.1). Lineage (NCBI taxonomy): Eukaryota > Metazoa > Chordata > Actinopteri > Beloniformes > Adrianichthyidae > Oryzias > Oryzias curvinotus. Next base: position 744,650 of record CM043715.1, read on the forward strand.
AACCTAATACTGTTCGTATTTGGGTAGTGGTGGTAGCGTTGAAGTCTGGACAAAACATAACCTGCCAGCACGGATCTTTGCCATTTGCCCATGCACAGACAAGCAATCGTGAACAAAAAGTAATATACCCCTTTGTAGGGGTAGGAAAAGGTTGAGCAGTAGTGTTAACACGGAAAGTGAAAAATGAATCTGAAACAGTAAAATTGGAAATTATTGTAGACCACTGTCGAGCCTGAGATGTCCATCCATAAGTACCTTTCTTCCAAGATGATTCTGCTGTGGATCTAAATATAGATCCCCCATCCTCCATCCCCCAACAATCCTCGAATGTACCAATGATAACCTCGCCAGTTACTCGCTGTACCCCAGTGGTTATGTTTAAAATTACTCCGTGGTGCTATGATTAACACATCCAATGTCTGATTGGGATTGTAACAAAAATAAGGAAATCCTACAGGGGGCGCCATCGAGCCACACATCAATTGTTCCGCTTCTCTAGTATAGGTCCAGACCTCATATAACACATTTCGCCTTGTTCTGTTACGTCCTAGAGTCATCTGCTGTGGGTTTGAGTGAGGTTAACTTTAGCACGAGTAGCTAAAATCTCAGGGAAATCAAGGAAGATAAACCACAAAGAAATAATACACATAAAACAAAACTGATACCTCCTAATGTCCATCTCCCTCTCTTGGACTGGGACAATCCCAGTACACTAATGGAAGAAAACATGACAAAGGCAGACAGAACACAAAGCACAAAAATGACAGTAAAAATGTAAAACGGAATAAAAAATCAAAAGGATATGTAAAAAATATAAAAGGAATATAAAACACAAAAAGAGTATTAAAAATATAAATGGAAGTTATAAAAAGAGAAATCACATAGAAAAGTATAAAACAACAAAAAATTCTGTGCACAGTTTAGATCAGCAAGCGTCCTGTCCACGGTCCTGTGAAGGGCAAGGTCGCAACATGGAATAATGATACCACTTATTGCCTTTGCCTTGCAACTGCACAGCAGATGTCGTCCGAGCTGTGACACGATAAGGGCCCAACCACCTAGGCTCAGACCACTTCCTTTTGAACGCCTTCAGATAAACGTGCGTCCAGTCAGCCAGATCAGCACCTGGCGGGTCAGCTAGGGGCTCGTCCTTATCCTTAAGCTGCGCAGAAAAAGCAAAAGAGAAAGCATGCAGCATCTTCCAATAGGTGGCTAAAGACCTATTGGGTGAGTGGGCGTCGTCTAAAGGTCTAACAGTCGACGAGGGGCCTGGCATCAATCTACCGGTCAAAAGTTCAAATGGAGAGAAACCTGTCCTGCGATTCACAGATTGTCTGACAGCCAACAAAGCCATAGGAAGAGCAGTAACCCAATCTAAATTCGTTAACGTGCATATTTTTGCCAGTTTTTCTTTCAGTGTGCGATTCATGCGTTCCACAGAGCCCTGTGAGGAAGGATGGTACACACAGCCAACTTATGTTGAAGTCCAAAAGATGCTTCAACCTGCTGTAAATGCTTACCAGTGAATGAGTCCCATTGTCCGACCTGATTTTCGCAGGGAAACCATGTGTGGGTATATAGTGATTCACCAGTGCTTTGATGACAGAGAGGGAATCCTCTCTTTTGCAGGGATAGGCCTCCGGCCACCCTGAAAAGGAATCAACGATAACCAGCAAATACCGCTTACCTTGCACTGGGTTGATCATGTCTGTGAAATCCATCACAATCTCAGCTCCTGGCCAAGGGGCAGGATCAAAAGTCCCTGGCATAGGTTTGAGGGTGGGCCTAACATTATAGGACTGACAAACCGTACAATTTTGCACATAATCACGACATACATCACGCAACCTGGGATGCCACCACATGTGCAATTTTGTCATCATGACAGATGGCCCCAGATGCGCTGGACCATGTGTTTCCTTGAGGATTTGCCGAAGTAGAGGTCCGTCGGGTACCACGGGCTGGCCATGCGGACCAACCCACAGTCCATCTGATGTTTTTACTGCACCTGTTTGAAGCCAATAGGATTTCTGTTCCGGTGAGGTTGTGGATTGCAAGGTTACCAGATCATCGTGCGTAGGGCTGTCCAACAATGCAGGGGGTGTGTAAACACTTACCATCTGATGAGCGGGGTCATACCCTGCTGCTGCCTTCGCAGCCGCGTCAGCAGCGTTATTTCCCAGTGATGTGAAAGACTTACCCTTACTGTGACCTGGCACTTTGATCACAGCCACTCTGGAAGGCAGCTGCAGCGCATGATCCAACCGCTGCATCAGGTCCTTATGAGCTACGGGCTCCCCTCTCGCTGTAAGATAAGAATTTCTTTTCCATGCAGCGAGAATCCAACAGTGCAGCCGACACTGCATAAGCAGAGTCAGAATATACTGTTACCTGTTCTCCAGGTGCAGCTTCGAGGGCCAGACACAGAGCCAGAACTTCTGCTGCCTGAGCTGACGGCTTAACTGTCAAAGCTTGTGTGGTCAAAGTGATAAACTCACCTCCGGAGGACTCCACAACAGCAGCCGCTGCCTGAAGAGTTCCAGATGTGGAGCGGAAACAACAACCATCTGTAAAGAAAATTCTTCCTTCCGGAAGAGGCTTTGTCTCCAAATCTGGCCGAGTCCTCAATTCCTTCGCCACAGCTACAGCGCAAGAGTGGGGGTCTACAGAATGCCCTC
>CM043715.1:754938-855926 GCA_023969325.1 Oryzias curvinotus
AAAACACTTCTCTCCCTACAACACAACAGCAAGTTTTGTACTACTGTTTGTTTCATGTTTTCTTCAGTTGAGTGTAACATTAATTAATTTTAACCATCAGTAAAATAAAACTAAATTAATTCTTCTATTAACATTTTTATAGTTTTATGATGGATCTTTGTCATGAAGAACAATTAATTGATGACATGTTTATGAAAATTGAAACGACTCAGCTTGTTCACCACTGTAGCAAGGAAATAAGGTTTGAATAGCCTCCCACCAACATAACAGCACACTTACTTAAACTTAACCATCCACACCCAAAGATCATGAACCTCATTTCAGCTCATTGCTCCCTCACTGATGGTTTTACACAATGAGTTATATCACTAGAGGAGACATCACGTGGTTCCTCATGGGAGGAGAGCACCGCCATCTTGGTGAGGTCAAGTTACTGCTGCAGTGAATGCATGTGAACACATTTTTTGCATAATGCCAGTTCATTGTGCGGGTTTCAACTGCCAAAATCAGAAAAATGAGTCCATGAAGGAGGAAGGTGTATCATATCACAGGTAAGTATTTTATTTTTTTTCTTTTAAGGCTGCAGGGGCTTCATTAATAGAACATATGTTGACATGCATGATGCTGCAGGGCTATTATCAACATGCTGCATGATGTACATTTATTTTGCTGTCAATATAAATGTACATTTTATTTTGCTAAACCTGTATACAGCATACTAGGCTATTTATACAGATTTATACATTTCTGACTCACTGACTGAGTCAGGTTTCCAATGGACTCAGACTTCAGGAAAAAGTGGATCTTGGCTATCAAAAGAGCTAACCCAAATGGATCACTGTGGTACCAACTGGTACTACAGTCTGAATATGTTCAAAACATTCGTGGAAACAGATTTTGATAAGAGGCCAGGGTAAATCTATTGTTCACTTTTGGACTTCTTTTGATTATTATTATTATTATTATTATTATTATTATTATTATTATTATTATTATTATTATTATTATTATTATTTATTGACTTATTCATTTTTTATTTATTGTTTGTATTGACTTACTATTGATTTATTATTATTATTATTATTATTGACTTATTGTTGTTTGTTTTTTTTAAATAATTTAAATTGCATGTCAAAGAGGTCTAAAACTTCTAAATGTTTAGAAAGTAATTTTAAAAATTCTTTTTAATAATTTTTTTATTTGTAAGAAGTCCTGCAACAATGCATTTTCATTCAAGTTTGAGCTTTTAAGGCTGACTTTTTCTCTTCTTTAACAACAACAAATGATGTATCTATATATACATTATATACATAAAATATAATATATTTATATATATGTATAAATATATTTAAATCTAAAAATACATACAGTTTATAAAAGCTACTTAGACACCACTAAAATCAATGGAAATCAATGACATGTGGTCGACCTCACCAAGATGGCGTCGCGCTCCGCCACCGTCGGCCAGGCTTCTAAAGCGGGCGTGTCTCCTCTAGTGATATAACTCATTGGTTTTACACCCAAGATTCCCCACTTCCCAAGAGGCTTAGGGGCTGAAGGCGGGGCTAACACCCCGGGTAGCCACACTATTCACACAGGCATGCTCAGTCAGGTGTGTGTGCGATTAGAAAAGCTTCAACTTGTTCATAAAAGAGACCATTTGTGTCAGATGATCAGGAAGAGTTTTTCATTTTCTCCAGGATACGTTTTGTTCTTTTCTGCCATGACCAATGTTACTGCTTCCAGAAGCTCATAATGAGAAACATCGTGTCTTTCCATTCTGTTCAGTAAAAAAGGACGAATCTTCACATTCTTCCAGAAACGTCATGTGTTTCTCTTTATACTCTGAATTTCTCCATTTTGAATATGAGGGTAACAGTCTGCACGCACATCAAATGTTCAGTAATTTTTTCCAGCATTGGGCGTAACCCGCGCAAATGATTGGCGGTCACTTATGTGTCAGGAGCAGCATCAAACACACACACTGCCCAGCAGTCTTTTTATTATTTATTTTTAATACTCTGATGGATATGAGAGTTATATAAAATTGAATTACCTATGAAATGAGGCTCAGTATGACTTAATTATTGTTGCAACACATCCGTGACAAAGCCATCAACAGATTTCACACAGTCTCAGAGAGGATTAAGCAAACTCATTGGTAGTTAGAATTGCCCCTTTCTAACATCAATGCAAACATATGTCAATATGCCCAGAAACAGCCGAATACCATGCATCTCAATTCTGTTGATAGCCCCCTGACTCATGGTGAGGAACTTTACATCCACAATTCCCCACAGTAATATTTACTAAACCAGTTCATTGGCTTAATTAGTTGATATTTCCAAGTAAATGTAAATGAATAACATCAGTAAATCTAACACATCTCTCTATACTGGGAGCACAACGTCAAAGCCCCACCCCTCATTTGAGCGGACTTTCATCAGACAGAGACAGACAGGTGCGCATGCTCCACATTTCAAATGTTGGCGGATTTTGTTGACTGCGACGTGGATCACAAAGGTAAGTTTGAAGTGAAACAAACTTTCTATGTTCCTGTTGGCTCACCTAATTAATTTAGTCCTCACTTAAAGCAGCTGCGCTAGCAAATGGTGTATTTTCTTGCTAGCTAGCTAGCTAAGTTGACAGCCTAGCTAACTTTGCTATATCACTGTCCGTTTTAGCCTGGAAATGCCACTTATTCTTGAAGGCGTGTTTTTACCAAAGCAACCTGTGGTGAAGTTTATGCTGGAAAGAGAGAATTTCATGATACACGTTTAAAAAGAAAAGAAAAGTTGTGCTTCCCGTCATGTTGTCTGCCCTCCCCCGCCGTTTTAGCTTGATACTGACCCAATAAAATGACCCAAGTGTAATTTGAAATGATTCCGTTTTTGCACGACTCCCATTAAATGTATTTAGAAAAAATCTGTGGCGGTTTCTGTCTACAGCACTCAGTTTCACTCAAGTCTCTACATCAACATGTTTCAATGCGACACCAAGCTACACGGTAACCCCAAACGTCTGTGGATTGTGCGGGCGGGTCAGCGTCGCTCAAGTAACTTTGGGTTTTTTGACCATGGCGCCATAGTGATAATATATATGTTAAGATAGTCTTTGCTGCTCGTCATATTTCTGTTTTCCTTTTAGACGTGAACTGGAAGTCAGAACCGAAGGAGCATCAGACTTTGAATGCGCATAAGCAACTACTTTGGTGGACAACTACAGGACACCTGGCCATACAGGTAATATTACAAAAAACTGTTCACATCATTTGTAATATAATTTTTTTAAACCAATTTTCTAATTGTATCTTTTCTTCTAAAGTAAATTTTACGTTGATTATTTCTATGATGTATTGTGATTTGAATGCATTTTTCTGTTTTGTGAAGCACCTTGAATTACTTTGTGTACGAATTGTGCTATACAAAGAAACTTGCCTTGCCTTGCCTATATGTAGGGATCCAGATAAACAGTCAGAATTCGCCATGCTCTTGAAAAAACAATCTACTCCTTATCAACTCAAGGATATAGATTGATTTTTCTTTATTTTTTATGTGATTTTTAAAACAGAAAATAGGTGCATATTTTTTATATTAGACTTTTAAATGATTTCTTATAAGCATTTAATTCTCTTACCGTTTTTTAAATTATCTTTAGCTGTTGATGAATTATTACTGTTATTTTAGGAGCATAATTGTATTTCAGTTCTACCTTTTTTTACTGATTTGATCCCTCAGTTTTTTTTTTAGCTCCAGTGTTTTTCCCCCATGGGGACCTTTCATACTACCATTGACAGCTCCTGCCTGGTGACTGTGGGGCTCTGCACCACTGTGTGCCCAGGCCAGGGTTGTGGGTGTTGACCTCTCTTGGCGTGGATGGCCCCCAAACATGTCTTTGTCTCAGGGTCAGCCCCTGTGAACAATGTTGTGTAACTTGAAATAAAAAGTTGCCATATGAATATTTCAGTCATACGAAAACTCTTGCAGTGGAATACATTTATTTTCACATACTTAATTTACATCTTAGTTGGCATTCACAAACTTTGATTGGCATAAGGCTCCGTACAATTCCATGAGATAACTTCCATAAACTTTAGGGTAAAAACCCCGAACGGAGCCCACAGGTGGAAGCCGGGGAGGAGGGTGGGGCGACGAAAGCGGCGCTGCGGTAAGAAAGAGAATGAACGCTGCACACCTGGACTTAAATAGGAAGCTGAACAGGTGAGTTAATTAACTACCGCCCTATGGGGGAAAGAGACTGCCCGAGTTTCCGGTGCCTGAAATGCGACTATATTCGCTATTTGTTTAAATGACACTAGATTGAGTATACTTCTTTTTATTTTAACATTTTTTCCTCTCGTAGCTGTTTGTTTTTCTTGGAATCTATTCTTAATTATTTCTAATTACAGCTTTTTTTTTTCTCAGGATGTCAGCCGAGAAGCAGTGAAAGAGGACTGCAGTAATCCGTTCAAGATTGTCTTGGTCCATCCCAATGAAACACAGGACGACCAAGACCCTGTTTGGGTTAGCCATCATTGAGGGGCCAGACGTTCTGGAGGACTGCGGAAGTGGGAAAAACGCTTTCTACTCATAGCTGTCATCTCCATGTATGCTGTCAATTCAAGATACCTGATGAAATTGAAATATGCATTTTAATTTATTGTTAAAAATTATTTTTAAATTCTACACTGCTTTACTTTGGTGGTTGATATTGATCTCTGTACTTCCTTCTTGCATCTCCTAGACATATGTAAGTTTGCACTTTTTTGGAATTTGCTAACGAGACATTCTATGGCTGTTTGCAATGTTATGAAGATGTTTTATCTATGCAACTTCTAATGTTAAATAAAAATGTCTTTTAAATATTCCTTAAGCTGCATGTATGTATTTTGGGAAAATAGAGAATTATATTTAATAGAATAGTTAAAATATGTACTTAATTCAATTATTATTAACTAACATATCATTTATAAATATTACTTAATAATTACATAGAATATAACAAAATATAAATGAGTCAGATCCACAAAGAAACATCAGCAATATTTACTTAGCTTTTGTAATTAGATGCAACAATCTGAGTGAAATTTACTTGTGCATTTTTCATAAACAATAAGTGGTTCTAGTAAGTAAATTTTACTTAAAAACTTTTCCTAACTTTTTTCACTCCAAATTTTCAGTGTGGACACACTTTCAAACAATCATGGACAAACTTTGGTAGAAAGATTGTAAATGTGTTTGGAATGGAAGGGTCAATCCAGAGAATGATGGCTTCACCTCTACATCCTTTAAGAGTAAAGCTGTGCTGGGTTATATTGTGACCCCCCCCCCTCCACGCTGGTGTAAACAGGTTGTTGAATTCAAAGTCCCCCCCCCTTTGGAGCTGGTAAAACGTCTGATCTGATGAACCTCATTGATGACGGAAATTAACTCCCTGATTATTCAGTGCTTAACAAACAGGAATATTTAAATACAAATGATATTTAGCAGAGAAAAAGTATTAAAATGTAAAGAAAAGTCCTGAAAAGAGAGCTTCTTACTGTGTTCAGTGAGTTCAGATGATAGAAAAGACGTTTCAGGAGGGGTAAAGCTCTTCTGCATTTGTAAAAGAATCTATTTTGGAGGGAATCCATCAACTTGGACCTAAAAGTAGAAGGTAAATTCCTCATGAGATTCCACCAGACTCTGGAGAATCTGTCTTTCTAACAGAGCAGCTGTTCAACAAGTGGGAGTTAGATTCTAGGAACTAGTTTGTCTGGAATAGTTGTTCCCACCTGTTGATGACCAGTTTCTTCTGAATATCTGCAAATCTAAAAACAGACAGTGGTAGAAAACTTTCTCTGAACTGCTTTGATCAAATAAATCAGGATATTTCATTGAGGAAGTCCTAAAAGTCATTGAGGAAACTAAACTTCATGAAGCTGCTGGTGTGGATGAACCATCAAACCAGGTTCTAAAGTGTCCTAAATGTCTCTTTAGATTCTGCTTTAAGAATGGCTTTCTACCATCAAGCTGATTCCAAAATCCCCTCAAGCAGACCCAAGAGTCCCTCTGAATGATAGAGGCCTTAGTCTTCTGTACCGTGTAGACGGTGCTCTCTAGCATTCTAAATCAGAATTTATCTGAATATCCAGAAATAAACCAAGACTTTTAGAGGAGCAGAATGGATTCAGGACTTCTGTCTCTAATATGGGTTCTGGATGTTGATGATCACAGACTGGTCAAGTTTGTGTAGAGTACCCAAACAACCACAGACCAAGTGATGACCTTTGACCTTTTCCTTCTTGAAGGGAGAGTTGGATTTACAGTAGAACAGTGGTCCCCAACCTTTTTGTCACCGTGGACCGGTACAACGCCAGGCACGTTCATCGCGGACCGGGGGGGGGGGGGGGGGTACGGTGGACCGGGGGTGGTAATTTCTCTTTAGTAATGATAATAACAATAATAATTATAATTTTCCCCTTGTCAAAGCAACTTTCTAAAGAAGTTTGGTTTTTTTTGCTCATTTTGGTTGTTTGGGTTTATTATTAGTGGGGTTTATCACCTGATGTTTGGTTTGGTGTCGCGACTTTGACGTGCGTTATGTGTGACAGATGTAACAGAGAGGATCCGGTCACTTGTCAAAATAAAACGTTTTTGTCGGAAAAAAAACAATAAAATGGATATTATTTTTTCTTTCTGTGCGTCGCGGTGCAAAAATTTCCCGCGGCCTGGAACCGCTCCGCGGCCCGGTGCCAAGTGTCCCACGGCCCGGTACCGGTCCGCGGCCCGGTGGTTGGGGACCACTGCAGTAGAATGTACATCTATGGCTGTCAACCAAATTCTGATTGTGATATGAACAGTAGGAACTCCTTCAATCCTACATTGGAAAACTTCAAACCAAAACTTTGCAAGCTTCACTTGTTCATTAGCAGAAAATCTCCTCACATGGCTGAGAATAGCAACTGATCCTGATCCTCCAGTGTCTGAGTGGACACCAGAGACCAGAGGAGTGGAAGGTCAGTCAGTGCTGCACTCAGGGAGGGGCATAGCAGGAGGCCTAAACCATTGGAGGAGCCCCCACCACCTACAAAGAGAATCCTGAAACTCTTCTGTAGATCTCCTTGGATTTCCTCCACTGCTGGATTCAACACAGTTGTGTGTTTAGTTGAATGGAAACGTCTACCATTCAGTCAGTGAACTTTCAATGACACTTCTTTTTGGTTCATGTCCATCAGTTGTTTGCAGCTTTTCATTGTGTTCATGAAGTGTTGAACTCTGTTCTAAATGTCCTTTGGTTGTCTTTGGCTCTGAGTTGAACTTTTTAGCTTTCAGCATTTTTTAGTCTCCAGAAAACTTTTCTGAATCCAAAGTTCATTTTTTAGTGACAGTTTTTCATTTCTAGTGGTAAATGAATCTGCATTTGTCATTTCTGGTTTCAGTGACTGAATGATGCTCTGACCAAACAACACTTTGTGTGTTTTTGTTGTTCTAGTGACATTCAGAGGAAGTGTCTGTTCTAGATTCAATAGTTAAAGATCTGTTCTAACTATTTTCTTCACGGCTGCAGACAGAAAATCTTCCAGTGAAACATCAGAAAGTTCTTCACCTGATCCATTCTTCTCATCCTTTAGGGAGTTCAGCTTCTTTACTGACCTCAGAGTCTGCAGTCTGCAGGCTGGACTCTCCAGAAAACCACACAGAAGAAGAAGCCCTGAACCCTTTAATTTGTTCCAGCTCAGGTCCAGTTCTCTCCGATTTGAAAGATTGGACTCCAGAGTTAGTTCCAGAACTTTAATGCTGATCTCTGTCAAGCTGCATTTCTCCATCCTGCAATCAGACAGAAAAGTGTGTTCAGGAGCAGTGATGCAGAGGAGGTCCAGCAAACACAGTTTGACCAGATTTACAGGATCATGATTGAAACCAGGACTCTAAATCAACACCCATCAAATGTGGGTCAAACATAGAAACTTTGATTTGGTGAAAAGGAAAATAATTACCAGCCACTTAAGCAGGTGATCCATTGTTGTGTTTGCAATGTGTCTCCAATTTGGAGAGGGAGTCACTGGCTCCCCAACCCCCAGCTGAGGACAAAGGACTATCAACGACCCAAAACCATGTAGGCTAAGTGGACAATACCTCCAGTTTCAGGTCTGACTCCTCCCCCATGAGCGCATATATACCAGCTCTTAAGGCCTGTACACACCGGGACGAATTTCGCCGGCGATTTTCGTCGGCGAAATTCGCCTCGTGACTAAACAAAGGGCACCAATGAGAGTGTGCACACCGACGCGAAAAAACGCCACGCGTCAAAGCGTCAAAAAAAAAAACGCCTCGGGTTCGTTTTTTTTTTTTTGACGCCTCGCGTCGAAATCTATTCGACCAATGAGAATGGCGCTTTTGCTCACGTGTCTGGAGCTTCTGAAGTTACAGTAAAACACAACTTGGGGGCGCTCAAACACAGCACTGCCTTTCTGAGCACACATACCAACAAAGAAGATAGACGCCAAGTAGCGGCTACACTGCCACAAAGAAATAATGACGGACATTCTAAAACATCCCCGAAAACGCTCATGATACATTTTCAGCTCTTGTACCAGTCGATAAAACTCACCATGTTCTTCTGACAAGCGCGTAAATAGTGGCTCTCTTCTTCTGAGTGACAAGTGACTACCTTGTGTACAGCGCCATCTAATGTCAGGGAATGAAATTGCATGTTCAGTCGGCTCATCGTCAGCGAAAATCGCCTGGGTGTGAACACAAAAGACGTGGCGAAAAACACTGGCGAATATTCGTCCCGGTGTGTACGGGCCTTTAGACCAGCTAATTCAGATTGACAAAGCCTCTTGGATAAGAGGCGAAACATCTTCTAAATTTAAAACCAAGTCCAGATGACATCCCCTAAACCTACTACAATCATTAATTCATGGAAAATTGACTGACTTGGTGAGTTAAATATGGCAGATAATGTTTATATTTTGTTGGACATAAAAAAGCGACTTCTCCAGTATCGATAGCAGAACCGTTGAGATCAGATCTTCTGGAAAATGCCGTCTTGAAGAATGTTGCCCCGGAGCTTGTTCCAAACCGGGGCTCGGTACCCATCCCTATCCAGCAACCGTGTTAAAAAGCATCAAAACTATGGAGACAGCAGGTAAGAATTCATCATAACTACGATGATCCACTGTGCGCTAAAGCGCCGGCTGCATGCTTCTGCATCAGCTCCCATATGAGTGCAAATGTTTGTTTAGTCTATCATTGAATGTCATTTACAAGAGCACTGCTATTTGTAATGTATGGTGCTTGCTTGACTCCAACCACTAGGAGGAGTCTGTTTTGTATGGTTCAGGTTGTGTGTTTACTGGAGGAGGAGAACGAACAAGGTGGAATAAAGAGAGAGATGGTTCTGGATAAACTGGCCTCCACAAGTTGTGAATATCAGGTCCAACTTCATTACACTATTTATGAAACATATTTATTTATTGCTGTATTTTCAATGAACTTTTAATCAATTAATTGTGTAAGTTGAGTTAATTATGGAGCCATGACTTTAACTAGTGATTAATGTTATGTATTTATTGTTGTATTTTTTGTGGTAAATTGATCAAATATAATGTCTTGTTTAGGTTTTTTTTTACCATACATACATATATAACCAGCACCTCGCCATTGCTGTTTAAACCTTTCAAGGAATAGAATAAACAGAACAAAATGGAGGAGTGTGTCTGGATGGTGAGTGAATCCTGCTGGAAAACTCTGTGGATGCTTTTCGCTTTCAAGTGGGCCATAATAATTTGACAATGTGCATGTTTTTTCTAGCCAGACCACTGGGGTCAATGCAATTCAAAAATAAAATAAATAAATAAAATGATTAAGACCTAACCTTAAATATCATGAATATAATAATAATAAAAAGGGTTGTATATTAAAAAAAGTCCTTATATAAGTAAAAAATATATTAAGTAGGTTAAATAAAAAAAATAATAAATATAGTAGATAATGAGTAAAATAATTTAGCAGTTAATAAGGTCATGTAAAGCCAGATTATAAAGGTGGTTCTTGAGCCTCTTCTTGAAAACCTCTATAGACTCTGCAGCCCTGAGGCTCTCTGGCAGGCTGTTCCATATTGAAGTGATTGTGTCGCATAATTCAAACTAAAAGTCAAAACCAGAAATGATTTTTCATTTTCAAAATGAAGCTGCACTTTTTGACTCAAAATGACAAAGAAAAAGCAATCCGCTTAAATGCTTTTTCATTTTCTTCTTCAACACTGCTTATTCTGTGACTTAAAATTATGATTTTGTCCTGGCTGAGCTGCAAGAGGTTTTCTGCTATCCATGACTTTATATCTGAAATACAGTTTAACAGAGTGTTAACAGGTTCAAGGTCATCAGGAGACACAGTGATGTAAAGCTGTGTATCATCAGCATAGCTGTGAATGTCAACGCAGTGTCTGCTGATGACATCACCAAGAGGCAGCACATATCAATTTAAAAGTATTGGCCCCAAAATCGACCCAAGAGGAACACCACGACTTATTTCAACGTAAAAAAAAAACTGGGGTTGTGTTTATGGTCTGTGATGAGATTTGAAAAATAAATTGTTCTTGCCTGTTTGACAGCATGGTTGTAGATTTTTAACTGATCCTCAAAAAACTCATTGTCGACTGTTAAATTTGTTTTTCTAAATTTTCTCTCCGCTCTCCTGTAAATTCTCTTCAATTTTAAAACAGCACCTTTTCTCCAAGGCGTCTTGGGATTCTGTATTTTTGTTTTCATTGGAGCTGCTGAATCGATGGCAGACTTCAGTCTGTCATTAAAATCATCAGTCAGAGAATCGCAGGACAAAGGTCAAATCTGAGCAGGAGTTTGTTTTAAAATGTCAATTAAATCTGTTGGGCTGTGTCAAATGCTGGGTAAAATCCAATCCACTGCCACAGAAAATTGTATCACATATTATTCAAATGTGGTCATTTAAAAAAAAAGTTGAATATTACTTTACGGTATTCTTATAACGGATATTTCCAGTAAATAATAGTGATGAAGTTAATACTAATTTGTTAAAAAGTGACAATAACTAAGATCAGTATCTATAGAAATTGTGTAAAATTTTATCTTTTAACATTAACAAAAGAAAAAATCAATATAAATCCACTTTCAACAAATGTTACCTTCATTTAGCCACAGAAACCCTGTTCTGGTCTAAAACAGAATAAAACCTTAAAGTGCCTAAAATAAAAAATCTGTCAGTTCTTATTTAAACTAGAAACATTTTGACCAACTGAACAATTTGATGCTGAGAAAAATAATTTAATCAATTAATAATATTGAATAATAATAATTTATCTGCACATGTTCAGACGCTCAAAGTGCTTACATTGTGTCCATCATTCATTCATTCTTGGTGATGGTAGCTACTGATGTAGCCACAGCTGCCCTGGGGCAGACTGACAGAGGCGTGGCTGCCAGTTCGCGCCTACGGCCCCTCTGACCATCACCGGGATCATTCATGCACATTCACACACCAGTGGAGCAACACTGGAGGCAGGGAGGGTGAAGTGTCTTGCCCAAGGACACAATGATACTTGGCTGGAGGGAGCGGGGATCAAACCATCGACCCTTTGATCATTGGACAAACTGCTCAACCGCTTGAGCCACTGCTGCCGATAAATGTAAATTGATCTGAACATCAACAAACACAGCAGCACCAAGATATTTAACGTTTTTAGTCTGAAGAAACAGATAAAAACATTGTTCTGATTTATTTTCCTAAATGATGATTGTTTATTTCTGATGTCATAAAGTGCAGCTGTTTTCCTGCATTACTGCTGTCTTTCTGTCTGACACCAACTAAACAACAGAAAAGAAAAAGAAAACAATGGTAAATAAAGACACATTATCAAAATGTCAAGATCAAGATTCAAGATTCTTTATTTGTCACAGACAAAGTTATATTTAGCAATACAACCCGTAGTGAAATGTAAGCCAGGTCCGCTCCGTGGACAGTGCAATAAAAAGTAAATGTCTACAATAGTTCATAAAGAATGACATTATTAGCATGAACTGAGGAATCTAAAAGCACCCATGATCCTGGTGTTGCGCAACAGAGGCTGCTGGTGTGTGCGTTCCACCTGCAGCCTGAGCCCACTACCCCTCCCCTTTCCTCTCACACACACTACTTGGTTGTTTGCATTATAACGGTTGCCAGCTCCATCGTCTAACTCAGGGGTGTCAAACTCATTTTGGTTCAGGGGCCACATTCTACCTGTCTGATCCCAAGTGGGTTGGACCAGTACCATAAAAGCAAAAAAGAGCTTGTTTGTTTCCTAATCAATTGGAAACATGCCTCAAACAACAAACCGAATCACTTATTACAGAAGCTCCACTGGCTACCAGCGCCTCTTTGGATTAATTCAAATCAAATCAAATCATTATATATAAAGCACTTTTGATATAAAAATATAACACAAAGAGCTTTACATAAGAACAAAACAAAATAAATAATATAGAAACAAGCAGGAAAATTAAATTATGCACAAAAATAAAAAATTACAAAATAGAGCCCCCCACCCCTTACTTACACAACCCCCACTCCTTTCACACCTCCCACCCCCTAACTGATGGGGAAAGATAATGAGAAATAGACTGAGCACGAAAACAAGATGTTGGAAACGCTGATAATTGGAACCTCCCATCTGTGGTGGAGCGGTCCCCGCCCTGTGATGCTGCATTTGGCTGTCTATGCAGCATCACAGGGCGGGGACCGCTCCACCACAGATAAGCAGTGATGCAGGTCCCCATCTAGAGCCACAGTGGCTGAACAGCAGCCGATCCAGAAGGAAGGCCACCAGCTAAGGAAGCACCGGAAATAAAAATGAGAATGAAAATGAGGATGGATTTCCGACAAGATGGCAGACGTGATTCCTGTGTAATTTGCTGCTCCCAACAAAATAGCAATTAGACTCCTCAAAATGCATTATTAACAAACAGAGCAAACCAATCACTGAAAGGAGGAGTAGAAACCGGGAGGTTTTTCTAGAGGAAAAATTAAAAAACAAGATCAGATGAAAAGACCAAATGTGGATAAACCAAAGAAGACGGAGACAAACTCTCTGGAGCTAACCAGCTAGCTGAAACCATGCGCTGTGGACTCAACTCCATTAGCAAGGAAATCCAAGAGCTGACATGAAAAAGGACATGAACTCCATGAAGGAGCAAATTACTGAAGATGTCAAGATGGAAATCAAGGAATTAAAACAAGCAATATACCAACAACTAGCAACAAACAAGAAAACTCTCCAAACACACGGAGCCCAGATTGCAGAAGCCGAAGAACGCATCACGGACATAGAATCCTGGAACATGGAGGTGAAAGAGGCCCTCTCTAAATCGCTAAAGCAACAAAAAATATTACAAGAGCGACTCACTGACATCGAGGGAAGAAGCAGGCGTAATAACATACCCATATTTGGAATACCGGAGGACGAGGAAAAAAGCTCAACAACAGACCACGTTACAAAACTCCTCATGGAGAAACTCTCGCTGCCTCCAGAAACCAACCTCAAGATTCAATGTGCCCACTGAGCGCTCACCCAAAAGCCAAACCGCAGCGCACCACCGAGGTCCATCATTGTCAATTTTCTCAAATTCACGACAAAAGAGATGGTTCTCAAAGCAGCCTGGCAGAAGAAAATGAAGGTGGAGATGGCTTATTTTTGACCATGATTACCTGACGGAGGTGGTCCAAAAACGCAAAGCTTACAGCGGAATACAAAAGGAAAAGGGGGTCCGTTTCCAGACCCCTTTCACCGAGCTGAGAATCAATTTGGATGCTGGAGTGATAGTCTATGAATCCGCGCGGGAAGCGGCAGAGGAGTTAAGAAGAAAAGGATTTTCGGTGGAGCTCCCGACATCGGGAAACACGGAGGATGACGTCATACAGGACGGAGGGGTTCCCTATGTTCTCTCTCTGAACAGGCTTGAATGTTAAGACACTGTTAAGCTGTGCTTTGCCATCTCTGTGGAAATTCTAGAGAACCCGGGCGCTCGTTATAATTCGTTATAATTTTGGGTGTTTTACTATGCTTTAGAAATATTGTTAGGGAAATAAATTTTGTTTATCTTTTATCCGAACGAATCCGTGGTTTTCTTGTTTTCAACTTTTTTGAACACACAAAGAAAATATCTACAAAGCGACTAAATATTTTCTCCTTTATTTACCCAGACACAGAGCTGTTAGTTATCAGTAGCCGCGGTTACATGGGCAAAATATCTTGATGGGATCAATGGGATCAAATTCACCCGTGCACATGGGCACAGAAAAACTTTTTCCGATTAGAACAAACGTTCCCATGGCTCACACTTTCGGTCGGAATGAATCATTTGGGCATGCGCAGTAGTGTTAAAAAAAAAACGGAAGAGGAAATGAGTCCAGTTGTAAACAAACCAGTGTTTTAGAAAAAAATGGTTGTCCTCTGAACAACCTGGCAAGTAAACTTGGTTGTCCTCCCCAATTTTTGGTTGTCCTTCGACACCAATATTGAACAGCAATGAAACCTACTTAGATGTCAGTACTTGCATCTTTATTTCTTCTATACATCTAATATCAACTGCCTCTTATGATGGACATTTAAAAACTCTTTAAATATTAAAAAAAAAAACATTTTACTAAATATTGAAGTATCTGGTTACACAAAGTATTGCCAAAAACTTGAAACGAATATTTTTATAACTAATATCTTTACTCAGATTTAAATATATTGGTTCTTTTTTTTCTTTGGTTTTGAAAAAACTAAAGAAAGTGACCAAAATGTTGTCAAAAAAACGTTGAATCGAATTGCTGAGCTTTCCAGAAAAAATGGACAAAATACAAAGACTGTTGAAAAAATGTAGAATATCATATCAATCCCATGGAAAAAAGGTTTTTTTCAGCTCATGTCAGTCTGTTCTGTTATGAGTGAAAGTTATAGTGTTTATGAATGTGTTTGAAATCTATTTAGGGCTGATTATTTTGAACGTGTTTTTGGAGACCTCTAGTGGTCGCGCCAGGTACTGTTCAACACATGTATTTAAAAAAATCATTATTGAAAAGTACAGATGTAGAAACAGCAAGGATTCGCTGGCATGCACGCACTTCGTTCGTCAGTGGAAAGACTTTGCTGCATACGTCTCAGTTCAGTGGTTGACAAAAACTAACCTTTGCAACTTGAAAAAAAGTCGAAAAATGTTGAATAAAAGACCAGGTAGTCACACGGACAACCGTCAGGTTAATTTTGGTTGTCCTCCGTGAAATCTGGTTGTCTTGGACAACCGGATAACTGCTTATGTCGAACGCTGCAAACCTTTGCTGCCACAGACATTTATGCAGCAGCTCGGTAATATACAAGACGATCTTCCAAACGTGCTTTTATTAATGGAATACCACCCCCTATGAGTTCTGGTAAATCGCCTGTCCGTCCTGGGGGAGGATACCTCCTTCATGTGGGCATCCATGAGGTTTCTTCGTTTTTTTCCAGAATCCTTTTTTCTTCTTGGAGTTTTTCCTTACTGAAAAGGGGGGGGGGGGGTCTAAGGGCAGGGATGTCCAGTTTAGTTTAGTCAGTTTAGTTAGTTCATTTTATTATTTTCCTATTGAACTCTATGTATTCATGATCCTTTTGAGTTCATGTTTCACTTTTTCAATTACTGATACGAAGCCCATCGAGACGACTGTTGTTGTGAATTTGGGCTATACAAATAAAATAGAATTGAATCAGTTTGTTTCAAACACGGCTGCAGACAGAAAATCATCCAGTGAAACATCAGAAAGTTCTTCACCTGATCCATTCTTCTCATCCTTCAGGGAGTTCAGCTTCTTTACTGACCTCAGAGTCTGCAGTCTGCAGTCTGGACTCTCCAGAAAACCACACAGATGAAGAACTCCTGGATCCTGCAGGTTCTGGTTCCAGCTCAGGTCCAGTTTTGTCAGATTAGACGGGTTTTTCTTCAGAGCTGAGCCCAGAACTTCACAGCTGATCTCTGACAAACTGCAGTCTATTAACCTGCAATGAGACAGAAAAGTGTGTTCAGGAGCAGTGATGCAGCTGGAGGTCCAGGAACCAAACAGAGTTTAACCAGATTTTTAAGATCATGATTGAAAAAGATCAGTTTCATATCAGTAATCACAGATGAAGAGTTTTTTTTACATCCTGTTGGACATACTACTCTAAAACTAAAGGTTTTCAAGAAGTCTTAACAGTTGCTGTAGGCAACAACCATGACAGATACAACAGAGTAACAAGACAACTTATAACAATGCTTCAATCTCTTTATTCATTTGTTTCCACTCTCCCAACACACCCGTTATATCATCTCGCCTCTCCAGCCGCCCACCAGAACTCTCCTGATTTAGGAGAAGTCCTGAGACCACCTGCTGATGCGGGGCAACAGCCCCAGAATAAGGGGGTGTAGCTGTCAGGTATCTAGAGGGTTAAGGCCCCCTGAGATGCTGCTGTACATCACCCCTGGAAGTAGCCAACCATTCCCTTTAAAGGGCCACACTTCTTCCCCCAGGTGAGAGCCCAACCCTGTAGACCAGTTCTACTGGATTTCAGTCATACGAAAACTCTTGCAGTAGAATACATTTATTTTCACATACTTAATTTACATCTTAGTTGGCATTCACAAACTTTGATTGGCATAAGGCTCCGTACAATTCCATGAGATAACTTCCATAAACTTTAGGGTAAAAAACCCCCGAACGGAGCCCACAGGTGGAAGCCGGGGAGGAGGGTGGGGCGACGAAAGCAGCGCTGCGGTAAGAAAGAGAATGAACGCTGCACACCTGGACTTAAATAGGAAGCTGAACAGGTGAGTTAATTAACTACCGCCCTAGGGGGGAAAGAGACTGCCCGAGTTTCCGGTGCCTGAAATGCGAATACATTCGCTATTTTCAGTCATACGAAAACTCTTGCAGTAGAATAGATTTATTTTCACATACTTAATTTACATCTTAGTTGGCATTCACAAACTTTGATTGGCATAAGGCTCCGTACAATTCCATGAGATAACTTCCATAAACTTTAGGGTAAAAAACCCCCAAAACCAAAGATCATCAAGAAGAGAGAAGAAAGAATGTAAATGTATAATCAGTGTGTCATAAGATGAGGTGTGTTTTGGCGGCATTCCATTTTCATTTCATTTCATTTCCAAGTAAGACTGCTATGTGTGACCCGGCACCTTTGACCGTTGGGCCGCCCCCTTCTTTCCATTTCTTTTATCCGAGTTCAGCGCTACAAAGGGGACATACTATCTAATGGATCTGCTATGTGTGACCCGGCACCTTTGACCGTTGGGCCGCCCCCATTCGAGTACAGCGCCTCGAAGGGGACACACTATCTAATGGATCTGCTATGTGTGACCCGGCACCTTTGACCGTTGGGCCGCCCCCATTCGAGTACAGCGCCTCGAAGGGGACACACTATATAATGGATCTGCTATGTGTGACCCGGCACCTTTGACCGTTGGGCCGCCCCCATTCGAGTACAGCGCCTCGAAGGGGACATACTATCTAGTGGAACTGCTATGTGTGACCCGGCACCTTTGACCGTTGGGCCGCCCCCGTTCGAGTACAGCGCCTCGAAGGGGACACACTATCTAGTGGAACTGCTATGTGTGACCCGGCACCTTTGACCGTTGGGCCGCCCCCGTTCGAGTACAGCGCCTCGAAGGGGACACACTATCTAGTGGAACTGCTATGTGAGACCCGGCACCTTTGACCGTTGGGCCGCTCCCGTTCGTGAACCACTAGGGGAACATACTATCTGCAAAGAGAGAGAGAGAGAGAGAGTCAAACAAAGAAAACGAAACAAAACAGGGAGCCAACATAAGAATCACTCATACCTAATTTTTTAAGAACATAAATCCCCATCCGCAAAACGTTGTAAGGAACTATAATTTGAACCGCCAAGTACAACCCGTATGAAGACACTACCTACATCCATCCAAGCTCCCAAAGCATGCTGAACATGCTTAAGTACCATCCATTATTCGTAGCTTCCATCAAATACTAAGAACGAGCTTAGCGTTATTTCATTTGGTATGCTATTTAAAGGCGCTTAATTAACATCCATTAATTCAAGCTTGCAACGACAGGACTACGAACGAGCTTAACTGCCATAATGTTTCCCCATTTGTCATACCATAATACGAGCTCAGAACATCCATTTATTCGAGATTTCCATCTAAGTATCAAGAAAATCCTCACTGCCATTTGTCTGAAGCTTAATTGGCGTAATTGAGTTTAGAAACCAAAATTTGAGCTCCATCGCATACTAATAATACACTTTAGAACATCCTAAATTTTGAGGCTTCCACCTGGCAATATAATCCAAGAATTTACATTCATTCTACTGCCAACATGATGATTGATTTAAGTCAGAAGTGTCATGGGAACGTAGGGGAGGTCCACCGCCCCATCACTTTCAGTTCAGCAATAGGTACGTTGAGCAGTCATCGTGGCAACACCAGATCAAGGAATGCAGGGGTGTCATCATTCGCCAGAAATGGGGAAGCAGGCCAGAGAGCAGGGACTCGCAGGCTCAGGATGCGATGCATAGATAAAATACAAAACCAGTATTAATCCCAGCAAAGAACATATACATAAAACCTAGAACTGATTAGTTTATACACTGATTAAGATGAATGGAATAACAAGGTTAAATTTATTAGAAAGTTAAGGAAAGTCCCATTGTGGCTTCATCGCACCATAGAAACCACCCGTATCACAAATTCCAGCAGTGAATTGATAGGGAAATACAGAACCTGCACAATATCGTAACACCAATTTTATATACGCCAAATTGTAAAGAAGCAACCTTTTACAGTTCCAGAGGGACGCACCTTCAGAAGGTCATCGAGAATTAGGCGATGGGATGGGTAACCAAGGGCCAAGGAGATTGTAGATGAGGAAGGTCCACGTCCCACGTAGCAATGGATTGCAGCTCGGCTGAAATTTGATTCTCATATTTGATATTAGTGGTTCTCAAATAGGTGGACAACAAAACAGACTGCCGAAATTTTAGCCAAGGGCGTCTGGAGATCCATAAGGGATCGTAGGTTTTGATAGACTGAACCTTAGATTTTTAGAGGCGGAGCATAACAAGCCTCTACATGTAGATGCATCTAGCCAATTGTCATCTGCTTAAGCAGGGCAGATAGAAGACTGGCTTGCGGACACAAGAATTAACTCTTAAACTAAGCTTTAGAGCGTAAAAGATGGAGTTTCTACGGTCAGGGTTAATTTGCTTATGGTGTTATTTAAATACTACCCAAGACAACCGATGAAACACATAAGACTATTATTTCACTCTTTAAAGAGCCTTAATATAAACTCCATGGCTAAATTCTCCTAACCACACTATCTTTAAAACCATTAGAGCCGTGGATTCTGGCGGCCGGACGTACACAAACTGCTCTTATAAATCTTTCCCCCCAAAAACTAGAGGGCCCGGCCACAGAAGAACAAGCGGAGGGAGACTGAAGACACGATAGGCATCGTCATAACCAGACCTCTAAGCATTGAGAAGGACAGGCTACAAAACGGAAGACGTGAATATCCAGAACAGGAACATGGGGCCCAGGATCAAACTACCCGGAACAAGAGCACAAGATGAATGGATGACCGTGGGACCAAAGTCAGAGCAGAATCAGGTGGGCCGATCATGGAACAAACGGCCATCAACCAAAGAATGAAACAAAGTACACGCTGCACAAAAGCGAGAGATGGCATAAAGGGAGAGGCGTGCACCAATGAACCATCCAGATCCAGAAGAAGAAGACAAATCCGGACGGGTAGAGGACCATACGTCGCAGACAACGCGGTAACCCAGATCAGAAAATGAAAGTAAGCCACAGAGATGCAAAAGACCAGGCATACAGAGGAACATTGACGCAGAGAAAACATCAAAACGCGCAAAACGAAGGGGAGCCCATAGCCTACCCAAGTCCAGTACAGGGCTTGTGATAATACAGTCGATAGCATGAGGACCGCCATGACAGCAGAAAGGTCAACCGATAAACAAATCGAGCGCCGACTGGATGCCGAGAGACTCCTCCGGGAGGCAAAGAGGCAGGACACTGAGAACATCAGTGATAACAGCCATCCCCAGCCACAAATCGCGTCCGGAGTAAAACGTGGAGAAGGCATGGCAGCCGAAGTAAAAATAAACCAATCCGTAAGGCGCACGAGGAATCAGGCTACTGACGCCAGAAAATCACTATGACGACAGGCGCCAACAGGACCGAAACAAGTTCCAACCATGAACACATCCAAGGGCCACCCACAGTGGCGGCCTAGAATGAACCATACCGTGAGCAGCGGAGGCGACGAACGAAGATCGCCGAGTGAATCAAAACAAGCCACAGACGTTGCATAAAAGAGACAAATCAAAAGTAAAAATCCACAGAGGAGAGAGGGGTCCAACAAGAACAAACCAAACGCTGAGTAAACCACCAAATGCACAGCAGCCACGACAGAAACACAAAACAAAGAGAGCCACCAAAATAATAAAGTCAGCGTTGCTTAAAGACAGGCAAAATTCACATTCGGCTCTTATCTAGGAGCCGTAGGACCCGAGTCCTAGCCGGATGGCTAAGACAGAGAGACACAGGAGGAGTTTCTACCCCCACGCCATCAGGCTCTTAAACAGGAACTCTACACGTGTACCTTAATTATCTAAGTCTTCAGTCCACATTCATGCACATTATTTTGCATTCCATATTTAATTCTACAATACACATATTGTACGTATTTCAGCGGTACATAGTTATACTTATGTATATCATGTTTACTTTACAGAAATAAATGACGTACATTCCCTGTATGATTTACCTTAATTATTGCGCTGTCCACAGAGCGGACCTTGGTTACATTTCACTACTGGTTGTATTTGCTAAATACAACTTCGTATGCAACAAAATAAAAAAATCCTGAAATCTTAAATAACACACAGCAACAGATAAAACGCCGAAAGCCGCAACTAATTCAGCCAGCATGAGAAACTGTCCAGACGAGGACCACCAGCCCTGAACCACAGGAAAAACCCCACAACCCTAAAAACAATAACAAGATGCAGAGCCACAAAACATGAAAACGAGTCAGGTAGACCACAATGTCAAAGAACATAAAACTACAATACCCAGAGTCCTTAGGGGCGTGACGTCACATACAACCGGAACAAAAATAAGGAAACAGAAACGCATCAGAAAACACAACAGAAAAACACTGGAAAAGACCGCCTGGCCGCTCACCGCAATGATACAAACGGCCACAGCAGAGGAGAAAGCCTGGACAGCCCCCGATCTAACGCCGCTGCCAACCGAAACACCGCGAAACGCTCACCCGCCGCAGCGACGCGAACACGCCGGCGCCGCCACCCGGCCGATGAAACGCCGCGGAAGGAGAAACAAACGCGGCGAAATGAAGACCCCCCACATCAGAAAAAGTGGGATCACCAACCAAAAAAAAAAAAAAGGGGGGAACACACCGAGATGCCAAAAGAAGGAGAGCAGCGGGCAAGGAACACCGGCGACGAAAGCAGCGCTGCGGTAAGAAAGAGAATGAACGCTGCACACCTGGACTTAAATAGGAAGCTGAACAGGTGAGTTAATTAACTACCGCCCTAGGGGGGAAAGAGACTGCCCGAGTTTCCGGTGCCTGAAATGCGAATACATTCGCTATTTTTCTACCATCTTAGTAGGTCCGCCCCAGTGATAGTCCAACTTAGAATGTTTTACCCTTTTCCTTTTCGGGCTATACGACACCAGGTCCGCTACCTTGAAGTCTTTATGGCTGCATTTACACTGCAGGTCTTGTTGCCCAAATCCAATTTTCTGACTATATCTGATTTTCTTGATGACCTGCTTACAGCCTGTTTTAAAAGTGCCCCATATCTGATTTTTGCATTTACACTATACAATGCTGAAACTATAAAACGTAGACGTTCTGAGGACTATGAAGCAGCATTTCCACCTTCTGCGGTCCTCCTTCGGATGCACCGTGGTTCGTCGAAACTTTCCCGGGACTAGCTTTGTTATCAGACCGGCAGCCGGATCGCCAAAGACGGAGGTGCTGCTACACAGATCTGAGAAACTCTAAACCAGTGTTTTTCAACCAGTGTGCCACCCTAGTGTGATGATCAAGTGTGCCGTGGGACATTGCCATCATTAACTGATCTAAAAACATTTCCCATCTCCAGGATTTCAGCTCTGTGTTCATCCAAACAGGCCCTGATAAAACACAGAGTAGTTAGGAATATGGAAGATTATAAAACACTTTTTTCTTTGTGTTTATTTGATTCTATTAAAGACATTTTGATCAGAATGACGGTACCACGATTTAGCTGCACCTTTAGCTCTGCTTTATGAAAAGTCCCGCCCCTTTAACTATCTCCACCAATCATTCTTGAAGGATTAATCACATGTCATCAGTCTGACCAATCAGAAGTGGTTAAAGTCTTCACTTCCTTGTTCTGATTCTGCTCATAAAGTCTCTCAGTTCTAACAAAAATACCAGCTAAAGCTTGTCTTTAGCGGTGTAGCTTTCCACAGAATCCTGTGTCAGACCGTGGAACAAGAGAACAAAACCATGAAGCTCAGAGAAGAGAGTCTGTCTGCATCACTACATCTCCCATGATGCATTGGGTTAAAGTGAGAGTCACAAAGAGTCCTCCTTAATAAACGTCTAGAAACAACAACTAATACACATCAACCAGTTTTTAAATCTTCTAACTTAACTTTTATTTCATCTTTTAGAAAAAACCAGCTGCAGCTTCCAGCTTTTTCTGCCACAATTATCACAAAAATGCCCGTGAGATTGTGGAGGGACTGTAGATCAATACAGACTATGAGTTTCTGCGTCTTTTTTGTTTTGGATGCTGGTGTGCCGCAGGATTTTTGTCAAGGTTAAAGTGTGCCTTGGCTCAAAAAAGGTTGAAAAACACTGGTCTAAACCATCATATGAATTTGTGTTTCCAGTGGTGTCCAGACAAAATAAAGGCTGATGTTATTCCCACATGTTTTCATCAAAGTTGTTTATTGTGGCATTGCCCTAACAGAGTTTTAAGTACCTCCACGGCTAGTGTTTTTAGCAAGTATTATTAGCCTAATGATAATCCTTCTTAGCGGTCCTTGCAGGCAAGATAAAAGCACTGACCTCACAGATTTAAAAAATGTGCGAGCAGGCCCTCCACCCAGGAGGAGGGCACCCACGAGAAAAGGGAGCCCACGAGGGGTGTTGTAAACAAGGTGCGACCAGGCTCATCCACAGTTGGAAATTTGGTGAGGGCCAGCGCTCAGGGGCAAGGACCAGAACCCCCACCACAGGGAGGCACAAGGCACCCCCGGCTCAGGTGTGATGTGATCCCCGGCTTCTGGCCTTGCCAGAAACCTCAGGGATCCCCCTCCCTGTGTGAAGAGAGCACCGCCGGGCCCAGGAAGCCAGCACCCAGGGAACACGGCAGCTGTTGCCAAGGGTCCAGTACCCCCCCACCAGGGATGGGGTAGGGGACAGATGGACCAAGGTCCCACCTTCCTGGTGAAATGCGTGTGTGTGGGCGTGTTTATGATGGAATGTATATTTTGAGGGGGGAGGGGTGTGTGTACTAAGGGGGTGCAGTTCAAATTGGCTGGTAAGACACTGAGGAGACACCTCATGATTACTTACAGTAATGTCCCATCACCCCAACTACCAAGGGCCCTACATATCTAAGGTGCAAATAAAACTGAGAGAGGGGGGGCCCACTCTATACGGCAACCATGGGGGGGACCACTGCCAAGTAGCCCCCCCCCCCAAGGTGCATTGCAGGCTAAACCCCCCACCCCCTCACTCTTATATAAGATTATATGAGGAAGGGGGTAGGTCGGGGACAGCTGGTAGACTGTCCCAAGGTGGTCAAACAGCCCTCCCCCAGCCCCCCAAGCATAGGGCCCAGCTCCCCTCAGCCCAGAGGTCCCATCCCCCGAGGTGCTGACACCGCAGGCCCCACACCACCCACCGCACAAAGAGAGAGAAAAACTTTTTTTTGCTTTCAAAAACCCTTATTTGCGTTTGCAAAACACATGTTTTTGCATACATTGTGTCAAATCTTGCTTTTGTACACGACGTAGCGTGATAAACTGCCACTATTGCCACCACCCAAAAAGTTTTTGCATGCATTGTGTGTCAGCTCACTTTTTTCCTATTTTTGATTTTGCTGACTTAAGTTTTAGTTTGACGTGACAAAGCTGCCATCAAACAGCTGCTGATTGGTCCAGATTCTAACCAATCAAATCCCTGTATTTATCTAACATTTTGCCTGAGGCTCAAAAACCGAACCAGTTCTTCTTACCCTCAATGTTGTCTCTTTAGATGAAGTGTTTTTCATTTTTAATCATTTTAACAATAATTCATACCAACTTTTTTTCTTTTTTAGCATTGGTTAGTTTTTATCAGTCAGATCAGTGAATTTCTGGCTGAGGATCTTCTGAAACTGTAAAGTTGATCTGCTGACATTAAATCAACAGATCTGTGTGATCTGTGAATCCTGCAGAGACAATTATTGTTAGAAAGTTTGATTTTCTGTAAGATCTGTCAGTTAAAACAAAACAATAAAAGATTCAAAGCACATATTATTTGATGCTGCACATGTGTTTGGGATCAGATGAACAGCAATAATAAGCAGAAGAATGATGGATCACCCAGGAACCTCATTGTATTTAGCAGAAGAAGCATTTTAAACTTTTATGTTCATTTTCAGTGTCTTGTGTTTTAGAACTCCTGAGTGTTTGTTCAAAGTTAAAAAAATTTGTCAAAAAATGCTATTTTCTCTTAATATTTCAACATTTATTGTCTGCCTCCAAGCACCATCAATATCAGACAGAGACACCTGATTGGTCAGAATCTGGACCAATCAGCAGCTGTTTGATGGCAGCTTTGACACACTAAACTGAAACTTAACTCAGCAACATCAGCGATAGAAAAAAAGTAAGATGACACACAACGCCTGCGAATATCTTTTTTGGCAATGGTGGCAGTCATATCACACTAAGTAAGTGGTCAGCAAAATCAAAGATAGGACAAAAGCGAGATTTGACTCAACGCACTCAAAAACCTTGAAAACCCAAAAATGTTTTTGACAGAAAAAAAATTAAAAAAAGCAAAAAAAAATCCAAGCAGAGAAAAAAAAGATTGAAAAGTAAATATTTAATATTTTCACGTGCAACTTAGAAAGTTTTGTGTACAACGTGGTGGCAAAAATATCACTCTGTAGAAAACAAGAGTCAGACACTGAAGGACGCTAATATATAATTAAATTAATATCGTCCTGACAGCATTTTTAATCGATACAAGTGTCGCCAAATGAACTATCGTGATATATTGCTGACTTGAGTTTTTCTAACACCCCTACTCAGCAACGTGTATGCACTGTAAAGGAAAGTTGATGAACTAAGGATTAACAGTCGGCATCTGCATGAATACAAGAAGTCATGTAAGATTGTGTTGTTGGAAACTTGGCTCTGAGAGGAAACACCTGACAGCTACATCCAACTAGATGGATTCAACTGTGTGAGAGCAGACGGAGAACTTTCTTTCAGAAAATCTAAAGGCGGGGAATTTGTGTATATGTCCGGAATGAATGGTGGAGCCAAATCACAGTAGTGGAACAGACTTGCATTTGGAAATAGTGTGCATCTCGTTACGCCCATTTTATTTACCAAGGGAGTTTTGCAATATTATAGTGTGTGCAGTTTACATCCCCCCAAGTGCGAACACATCAGCGACCACCAGTCAGTTGGCAGACTGTGTGTATCGACGTCTTTAGCACACTCCCCTTGGGGACTTTTCACTGACGTGAAAAGTTCTGACTATACAACACATGATGTTCCTGTTCTATCTGATTGGATGGCCCAAGTTCATGTCTGCAACCTTTAGTTTTCAATAAAAAGAGGCTCCATGGACTGGGAAGACCTGTAGAAGTTTGCGCTGTGGCAGACATATTCTCCTTCTGCAGCAGTCTAACAAAAACTCTCATTTCCTGTATGGTTCTCCTCTTTGATAGGAAAAAGTCATAACCCTGACAGTAATATTAAAAATGCATTTTAAACTAAAACTCTGCCTCCCCTGGCAAACTCCAACCACGCAAGAATAATGTTCTACCAACCTACAAACTGTTCTAAAATCTTCAAAAACTGTCAAGAAAACTGTAACCACTTGGGAAGAAGATAGTGTAAAGACTCTGAGAGGATGTTTCTGCTGCACTGAATACTTATGTGGAATGCAGAAACTGATAATATTAAGGATTATATCCATTTTTGCATTGATGGTACTGTTCCAAAGAAAGTTGTTACATGTTTTCCAAATAACAAACCTCATGTAACAGAGGAAGTAAAAAGCTGCGTAAATCTGGGCTCAAGTGGGTTGAAATATTTTCACTGTGGGGTCCCCAGGAAAACTTCTTCCCAGGTCCAACACACACTGGGCTGTTCTCAAAAAGTCCAGACCCAATATTAAAGTCCACTATCAGGTCAGCTACTCGATTGCCCACCAATCCTTGACCAACATGAATTAGGAGGAGAGGGAGTTCAGTGATTATGCAAATTCACCATGACAAAACACTTTTTTTTGTTCTGTGAGCATGACCTAGAAATCTCCCTGAAATTAAACTTCTGCTTCGCGCAGAGACTGACAGCTGAGCCACTCTGGTGGCCTCTGAAATTGAAACCATCACAAGAAGAGCCCATTTTCATATACCTGCTGGAGTTCAGAGTAAACTGACATGAGACCAGTTCATCTGAGCACTGTCCCCAAGGGAGCAGATGGGGCAGATGCAACTGGCCCATCCCTGTACCCTGCAAGAGGCTTTGGAGATAGCATGAAGAGAGAATTGGCTGGAACATCTACAGACAACAGTGCCATTGGTTGTACCCTGTTGCAAGAGCTGTGGTGAAGCTGGCGTGGATCAGGGAATTTCTGGAGCTAATGAGAGCCGGGCCAGTGCAGCCTCCACAAAGTGGCGGCCCCCTCACTGCAGTGCTCCTGTCTGCTGGGTGTGTGGCCAGGCTGGGCACATCAGCATGTGATGCGTCAAGCGCGCTGACCTTTAGAGAAGCACCCTGAGGTCTGTTTGGAGGGACAATGCACACCCTTACTCGCATGTCCCATTCTGCTGATTCTTCGATGTAGAAAGCCTACCTTGACAGCACAGAGTGGAGCTGAGTCACTGGCTACTGTAGACTCATTTTGAGGACTTTTGCCATGTCCCCATCACCTTTAGGGAGCGCCTTGTATGGTGCTGGCACTGGCTTTATTGTCTCACTAGTCAGGTCTGAAACCACTGCTGTCAAGCTGTGAACGATTTACATCTGACACAAGTGCCACGTCCTGCTGGACATTGTAAGACTCTAAATCTGTTCTGCGACAGGTTTTTTATTTTTATGAAATCACACCAGATACAGCTGTAACAAAGCTTCTTTACTCACCTCAGAGTCTGCAGTCTGCAGCCTGGACTCAGGAGAAAATCCCACAGATAAAGAAATCCTGAATCCTGCACGTAGTTGTAGCTCAGGTCCAGTTTTTTCAGGTGGGACGTGTTTTTCTTCAGAGCTGAGCCCAGAGCTTTAAAGCTGATCTTTGACAAACTGCAGCCCCTCAACCTGCAATCAGACAGAAAAGTGTGTTCAGTGATGCAGCTGGAGACAAACTGGAAACAAAGTTCAAAGTCCAATTTGTTCAGTTTTCTGTGTCACCTCCTTATGTTTCATCTCTCTTCTTCTATTCTCTTCTCTCTTTCTCTTCTGCTGCATCCCAGTCTTCAACATTCTCATGTTCACCAAACAGTTTAAAAAAAATCACTCATGCCTTTTCTTGTGATAAACTGTGGTCGTGGTCACATCAGACAACTGCCCCACAACTCTGAACGCTCTCCTGTTGGGACTACATGATATTAACTCTGTCAAGTGTTTTAAAAGTTAGCTAAAGATGTTTCTTTTTAAGAAATCCTTCAGCTGATTTTTAATTTTATTTTACCTTCCTCCACCTTTTTAGATGCAATCTTTTTCTTGCAATGATCTAATATGCAACATTGTATTGATTTTTCTCATATTTGAACTTTTGTAAAGCACTTTGTGAGTTGCCCTCCTTGAAAAGTGCTATATAAATAAAGATTCACTTACTTACAAAAAAATTTGGTTTGCTCAGAAAGTGTTCCCACTTTTCACATGTTCTTCTCATCCTTCAGGGAGTTCAGCTTCTTTACTCACCACAGTTTCTGCAGTCTGCAGTCTGGACTCTCCAGAAAACCACACAGAGGACGAATCTTTGAATCCTGCAGATTGTTGTAGCTCAGGTCCAGTTCTGTCAGATAGGGTGGGTTTTTCTTCAGAGCTGAACCCAGAGCTTTACAGCTGATCTCTGTCAAACTGCTGTCCTTCAACCTGCAATCAGACAGAAAAGTGTGTTCAGGAGCAGTGATGCAGCTGGAGGTCCAGGTCGGTTTGGGCTCAGAGAAACTCTCAGCAGCAGGACGGAACCAGAAACACCTCCAGGTCAGAAAACAGCTCAGTTGTTTTTGTTTGAAAGCATCAGTGACTCCAAAGTAAAGCCTCGTTAAGCACCTTAAAGTCACAACATGAGACTTTTTCAGCTGAAAATGAAGATGAACAAGTACAAAACAAAAGCTTAATTTGTATGGAAAAGTCGTGTCCCCTGCCTTCGCCCACGAGTGGCCGGGATAGGTTCCAGCAGCCCCACGACCCCAAAAGAAAAAAAAAAACGCTTGGAAGATGAATAAATGAATGAAAAAGTCAGTTTGAAACTACAGCTTCTCTGTGAAATATTTGAAAAAGGTTTATTTAAAGAAACATAAAACTAAAAAAGATAAACATCAGATTTTTATATCCAAACAGAGTAAGGATCTGTTATGTTACATTATTTAGAGTTTACATAATGAGTGCAGATTAAAAAAGATCCATGAGTATTAATAAAATCAAATTACAAAGAACAAGTATGTATTAATTATGTCAGAAAACACAACATTATTTCAGAAATCTTTATTACGTGTCAGAGATCAAGCATCAAAACTAGGAGCATCTCGTTTTTTTAGAAAACGTTCTTGTACTTTTCAGGAATCAGGAAATCAGAAAATCTTTATTGTCATTTTAATCACATGATAAAACAAAATTAGGCTCTCTGGTCCCGGGCGAGCCGTTTACATTCAGACATAAATAAATAATATATCAATGTGATATCAATATGTTACAGTGTGGTTCCTAATGAGTATTGCACAGAAAGTATAGTTTCAAAATAAATATAGAAAGTATGTTTCAAATTGCACAGTATATTGTATTAAGTATTGCACAGCCCTGTGATATTGCACTTCCGAATGAGCTTGTTGTCCATGGAGAGAGGGGGGGGGGGGTTGCAGTGATCAACTGGAGTTCAGCAGTCTGACTGCTTCAGGAAAGAAACTGTTCCTCAGTCTGGTGGTCCTGCTCTTTATGCTCCTCAGCCTCCTTCTTGAGGGGAGCAGGGAGAACAGAGGGTGTGAGGGGTGGGTGGGGTCTTTCAGGATGTGGGAGGCCCGTTTCCTGCATCTGGTCGTATAGATGTCAGTGCTGGTCGGCAGGCTGCAGCCGTCAGTCCTCTGTGCAGCTTTGGTCACTTGTTGCAGAGCTTTCCTCTCTGCCGCAGAGCAGCTGCCGTGCCACACTGTGATGCAGGAGGTCATGACGCTCTCCACCACACACCAGTAGAAGGAGGTCAGGACTGAGATCCTCATCCCAGCTCGCTTGAGCCTCCTCAGGAAATAGAGGCGCTCATGTGCCTTTATGACCAGGCAGGAAGTGTTGGTGCTCCAGGTAAGGTCGCTGGAGATGTGCACGCCCAGATACCTGCAGCTGGAAATCACTTCCACCACGGCCCCTCCAATGTGAATGGGGGAGGGGGGTGTCTGTCCTGCCTGAAGTCCACGATCATCTCCTTGGTCTTCTTCCCCTTGATGCAGAGGTGGTTGTCTCTGCACCAGCCCTCCAGATGTTCCACCTCCTGCCTGTAGTCGGACTCATCTTTGTTGGTGAAGTGTCCATCACAGCTGTGTCATCCGCAAACTTCTCAATCAGACAGCTGGGGTGACCCGCTGTGCAGTCGTGCGTCAGCAGGGTGAACAGGAGGGGGCTCAGCACACAGCCCTGGGGGGAGCCCGTGCTGAGGGTGATCGGGGAGGAGGAGACGTTGCGGATTTTCACAGACTGTGGTCTGTCCGTCAGGAAGTCCAAGACCCAGTTGCACAGAGTGGGGTTCAGTCCAAGTGTGTGTAGTTTTTGGATGAGGGTCTGCGGGATGATGGTGTTAAAAGCTGATGTGAAGTCCACGAAGAGCAGTCGAACGTACGCGTTCTTGTTCTCTAGGTGGGTGATGGTTGTGTGGACCACAGAGGAGATGGCATCCTCTGTGGATCGGTTTGACCTGTATGCGTATTGGTGCAGGTCCTTGGTGACATCGATGGATTCTGTGACGCGGGTCATGACCAGTTTTTCGAAGCGTTTCATGAACATCTGTGTCAGGGCAACCGGCCGATAGTCATTCAGACCCGTCACTGTGGATGATTTGGGTATCGGAATGATGGTGGCGGTTTTCAGGCAGGTGGGGACCACTGACTGCTTCAGGGAGGTGTTAAAGATGTCTGTCAGCACCTCTGTGAGCTGGTGTGCACAGTCCTTCAGCACCCGTCCAGGGATGTTGTCGAGTCCAGCAGCTTTGTGAGGGTTGATCCTCTGGAGGGTCCTCCTCACCTCAGCAGGCGTCATGCTGAAAGGCTCTTCGCCAGGTGGGATGGTGAGTCTGGTGCTGGGAGGGGCGGTGTTGGAGTCCTCAAAGCGGGAGTAGAAGAGGTTGAGTGCGTCTGGTAGAGAGGGGTCCTCAGGCATTGTGCATCTCTGGTGTTGTAATCTGTGATGCACTTAATGCCCTTCCACATACTCTGGGGGTCATTGGACGTAAAGTGTCCCTGAATCCTCTGAGCATAGGTGACCTTGGCCCTCCTCACCCCAGCATGCAGCTCCCATCTTGCTGCTCTGAGCGCCACCTTGTCACCTGACTGGAACGCAGCATTCCTGTGTTTCAGCAGAGACCGCACCTCTGCATTCATCCAGGGTTTCTGGTTGGGGTAGTCCGTTACAGTCCTGGTGCTGATGACATCCTCCGTGCACTTACTGATGTACCCGAGGACTCCTGATGCATAGTCCTCCAGGTCCACCTCCACCTCATGCGAAGCTGCCTCCCTGAAGATCTGCCAGTCTGTGTGCTGGAAACAGTCTTGCACAGCTGATGCAGCCTCACTAGTTCACACTGTGATGGTCCTCTGCGTTGGTGCCTGTCGTCTGAGGAGAGGGCGGTAAGCAGGGGCCAGCATGATAGCTATGTGGTCAGAAAAGCCCAAATGAGAATGGGGGACAGCTCTGTATGCGTCCTTTTTGTTGGTATAGACGCAGTCTTGTGTTGGTGGAACTTGGGAAGAGTGTCTGTCAGGGTTTACATGGTTAAAGTCCCCTGCAACCACGTAAAAAGCCTCCGGGTGCTTGTGCTGGAGCGAGCTGATGTTGTTGTGTAGCTCTGTTAGCGCTTCGTTAGCATTAGCATTAGCATTAGCGCCCGGCGGGATGTAAACAGCCATGACAAACACCGCCGTAAACTCACGAGGCAGATAGTGTGGCCGGCATTTAACAGTCATATGCTCTATCGCCTCGGAGCAGTGGCTGTTCACCACTGTGCAGTTCGTACACCAGCCTTTGTGGATATAGAAACACAGTCCACCCCCACGGGTTTTTCCCGACTGCTGGTTGCAGTCCGCCCGGAACAGAAGCCGCCCGTCGTGGTGAAAGGCTGGGTCCGCCATGTTGTCGTTCAGCCAGGTTTCCATGAGACAAATCACCGCAGAGATCCTCATCTCACTTGAAGCCCCCAGCCTCAGTCGAAGAATGTCCATCTTGTTGTCCAGGGAGTGGACTTTGGCCAGGAACAAAGACGGGATCGGCGGCCTGCCGGTGTTAGCCTTTAGCCTGGCTAGCACTCCGCCTCGTTTGCCCCTCTTGCGTTTCCGTGCACATCGTTTCGTCTTGCTCTCTGTTCGGCCAACATCCTTGCGCCACCTTGGTGTCCTCAGGAGATGCAGCCTGCCCAGTAAGGCCTTGAGTCCAGCGCCCGCTGTTATTGTGTCCATGTCCAAACTGTCCTTTATGGTCGTTATTTCGGTCCGGCTGTATTTTATTTATTTTTATTTATTTTATGTGCTTCTTAACGCTGGTAGTATCAGTGAGACTGACCATAGACAAAGCATAGTCATCCAAAGCAGTCCTGGAAACGGTGTTGGTACCGGGAGCATGAGAGGCCGCTGCACTACAGCCCGCCGCCATCTTTGCATCTTTGGGCAAACCATAATTCCAAATTGCACATTGATTATCAGATTATCATCTTACATCTTTGGTCTTGTCTGGTGTGGTAGATCTGAGCCTCTATTGCTCGGGGGGAGCCTTCCTCCCCCGATTGTGCCCCACCCGCCCTCCATCCTGCTTTTACTTGGATATTAGACACCCTGATTCATCTAGGGCCTTGTGGGGAGGGTCTGGTGGAGGGAGGCACGGTGAAACATCCATGCTCATCTTTCACTGGTCCCCCCCACAATTTTAACTTCCACTTTAGACACACACACTGCGTGTTAGCAGCACACACACAGCAAATACACAACACACAGAGGGACACCGGAGTTGGGGGGCTCTGTGGCTTGGCAGCGGTGGGGTCCCCCCACACTGGACACCTCCTATTTTACCTCCTATTTTAGCCTTGTGGATACAAAATCCAGGACCATGCAGGAAACGCTGCAATCTCCATCCTGGCTGCATGTAAATGTGTGGGAATAACATCAGCCTTTATTTTGTCGGGGCTCAACTGGAAAAACAAATCCACATGATTGTTTGAACGGTTCCTAAGAAATGAGCGGCATTTCTGCTTTGAAGCTCACACACCACCCCAAAGCCGCTGTGTGTGCTGACAGGCCAAGCTCTGCTCGGTTCTTGTGAGTCCGGCAGCCGCTAATTCACAGCGGCGGGACGGAGCGCAGTCCGAATTCTCACACATAACAAATGGTAAATGGTAAATGGCGTATACTTATATAGTGCTTTCTACTGTCTTACGAAGGCCCAAAGTGCTTTACAGTCACAGTCCCATTCACCCATGCACACACACATTCACACACTGATGGCGGCTCCGCTGCCGAACTCTGGCTCCAACCTCCCACCAGAGGCAAGGTGGGGTTCAGTGTCTTGCCCAAGGACACTTCGACAAATAGGCGTGCAAGGCGGGAATCGAACCTGGAATCTTACGATCATGGGTTGACCGTCCTACCGCTGCACCATGGCCGCCCCAAACAAAACACACACGTAACAAAGCACCCCCCCCTCAAACACATTAATAAATCCTGCTGCTCTGCTCAGAGAGGTTCACTCGGTCCACTGGCACCGCAGCCCAAACGCAGAGGTTGGGTGCCGGGTCCAGACCCCAGTGGACACGAAGCGCTCCTCCCCGGCATCCCCCTCGTGATGGGTGAAAGAGAGGGGAGAGGCGAGGAGGCAGCGGAGGAGGCAGCGGAGCAGGCAGATCTGTTTGCTCAGCTGTTGGACAGAACAAGTGAAAATAAAATAAAAATAAAAGAAAATAACTTAAAAATAAATGTGCTTTTATTACTGTCATGATTATTATTAAGGGCCTGCTCACTCATAATTTTTTAAATCCGTAGAGTCAGTGCTTTTTTCTCGGCTGCAAGGACCCAGAAAAAGGGTTAGCATTAGGCTAATGTGTGCTAAAAACATTAGCCATGGAGGAGCAGAACTCCAGGCGGCCAATCCAGCAATAAACAACTTGAATGTAAATATGTGGGAATTACATCATCCTTTATTTTGTCTGGACACCACTGGAAACACATTCATATGATGGTTTACAGTTTCTCAGGTCTTTGAGCAGTATTTCTACTTCCTGCGCCTCAAAGCTACCCCGGACTAGCTTCGTCTCCTGTTTAGCTCCGTCCGAAAACAAAGCTAGTCCAAGGGAGAAGCTTCGAACCATGCGGACAGCAGGTTTCCAAAGGAGGCTGTGGTCCCAAACTACGGACCGCAGACTCAGGACAGCTGCTACGTAGTCCTGAGAAGCTGTGTCCAATCATCAGAAGTTCACGACCATCACAAAGCCCTCTGCTCTGCCGCTAACACAAAGCTGCTCCTAGCATGTCTGTGTCTGTTAGCAGACGGACAGACGGAGACAGCAATGTCGTCATCGCCCAGCCTGCCCTCTGGAAATGCTAAATGGAATTGATTATTGCAACAATGTTCACAGGGTGGATGTGACAACACAAATGCAATTCCCTCTTTGGATTTTCGTTGTGGTTGTGACACAGTATAAGCGGTTTAAAGTATAAAATGAAAAAGCATTTTGGAGGATTGCTTTTTCATTTTAATTTTGAGTCAAAAAATGCAGCTTCATTTTGAAAATGAAAAAGCATTTCTGGTTTGGACTTTTATTTTTAATTATGCTACAGAATCGCTTCCATAGAATTGCGCTCTCTGTACAAGACCCAAGGGAGGGAGGAGCGGCTGGGGCGGGGCGGCCCTATGAGTTTCTGTTACTGATCATATTGTGTAAATATGTGTGCACAAACTGCTGTGAAATTAAAAAAAAAAACGGACTATAAATAATTTTCCATACTTCAGTCTGGAGACCCATGAGACGTATTCAGCACACCCACTTTTTGAACCCCCCTGTTTAGTAAATAAGCATTGTGTTTTTCTTGGATGATGCTGATCGCAATTCTACAATGCTGGCACTTTTCGTCACGTTAGCGTTGTCAGATGCTGATCACAATGCTAGTACTAATGCTAGCATAATTAGCATCTTAAGCAAAGGGATTTTCTAAGAGTTTATGATACATGTAGCTCTTTTGGACTAGTATAACTAGCATAAGTAACATTATTAGTGTCCTAAGAAATATCACACCCTCCAGGTTTTTGTTGCAGTTATTTATGACTATTGCAGCCTAAAATGCCTGATTTTGCTGCAGCTTTTGTCTCACATTCCAAATCTTTTTATTGTAATATGTGCACCAGGAACATACATC
This sequence comes from Oryzias curvinotus, assembly GCA_023969325.1. Classification (NCBI taxonomy): domain Eukaryota; kingdom Metazoa; phylum Chordata; class Actinopteri; order Beloniformes; family Adrianichthyidae; genus Oryzias; species Oryzias curvinotus. The sequence continues at coordinate 790,090 of CM043715.1, forward strand.
ACCATTCACCATGAAGAAGAAGGTAGAACTTGGTAGAAGTCTACCAAGAAATTTTGATCAAATTCCATCTTTTTTGGACACATTTAAAGGAAAATGTAAAGTAATTGCTCTGTCAGAGACATGGATAATTAAAGGGAAGGAAAATAATTTGAAAGTTGAAGGTTATGATTTATATTTCAATAGCAGAACAAATAGGATTGGAGGGGGAGTTGCCCTTTATATTGACAATGGTTTCAAATGGAAGCCGGTAAAATGTATGACTTCTGCAATAGATGATTTAATGGAAAGTGTTGCTGTGGAAATAGAGTTACAAAAACACTAAAATATGACTGTTGGATGTGTAGATCAGAAACAGGAAACTTTAAAGGACAATTTAGAAGATATGTTAAGTAATCTAAACCAACATAAACAATTAATAATCTGTGGAGACTTCTATATAAATCTCATAAAGCTAGATTCACATTTACAAACATCTGATTTTTATCCATTACATAGTAAAGGACTGAATCCTTTTATTACAAAGCCTAGCAGAATAACAACAACTAGTGAAACTTTAATAGACAATATTTTACCAATATTTTGGAAACTCAAAGAAATTGTGGGTTAGTAATTAATGACATAAGTGATCACTTGCCTGTATTTGCTATATTTGACTTCAGGTTGCTAAAAAAGTCTGCAGAAATCCACCAAATATACAAAAGAATAAGGAATGATGAAACTGTGAACGCTTTCAGAAAAGATCTCATGAATCAAGACTGGAATGAAATTTATACAGATGATGTAAACGGTGCATATGAGGCTTTTCTGAAATGTTATTTAGATCTTTACATTAGACTCTGTCCAGAAGTTCTAAGTAGACCTAAATCTAAAAATAAAAGAAAACCCTGGATAACAAAGAAAAACAAACTCTATAAGGACTTTTTAAACTTAAGAACAGCAGCAGCTGAAAAACGTTATAAGGTTTACAAAAACAAGTTAACAAATGTATTGAGACAAGCTGAGAAGAAATATTATCATAAATAAACACAACATAAAGGTACGTGGAATATTCTGAATAAGGTCATAGAAATAAGTCAGGATCAATAGAACGACCTCACTTCTTCCTTAGAGACAATGTGGTCATTAAAAAGCAAGAGGACATGGCAAATGAATTCAATTCATTTGTTGTAAATATAGCAGAAAATATGACATACAATTTACAATTAAAATATATTATTACAAATAAAAATTGGATTTCCCAATCTATGTATTTATCTGATGTGACTGAAAATGACATTTTGACTACAGTATACAAACTAAAAAACAAGACCTCAAAGGACAGTGACGGGATTGACATGAAATTAATCAAAATGACCATAGATTGTGTTGTTAAACCACTACATCATATCTTTAATCTTTCACTTAAATTAGGAATTTTTCCTGAGAAGATGAAAATAGCTAAAGTTATTCCTTTTTTTAAAAATGGAGACAGACATACTTTTAATAATTACAGACCAGTATCATTACTTTCTCAATTTTCTAGTTTTATTGAAAAAAAGCTTTATTGAAAAAAATAAATTGTTAAGTGAGAATCAGTTTGGGTTTCGTTATAATAGGTCTACAGATTTGGCTACAATGAAAATAGTTGAAGAAATGTCAACAGCAATGGACAAAAAGAAATACACAATAGGAGTTTTCATGGATTTAAAGAAGGCTGTAGACACCATAGATCATTCTATCTTGATTTCTAAATTCTATGCATTTGGGGTTAGAGGAATCGCCCTGAACTGGCTCACCAGTTATTTAAAAAACAGACAACAATATGTGCAGTTTGGAGGTAAGAAGTCTGATCTCATGAATATTATTTGTGGACTTCCACAAGGCTCAATCATAGGACCTAAACTTTTTATTTTATATATAAATGATATTTGTGATATTTCTAAGTTGTTACAGTTTGTTTTATTTGCTGATGATACTAACTTTTTTTGTTCTGGGTATAATTTGAAAACCTTAGCTAAAAGTATTGAAATGGAAATGATAAAACTCAAAATGTGGTTTGACTACAATAAACTATCTTTGAATCTAACTAAAACAAAGTTTATGGTGTTTGGTAATAAAAACAGAACAGAAGTGACTTTGTCCATTGACAACACAAACATAGAACAGGTGTCTGAATTTAAATTTTTAGGGGTTATGTTGGACGACAAATTAACATGGAAATCTCATATATTTTATGTAAAATAAAGTAGCCAAGAGCCTTTTTGTTCTGAACAAATCTAAATATGTTCTACCATGTCTAATTATGCACATGTTATATTGCTCTTTGGTTTTACCTTATTTTACATATTGTATTAAAGTGTGGGGACATACATATGAAACTAATATAAGGCCCTTAATTCTATTACAGAAGAGAGCTATTGGAATTATTCATAAAGTTAATTTTAGAGATCACACAAATGAACTTTTTATTAAGTCAGGCTTATTGAAACTTAAACATTTAATTGAATTGCAGACCTTATTAGTTATGTTTAAAGCCAGAAACAGAGATTTACCAAAAGACCTACAAAAGCTTTTTATTTTTACCACAGGAGATGAAAATCATAGGAGAAAATGTGATTTCAAACAACAGATTGCTCGAACAACATTAAAGCTAAAGTGTTTGTCTATAGCAGGGGTAAAAATGTGGAATTCCAGGAGAATCAGTTCAAAAGTTGTCAAAATATTATTCAATTTAAACGGATGTATAAAGCTAAACAAATCAGTTTGTATAAACTTGACTGTTGAATGGAATGTTTGGAATGTATGTATTAAATGAATGGAATGTATTTACTGTGTATTGGAACTGTACATTGTGAAATCTGAGTACAGGTGATGGTGTGAGAAATGTAAATGTAATGTTTAAAAGGGAGCAGATAATTATAAGAATTCTATTCCTCTATTCTGCTCCCTTCTAATCATGAAAAAGTTCAATATGTAAGAGAAACATGTAAACATTTGAACATTAATTTTCATAAAAGGAACAAATAAATAAATGAAATGAAATGCACATCACTGTTGTGCTTTCATTTAACATAAATAGAACTGTGAACCCCAAACTGAACTGTTGGTCTTCACATAATCCAAATATTTGGGTATTGATTTCACAATACTTTAGAAATAACATGACATTCAGCAGGGAAAAATTGTTAACTCAAGAAAAACAAAAACGCATAAGCTGATAAAGCCTCAGACCTACAATGTTCGTCACAGAATCTCTTTCTCCATTTCCAAAGCACCATGGTGAGTTGCTGGTTGTGGTAGAGGAAGAGCAAGGCTTTGTATTATCAATAACTGTTGAATGGTTCCAAATTTTGCTTCCTTTCCAGTCTTACTCAGTTTCTTTACATTTTTGGGAAAAGACAATGAGAAATAGGCTGAGCACGAAAACAAGATGTTGGAAACGCTGATAACTGGAACCTTCCTTGTCTGTGAACAGCCGCATAGCCAGCCAAATGCAGCATCACAGGGTGGGGAGGACCGCTCCACCACAGCTAAGCAGTGATGCAGGTCCCCATCCAGTGGCTGAACAGCAGCCGACCCAGAGGGAGGGGTCCAAATGAGGAAGCACCAGAAATAAAAATGAAAGTAAAAATGAGAATCAAAAAGTAAGCATAATGATAAAAGCAATAAACAACAAAACATTGAAATAAGGTAAATTAAAATGGCTTCCGGTTCTCAGAGAAGACAGATAAGATACGATAGGACTTTATTGATCCCCGGGGACAAGAAAAAATAGCAGTTGGAAAGCTCAAAAAACAAAGTAGCAATGAGTAAGAATAAAAAATAATACAAGGTGGAAGCAAAAGTACAGGTCATAAATAACGGATTAAATAAGGCAATAAATAGCAGCAGCGGTTTTCAACAGTCCTAGACCATGTTATTGTATAGTCTGACTGCTGTTGGGATGAAGGACTTCCGGTAACGCTCTTTTTGCACTGTGGGTGCAGCAGTCTCTGGCTGAATGAGCTCCTCATAGTCCTCACCGTTGCATATAAGGGGTGGGAGGGGTTGTTCCGGATGCTGGACAGCTTGGTCAGCATCCTCCTCTCACCAACAGAGTCCATTGAGTCTAGGGGACAGCCTAGGACAGAGCTAGCTATCTTGACCAGCTTGTCCAGATTCTTTTTGTCCCTTTTGTTGATTGCTCCACACCAGCAGACCACAGCATAGAAAGTTGCTGATGCAACGACAGTCTCGTAGAAGGTCTTGAGTAGTGGCCTGCACACACCAAAGGACCTCAGTCTCCTCAGGAGGTGGAGGCGACTCTGGCCCTTCTTGTACAGGAGCTTTGTGTTATCTGACCAGTCCAGTTTATTGTTGATGTGAACACCCAGATATTTGTACACATCCACCCTCTCGATGTCAAGTCCCTGAATGACCACAGGGGGGAGGCTGAGAAGCCTTTTTCCGGAAGTCCACCACCATTTCTTCGTTTTGGTGGCATTGATGTGAAGGTGATTGAGTTCACACCAGTCCACAAAGTCCTTGATCACCTTCTTGTATTCCAGATCGTTTCCTCTGACACACGTCCAACGATGGCTGTGTCATCAGAGAACTTCTGGATGTGGCAGCTGTTCGAGTCATGGTGGAAGTCAGATGTGTAGAGGGTGAAGAGAAAAGGAGAGAGCACTGTCCCTTGTGGTGCCCCCGTGCTGCAGACTACCTGGGCAGACACACAGTCCTGGAGCCTCACGTACTGTGGTCTGTTGGTGAGGTAGTCAACAATCCACGAGGTCAGCTGGTTGTCAACTCCAGCACCTTTCCCCTTAGCAGTGATGGTTGAATTGTGTTGAAGGCGCTGGAGAAGTCGAAGAACGTGACTCTCACAGTACTTCCAGGTCCCTCGAGGTGTAGCAGAGTTCTGTGCATCAAGTAGATGACAGCGTCATCCGCTCCAATGCCAGGTTGATATGCAAACTGCAGGGGGTCAAGCACTGGGCTCACTAGGGGCTGGAGGTGATTCAGGATCAGTCTCTCTAGGGTCTTCATTAGGTGAGACGTTAAAGCCACAGGTCTGTAATGGTTGGGCTCCCTTGCCTGTGCAGTCTTTGGTACTGGGACCACGCAGGAGGTTTTCCACAGCACAGGGACCCTCCTCATGTCGAGGCTCAGGTTGAACATGTATGCTACAACCAGGCAGAGTTGGTCTGCGCAGTCCCTGAGCAGTCTGGAGCAGATGCCATCTGGACCTGTTGCTTTCCTGGTCTTGATCCTCCTAAGCTCTCTTCTCACCTGCTCCTTTGTTATGTTAAGGCTGGGTGGGGGGGTTTGGGTACTGTCAGCTATGCAATGTGAAGTAGGGGACTGTAGAGGGGGTAGGGGGGGGGGGGTTTGTCAATGTTGTCCTGGGGATGTGTGATGGCACGGACGTTGATAAGTATGTGGGGGGTGGCAGCTGAGACCGACACAGGGATTTCAAATGGTCCGATGTTGACTGAGTAGTTGTGGGGGGAGTGGACCCTGAATCAAATCTATTGAAAAATGAATTGAGCTTGTTTGCCCACTCTTGATCCACCTGATTGCACCTATTGTCTGTGGTGTGTCCAGAGATGGTTTTCAGGGCTCTCCAGACCTCTTTCACATTCTTTTGTTTAGTTGATTCTCTATGGAAGCATTTCTGTAGCATAATTAAAAATAAAAGTCAAAACCAGAAATGCCTTTTTCATTTTCAAAATAAAGCTGCATTTTTTTTACTCAAAATGAAAAAGCAATCCACCAAAATGCTTTTTCATTTTCTTCTTCAACACCGCTTATTCTGTGTCATAATTAAAATGAAAATCCAAAGAGGGGATTGCATTTTCCTTTTCACATCCACTCTGCGAACATTGTTGCAATAATCCATTCCATTTTGCATTTCCAGAGGGGAGGCGGGGCGATGACGTCACTGCTTTCTCCGTCTGTCTGCCTGCTAAGAGACACAGACAGACTAGTAGCAGTATAGATTTGTGTTAGCGGCAGAGAAGAGGACTCTGTGATGGTTGTGAACTTCTGATGATTGTAACAGCTTCTCAGGTCTACATAGCACCGCCTTCTGCGGTCCTTCTGACGCACGCGGACAAGCTTTTTCTTTGGACCGGCGGCTGCCTTCACATAGCGAATCACGAAGCTCCCGATCGCTGAAGGCAGAAATGCTGCTACGATCTGAGAAACCATCATATGAATTTGTGTTTCCAGTGGTGTCCAGAACAAAATAAAGGATGATGTAATTCCCACATATTTACATCCAAGATGCTCATTGCCCGTTCAGAGTTTTATATTCCTCCAAGGCTAATTTTTTTAGCTCATATTAGCCTAATGCTAACCCGTCTTTTGGGTCCTCCTTGTTGCAGCGAAGAAAAAAGCACTGGCCGCACGGATTTAAAAACATATTGTGGCGATCTGACAGTTTCCATATCGCCCTAATGAAAATCACCTGTGCAGGTCAGAGAGGAGTGGCATGCCCTCTAATCAGAGTGCCATCAGCTGTGGAAAAAGGGGACATAAAAAGACAGATGCAGAGGATCTGAGGAAAGGGGAGTCAGAGAGAGAAGGAAGCTGAAAGAGGATCCAATGACCAACCATGCGTGCTTCAACCTGAAAGACTGACGTCTTCTGAGAGGAAAACCTGATCAGATGCTGCAGAACTTTCCCAGACAGTTTACTGCACCGGGCCTCATCCTGCACTATCCACAAGACATCTGCTCAAAACCTGGATTAAAGTCACAACACAACAAACTGGACCAAGAACCCACAACTCTTTAACGTAAAACACAGAACTGCTCCTGTACAACAAAGAGTTGGAAAACCTGGACCGGATCCCCTCCACAAAGGACTGGATTCAGGAAACAACGTCCCAGGACCCCGGAATGGATTTCTAAGGAGTACTGGACTGAACAGGAAAACAAAAGGTACTAAGAAGAACTAGACTGTGTGGCCTTGCTTCCTAACTTAATTTCAGCAATATCCCCCCCAAAGTAACAGAGACAATAAAAGAATTTAAATGAACTTTGGGCTTTTGTGTGTGTTAAGAGCAGAGGGTGTGGATAACATCCTTTGTGACAGTGGATATTTTTTGTATCTTATATGTCAGGAGAGAGACCTGACTGGCACCTCAGAGAAAAGTCATCCACAAACTGTCACAGTATGAGCGAGCAGGCCCTTAATTATAATCACAACAACAAAAGCACATTTAGAAGATGGTCTCCTGCAGCTTCCCCCTGATTTTGTTGTTCAATGACAGCATGATAGCAGATTTCACCATGCTAGACGTTTGCTGGTTGGACCAACACTCATTCAGCGCAAAGCTGCAGGAGACCATCTTCTAAATGTGCTTTTGATGTTGTGATTATAATTAAGGGCCTGCTCGCTCACATGTTTTTAAATCCGTGAGGTCAGTGCTTTTTTCTTCGCTGCAACAAGGCGAAAACTCCAGCGGCAGGTAATATGGCCGAAGTCCGACAGCCAGCAGCTCAATGTCTCGAGTACAGAGTCTCTCTTTGACACAGATGTGTCTCAGGTTGCACCATATGTCATTCACAAACATCGCTAACCCACCTCCTTTCCTCTTGCCGTTCTCTCTACCTGTCTGATCTGCTCTCCCGTTCAGGGAGACATGTTCGTCAGAGGAAAGATCATTCAGCCAAGTCTCTGTGAAGCACATGATGCTGCTCTCCCGATACTCTCTGGCTACGTTCACACTGCAGGCTGAAACGACCCAATTCCGAATTTTTTGCCCCTAAGCGGCCCAATTCCGATCTTTTTATGACGGTCTGAATGACACAGATTCGCTCTTTTCAAATGCGACCCAGGCCCCGTGGGTTTGCCGGCCTGATTCCGAAACGTATCCGATCTTTTCAATTGTGACCGCCGTCTGACCGGCCAGGCGACTTGATTCCGAACCGTACATCATCGACACGCTACAAACGTCATCATTCTGCGTTGAAGTAGGCGGGAACAAGAACATAAACATCAACCATGGTGGATGATGCTGCTGAGACCAGTCAGTGGAAGGGAAGCAGGTCCCGATTGGATTAATATTTGGGTGATCGCTCTATTCAGGCCAAACTCCAGGGCTCTTATGACAACCAGGCGGTTTTTGAAAAAATTTCCAGCTAAATGGCCGAGCGTGGTGTTCGGTGTGGAATTGATTGACATACACTGTGGTCCAGCAACTGGCAGAACGAGGGGGGGCGCCGGCCACCCGCAGCTCTGTGCATGTGTCGTGAATGTAATCTTCTCCCCAAGCCTGCATCTATTTTGTTTAGGGATCCCTGATATGGAGCAGCAGGAAGTCAAGGATAAACTTCAGACAGGGGAACTGAAAAGGCAAACGCGCACCGCTGCGGCTGCAGCATTTCTCTGCGTAATGAAGCGAGTGCTTATCATCCAGATCTCTCTGTCACTCTCTCTGTCTGGCCTCTTATTCTGTGTTCCAGCGTTATTTCATTGATCAAATGCATTTGTCATGGAGGGAGGAACCTATGCGCAGCGCTTCCAGCGGAACTCTATGCCACAACAGCAGCTTATACGCGCGCGGCTGCAGCAACCACTCCTTGTTCAAAGAAAATAGCTTTCATGATCATAAAGATATGTAGATTATTTTACCTTTAAGAAATCTGGCGGGTTTTTTTCTGCCAAAAATCCTATGGGTTAAATTGAAATTTCGGGTTTGCTTCGGGCTCGGTCCTGCAAATCAAGTTAATTGGTCAGGTTCTGTCCGAGTTCGGCTTTAATGCCCGCGGGCCTGTGTCGGGTCGGGCCGGATTTTTAGGCCCGATCTTACCTCTACTCTGTAGCCCCCCCCTTTATCTGTGGCACGCTCTCCTCACACAGCCAGCAGGCTTAAAAAGCCATGCCCCCCCTTGCTTTCTGTTTTTGTGAGAAAATGCCTCATCTGTCGATTCAAAAGTATTTTTGTGTACTCTAGTGTGTAGTTTTTGATTATCAGTATATAAACAACGTAATGTATTAATAGTTCATAATACTATGTTTATTAAACAGTATTTTAGTCTCAAAATACCACACACAAACACACAGGTAGATCTTCAAGACATTGTCATCTCAAAAATAGCTCACATGCCAAAAAGGTGTGGGCACTCCTGATTTAGAGTAACCAGAATGAAGCATGAAGCATGTTTTTGGATAGGGGACCAAGCTGGATTCCCTGGAGTAAACCTACACATGCACTGGGAGAACATGAAGACTACACACGGAATGGTCCCCCGTTGATATACTGGTTCAGGTTCAAGTCCCCCAGCCAGGACTTGAAACGGGGGCCTTCTTGCTGTGAGGCAAGAGTGCAGCCCCTGATTAAAAATTAAATAACTTTATTACTCCTCAATGTATCATGAATCTCCCTTTTTGTTATTTTCCTTATAAGTGTTTTTCTAAGTTTCTATCTTTGAACAAAGTACTTTCTGCATATTGAGACTACATGTTCTACTTCTTTCAATAATGACATTCTCTGTTAACATGTTTCCAAATATTAAAATGATTGTACACAACAGAACTAAAAGTCTTTTTTCTCCAAATTACAGATGGTTTTTGCCTTTAAACTAAAAGCAAATCATAAATCAATAGGTAACAACTAAACACCCAACAGCTCAAACTCAGTCAACTACATTATCAATCATCATAACTCCTGATCCGTTCTTCTCATCCTTCAGGGAGTTCAGCTTCTTTACTGACCTCAGAGTCTGCAGTCTGCAGTCTGGACTCTCCAGAAAACCACACAGATGAAGAACTCCTGGATCCTGCAGGTTGTTGTTGCTCAGGTCCAGTTCTGTCAGATAGGATGGGTTTTTCTTCAGAGCTGAACCCAGAGCTTTACAGCTGATCTCTGACAAACTGCATCTCCACAACCTGCAATCAGACAGAAAAGTGTGTTCAGGAGCAGTGATGCAGCTGGAGGTCCAGGAACTTGAGTTTGACCAGATTTACAAGATCCTGATTGAAACAGATCACTTTCTCTCAATCATCAGAACAATCAATTCAATTGATGAAGAGAATTTGAACCAATCATCAGTTTGTTTCAAACACGGCTGCAGACAGAAAATCTTCCACTGAAACATCAGAAAGTTCTTCACCTGATCCGTTCTTCTCATCCTTCAGGGAGTTCAGCTTCTTTACTGACCTCAGAGTCTGCAGTCTGCAGTCTGGACTCTCCAGAAAACCACACAGATGAACAACTCCTGAATCCTGCAGGTTCAGGTTCTTGCTCAGGTCCAGTTCTGTCAGATTAGACGGGTTTTTCTTCAGAGCTGAGACCAGAGCTTTACAGCTGATCTCTGACAAACTGCATCTCCACAACCTGCAATCAGACAGAAAAGTGTGTTCAGGAGCAGTGATGCAGCTGGAGGTCCAGGAACTTGAGTTTGACCAGATTTACGAGATCCTGATTGAAACAGATCACTTTCTCTCAATCATCAGAACAATCAATTCAATTGATGAAGAGAATCTGAACCTATCATCAGTTTGTTTCAAACACGGCTGCAGACAGAAAATCTTCCAGTGAAACATCAGAAAGTTCTTCACCTGATCCGTTCTTCTCATCCTTCAGGGAGTTCAGCTTCTTTACTGACCTCAGTTTCTGCAGTCTGCAGTCTGGACTCTCCAGAAAACCACACAGATGACGAATCTTTGAATCCTGCAGATTGTTGTTGCTCAGGTCCAGTTCTGTCAGATAGGATGGGTTTTTCTTCAGAGCTGAACCCAGAGCTTTACAGCTGATCTCTGACAAACTGCATCTCCACAACCTGCAATCAGACAGAAAAGTGTGTTCAGGAGCAGTGATGCAGCTGGAGGTCCAGGTCGGTTTGGGCTCAAAGAAACTCTCAGCAGCAGGATGGAACCAGAAACACCTCCAGGTGAGAAAACAGCTCAGTTGTTTTTGTTTGAAAGCATCAGTGACTCCAAAGTAAAGCCTTGTTAAGCACCTTAAAGTCACAACATGAGACTTTTTCAGCTGAAAATGAAGATGTTAACTTAAAGAACAAGTAAAAAAAATGCCATGTGTCTGGAAGAGTCAGTTTAAACTGCTGCTTGTCTGTTAGAAATGACATTTTTATGAGTCCATATTGGAGCTGCAAACTTTTAGAAAATGAAAGAAAAGTTCAATTTGCTGTATATTGATGAGCTCAGAAAAGGAATATTAGCAATCATTTTTAATTTTATTGTGTGTTTAAAACAACTTAGAATACATAATAAAGCTCATGAACTGAAATGTGATCTCTATGACTTTTCAGGTTCTGCATGGTGACCATTTCAGGATTTTTTTGCATCAATGAATAAACAACAACAGTTTGCATCACAACAACTGTGCTGGATAAGTGTGAAAACTGGAATATTTACTGGAAATGTTATTATTTCCAGAAATAATAACATTTCCAGTAAAGAAATAGTGTTTGACTTCTTTTAATCCCTCTGCAGCTGTTGATCCTGAACTATAAACCAAGAAGTTTCTCTGCAGAAACTCAAAGATGTTCACCACAAGAAAAGAATGAAGCAGAGATAAACTTTCCCTTCTCTCTTCATCCTGACTGGAAAAAAAACAGGTTGTACAGAAAAACAGCTCAAAAGTCTTTAGTTTCCTTTAATAATACTTATAATAATAAACTTTATTTATATAGCCCTTTTCAATATCCAGATTACATGCAAATCCAGATTTAATCATGAAAAAGACACCAATAGAGGTCGGTTTTTAAAAGAGATTTAAATACTGGTAGGGACTCAGCGGGGGAGCAAGTGCAGAGACGCTAAATGGTCTCTCATTCTGGTTTTGGTTAGGAGTCTGGCGGCAGCATTTTGGACTAACTGGAGTTGATAGATACTCTGCTGTGAAAGGCATGTGTAGAGTGCGTTACAGTAGTCCAGACGGGAAGAAATAAAAGCGTGAATCACCATCTCAAGACATTGTTTTGATAGGAGAGGGGTTATCCTGGATAACCTATGTATTTGCCAGAAACAAGATTTGACCACTGATTTAACATGTATCTCCAAATTAAATTCAGGATCAAATATCACCCCCAGATTTCTGCAGCTTGAAGAAACATTGTTAGACAGAGACTCCAATTTGTGAGCCACACCATTTCGGACCTCAACTGAACCAAAAATAATTACATCAGTTTTGTCCATATTCAACTGCAGAAAATTTGGGCCATCCAGGTTTTGATATCAGCAATGCAGCTATTGAGATTCTTTAAAAGACCAAGGTCACCAGGTTTAAAGGATAAGTAAAGTTGAGTATCATTGGCATAAAAATGAAAATTAAGGTATGTTGGCGTATTATCTCCCCCAGTGGTAACATGTAAATTGAAAATAACAGGTCCCAGTACTGGACCCTGGGGAACTCCGCATGTCATTTTCACCTTAGATGAGCAAGAATTGCAGATGAAAACATTAAAAAAAAATCTGTCCGATAAATAAGAATAAAACCAGTTGAGAACTGTACCAGAAAAACCAACCCAAGATTTTAGACGTAATAAAATTGAGTGGTCCACTGTATCAAATGCTGAACTGAGATCTAAAAGAACTAAAATCCATATTTTTCCTGAGTCTGCAGCCATTAAAAAGTCATTCATCACTCTCAGCAAGGCAGTCTCTGTGCTGTGGTTGGCCTTAAAACCGGATTGAAGGGTCTCAAATAATTTATTTTTATTTAAATAGGAAATCACCTGCTCAGCCACTAACTTTTCCAGGATCTTAGCCAAAAAAGGCAGTTTTGAAATTGGTCTGTAATGCTCCAAGCAACTTAGGTCCAGGGAGGGCTTTTTCAATAGCAGCCTAAACATCATCTGGAACTGTGCCAGTTGAAAGAGATGTGTTCACTAAGAACAGTATGTGGGAGCTAACCGATCCATATATTTCTTTAAAAAATTTAACTGGCATAATGTCCAGAGAGCAATGGGATGATTTCATTTTCTGAAAAATCTGCTGCAAAGACCACTGTGGGCCTCGCAGGTGGAATTGGCAGAATAGGAGGTGACGAAGATCTGGTAATGGATATCTGGGACCTAATATTAGTCTTCTTTCACTTTCGGCTTGTCCCATCAGGGGTCACCACAGCGAATCAGCCACGTCATTGCGGATGATTTACATGGTAATCTTGGCAATGTTTTACACCGGATGCCCTTCCTGATGCAACCCTCTCAAATGAACAGGGCTTGGGACCGGCACAGAAGCAGAGAAGGGAACTGGGACCTAATGTTAGTAATCTTGTTAATAAAATGATTTGCAAATTGCTCACAGATTACTGGGGAATCTGTAAATTGCTAGTATGTGGAGCTTTACTTATCTGATCTATGACCTTAAAAAGTACCCTGGGATTATTTCTATTGGCATCAATATATTGTGACAAGTAGTCTGATCATGCCTTTTTCATTTGACGGTTAAAATGATTCATATTCATTTTTGATTTTTCAGGGTTTCCAAGTCTACAGTTGATTTAGAAGCTTTCCATTTGTGCTCAGCTCTGTGACAGATTGTGAATACTGTCAGTTATCCAAGGCAAGGTTATATTTGGACTTTTCTCAACCTGAAAGGGGCAATCTGGTCTAGAATTTGATAAAATACTGTTTACATCAGAATTTAAAACCAAAGGGGCCGAGAAAACATTTCCAAATTTTGCTGTAGTAGATGAGTTGAGTGAGTCAATTAAATTAGGTTTATGAGGAGAATTACCATTTAGTTCTGGAGAAAATAAAATGCACTCATGGTCAGACATGATCAAATCAATACATGTCACATTGGGGACTGAGATCCCACATGTTAAAATAATGTCTAGAGTATGACTTTTGATATGTGTTGATCCAGTGATAGCTCAATCAAGATTAAAAGAATCAATGATGTTTAAAAATTCCATTGCCAGTAGTTTATCTGTGAACTTTGGGACTTTTACATGGAAAAAAAAGAGGTATGTGTATCACTCTAATACAATTGCTTTACTCTAATACAATTACATCCAATCAGCTTCCTCCATCTAGCTCTGTCTTCTGCATCCACTCCTCTAACAGCACCTACCTTCATGTCTTTAAAGTATGGATGCCATGCTTTGAACAACTTTGTCAAATAAAAAAGCCCTTTAAACGCTGATTCTATTGATACCAATAGTTAGCGTAGAAAAAAATCCGACGCATATGAATAATAGACATCGTTCGAAGGAATCAGAGATTTGAATTTGCCGCTAAGAGCGCAGGCTGGAAGTGAACTCGATATGACCTGTGACGTCACGAAAGGCATTGACTTTCGTAGTTCCGCTTCGGACAGCATGTAAACAAAACAGGTAGTCTTCGTTTCTCTCGTGTTTAAATCTGTTAATCATCAACATGCCAAGTCGTTGTGTGGCAGCTGGATGTAGCAATACATCTAGTGAAAGTGTATCTGTGTATAAATTCCAAAAACAAGAAACGCTGCTGAAACAATGGACAAAACAAGTTCAGCGAACGAGGGCGAATTGGGTGCCAACTAGAGGTAAGATCTTAAGCCCGAGCCCGAGTCCGAGCCCGACCGGACCCGAAATTCGGGTCCGGTCGGGCTCTAAATGACAGTCATTACGTTCGGGTCGGTTCGGGCCGGGCTTCTCTCTCGCTGACTTTTTTAATAAATATATTGTAATGTCTGCAAAGAAGCTCCTTAGGCGGCGGTTGTCAAACAGCTCTTTATTAATCCTGGATGTCAGAACGGTTACCGCACGAACCGAAAGGCACAGCCAGCTTCTTACTCAGAGGGAGAACGTTCCCCTAGCGCACACACACACACACACACACACACAGGTGGACCCCGCCCCCTCCCACCAGTCACCAGCCCATCGTTGATTGACATACACTGTGGTCCCGCAACTGGCAGAACGAGGGGGGCGCCGGCCACCCGCAGCTCTGCGCACGTGTCGTGAACGTAATCTTCCCTCCCCAAGTCTGCATCTATTTTGATTAGGGATCCCCGATATGGAGCAGCAGGAAGTCAAGGATAAACTTCAGACAGGGGAACTGAAAAGGCAAACGCGCACCGCAGCGGCTGCAGTATTTCTCCACGTAATGAAGCGAGTGCTTATCATCCAGATCTCTCTGTCACTCTCTCTGTCTGGCCTCGTATTCTGTGTTCCAGCGTTATTTCATTGATCAAATGCATTTGTCATGGAGGGAGGAACCTATGCGCAGAGCTTCCAGCGGATACGGTTGCAAAAGTGACTCATCATCATGATAATCTCCGCAACTTTCCTCTTCATCTTTCTGTTCAGCTAGCCATGTTGTCTGCCCTTTCGTTACGTCAGCGGAATGCGTGAAGCCGGCGGCCGTCCTCGTTGTTTATATCGCGTTTTTCGCTATTTATTCTTTTTCGAAAAATATTAAAAACAATCGCAACATGAAATAGAGACTATTTACTATATTTTGGCTTATTAAAATAGGCCATGTCACCCACACTTTAATCACTGAATCCATAAACCTCCTCTTTGGTTTTCCTCTAGACCTCTGGCAGCTCTAGACTCAGCATCCCTCTGACTCTGGACATGTCCCAACCATCTCAGTCTGACTTTCTCTGCAAAACCTCTAACAAGTACTGCCCCTCTGATGTCCTCATTCCTGATCCTTCCAGGTCCCTCCCAAGGAGAACCTCCGCATCTTCATCTCTGCCACCTCCAGCTCTGCTTCTTGTCTTTTCCTCAGTGTCTCTAGACTGAACAACATGGCCGATCTCAGTACGGTTTTCTACACCTTTCTTTTCATTTGTACTGAAACTCTTCTAGCACATCCCTCTGGACTATTGACCCTAGATATTACACATTCTTCACCTTCTTCATCTCTTCTCCCTGTAACCTCACCCTTCCACTTGGGTTCCTCTCATCCACACATGTTCTCTGTCTTACTATAACTAACCTTCATTCTTCTCCTTTTCAGGACAAACCTCCACCTCTCTAGCTTCTCCAGCTGTTCCCTGCTCTAACTACAAATCACCATTTCAAACATGGTGTCTCCTGTTTAACCCTTATCTGTTAGTCTGTCCATCACTGTCCATTGCAACCAGGAAGGGGCTCAGAGCTGATGCCTGATGTAATCCCACATCCACATCAAACTCCTCTGTCACTCCTACATCACACCTTCCCACAGTCTTACAGCCCTCATACATGTTCTGCGCTCTAACATACCTCTGTCCCTTCAGACTACCACAGTTCCTCTCTAGGTATTTTTCCATAAGCTTTCTCCAGATCTTTACTTCTCTATAAAATCCCCAAAGCAAATTTTGCATCTGTAGTGCTTTTTCTTGGCATGAAACCATACTGCTATTCACAAATGTTCATTTCTGCTCTTAGTCTAGCTTCAGCTACTCTTTCCCATAATGGGAATGGCTCATCAGCTTTATTCCTATGTATTTGCCACAATTCCAGACATCTCCCTCATTCTTAAAAAGGTTATCATCACACTGACTAATAATATCTCTAACATATTGTGAATAGGTTACTTCTCCCCACTCCCAATAACACCATTGCCTTTTGTCTTTTCTAAATCTGCTAGGTCCTTTTCGAATTAGAAATGTTTATTTTTTGTGGACACAAGATGTCAAACATGGAATGCCGGGTTATTTCTCTTTAGTGATGTCAATTGGTTAATAATACCTTGGGGTCTTGTTCACGAGTGAGGGAAGACCGGAGCGTGAGATTGACAAGCGGATCGGAGCGGCGTCCGCAGTTATGCGGTCGCTCTATCGGTCCGTCGTGGTGAAGAGAGAGCTGAGCCGAAAAGCAAAGCTCTCAATTTACCGGTCGATCTACGTTCCAGTACTCACCTATGGTCATGAGCTATGGGTCATGACCGAAAGAACGAGGTCCCGAATACAAGCGGCTGAAATGAGCTGGGTGCTCCCTTAGAGATAGGGTGAGAAGCTGTCACCCACGGAGAGCTCGGAGTAGAACTGCTTCTCCTCCACATCGAAAGGAGCCAGTTGAGGTGGCTCGGGCATCTAGTCTGGATGCCTCCTGGACGCCTCCCTGGAGAGGTGTTCCGGGCATGTCCCACTGGGCGGAGGCCCCGGGGAAGACCCAGGACACGCTGGAGAGACTACGTCTCTCGGCTGGCCTGGGAACGCCTCGGGGTCCCCCCAGAGGAGCTGGAGGAAGTGGCTGGGGTGAGGGAAGTCTGGGCATCTTTGCTCAGTCTGCTGCCCCCGCGACCCGGTACCGGATAAGCGGAGGAAGATGGATGGAGGACACCCAGTGTGATGACATCCAGAGGGACACGGAGAAGCACATCATGGGTGTTTATGTCATCAAAAAAGTTTAAAAAACGAAATAAAATAATAAATAAAATAAAAAAATAAGCGGAAGGAGAAGATCCTGCAGATGTTGGAGTGATCCTAATGGAAAACCTAAGAGCTCCAGCCAGAGCATGTGCAGCAATGCTTGGAGTAATCTATGTAACCAACCGGGCTTACCCCAAGGAACTGAGATACTACTACGAGTTCATTCAGAAGGTGGTTATGCAAATGAATGGAGAAAAGCTTTCCCCAAAACTCCTTGGGCTCAAAAACAAAATTAGCACAGGATCTGTGCAACAAACAATTAAGTAAACTGGACTGAACATAAATAAGCTAAAACCACATGTATCTACTTACATTTTTTAATTAAAGCAAATTTAATATTTCTATGTTGGATTTACTTAACATATTTATGTGCAGGACTCGAGACGAAGAAAAATTAAGTAAATTGAAAAAGGCATTTTTTTTCAGTGTGGGGCTCAGAGTTTGCTGAGTCCACACCACTTGGCTGGACAGGGAATGATTCCTTCTTGTCTTTCTGCTGCATTGGGGAGACACTCCTCTGTGACTCCAGGGATGGGAGTTCTCCGGGGCGATGACGAAGTATGGCGTTTTTCAGGATCCTCCACCGTTAAGAAGAGGTGGAGCTGCTTTGAGAAGTTATGTGAGCTCTTCAGGAGATGTTGATTTCTGTATCCATCTTGATTTGCTTCTCCACACCTGGAAGGCGGGGGATCACAGATGCCGAGGGATTCAGATCCAGTCTGTAAGGGTTCAGCCTCATACATCACTTCTGATTCAGGGGAGGATGCTATGGGAATTCCCCAGCCTGGTTGTCATTCGCCAGAGCAGCAGAACAATTGACGAGGTTCAATCCAGGAGCCTGGGCTGAGAGGGAACGGCTTGGATCTTTTCGATAGCCAGGTACAACCACCTCAGACCATGCTGACCCCGCATTTGGTGTTGAGCATGACGACGGTTTCTCATGATTCCAAGGCAATGTGTCCTGGAGGGTTTGTTTTAGTATGGCTAGCCGCTGGGATTGACTACCTGCTAGATCTTATAACAGGTTAGCGAAAAGAAATTTGAAAGTTTCAATGGCCGCGTTTACATGGGCAAAATATCTTGATCAGATCATTGGTCGGGTTAAAATTCACCCGTGCACATGGGCCCAGAAAACCTTTTTCCGATTAGAACAAACGTTCCCATGGGTCACACTTACAGTCGGAATAAATCATTTGGGCATGCGCAGTACTGTTGAAAACCCGGAAGGAAGTGTCCCGTTGTAAACAAACCTTTGCTGTCACATACATTTATGCAGTAGCTCGGTAATATACGAGACGATCTTCCAAACTTGCTTTAATTAATGTTATGAATATTATGAAGCGTCTATTCGCTCATCGTTTTATATTTAATCCGTGTGGTCGGTGCTTTTTTGTGCAGGGGGAGCTTGAAGCCAGGGTTAGGAGAGGCTATAGACACGGGCTAACAACATTAGCTTGGCTGCACGCAAATGTTTGGGAATAAGCCTTTATTCAGCCTTTATTTTGTCGGGACACAACTGGAAACACAAATCCACGTGATTGTTTGGACAGTTTCTAAGGACTGAGCCACATTTCTGCTTTGAAGCTCACACACCGACCCAAATGTGTGAGCTCTGCTCGGTTCTTGTGAGTCCTGCAGCCGCTAACCCAGAGCGGCGGGTCGGCTCGCAGTCCGAATTCTCACACATAACGAAATAACAAAACGCACACGGAACAAAGCACCCTCCCCCCAAACACATTAATAAATCCGCCTGCTTTGCTCAGAGAGGTTCACTCGGTCTACTGGCACCGGAGCCCGAACACAGAGCTCGGGTGCCGGGTCCAGACCTCAGTGGACACGAATAGCTCCTCCCCGGCAGCCCCCTCGTGAGGGGTGAGAGAGAGGCAGAGAGCCAGCGGGGCGAGAGCAGAGCAGTGCTTTTCAGGGGGCCGCCGCAGAACAGCTGATTGGTCCCGTATGAGCTCCAAAGCTTTCTCTCAACGAAACACCGTTTATGAATGACGTAAACCAGAGCAGAAGTGACACACGATCGGAATGACCGTTTACATGTACCACGATCGGATAAAGGATCGGTATAACCCACCTATCTCCATCGGAAAGAAAGTTTGATCCGAAAGAGTCTGACCGGGGCAGACTATTCAGAACGGCGCGTTTACATGACACATTTTCTTTCCGATCAGGCATTCTTTCCGATTACTTTTGCCCATGTAAACGCGGCTATTGACTCATTTCAGAGACTCACTCAGTGGAGTTAGCAGATGGAACTGAGTGCAGTGGAATGGCGGAAGGAAGAGGGACAGCAATGATCTACATTCTAAACATCAACACAGCCCAACTACGAAACGCACTCTTTATGTCATCATACATGACATCTTTTCAGTGGCAAGGGCAGCCAATGAAGGAGCAACAATCACCTTCAAAAGAAGGGAGAGCACCATGGTCACCAAAGATGGTAGCAGGTTTGATATCCATGAAAATGGAAATTTGGACTACTTACCGACTGTTGAAGTAAGTCCTGATGATCAGTGTAAAGTGTGTCATGACAATCAAACTTGGCATGAGATCTTGGGTCATTGTAACTATTATGATGTACGGCAGTTACAAGGTGTTGTAAAAGGTATGGAAGTCAAGGGAGTTTAGGAAAACCAGATCAGCTGTGTGATGTGAATACACAAGGGAAATGTACAGAAACCAGGAACAGAGAGCCAGATGCAAAGGCCGAGCAACCTTTAGAATGACTCCATACTGATTAAACTGGTCCAATGCCCACAACAAGCGTGGAAGGACACAAACATATGCAATCTTTTACTGATGACTATTCAGGTACCATATTTGGTACGTCATTTCCAGGTGAGCGTTTCCCAGTGCTACTTGTTTTTGATTACTGCTCTCTTGTTTGGCATTAGCCTGACTACTATTGCTTACTCTAAGGGTTATCTGGTTTAATATTCACATGTAGCACCTTTTAGTAGCGATACACTACTGTTAAACCACTTGCTGTTCACTTTTCTCATTTTGCTAAATAAACCACTTCTCTTTACCTAAACACCGCTAGCCGTAGCTTAGAACCTAGCATGGCCACCTCTCCTTCCACCTTTCCCTCTCTCTCCTGCCCCATGTGCCATATGTTTAGTGACGATCCTGCCTCCTTTAGTGAAGATAGCGGTAGATGTGTTAAGTGTAGTCTTGTGTTAGACTTGGAGGCCAGGCTAGAGCAGTTAGAAGCGCGGCTCCGCACAGTGGAAGCTAAGCCGGCTAGCCAGGTCGTTACTCGTAGCGCAGGCCGCACTACCAGGGCTAACCCAGTTAGCACCCCAGCGTTCTCCCAGCAGCCGGGAGACAGTCAGGGGTTTGTACCGGTTGGCGCTGAGGTGCTAACCTAGTTAGCACC
This sequence comes from Oryzias curvinotus, assembly GCA_023969325.1. Lineage (NCBI taxonomy): Eukaryota > Metazoa > Chordata > Actinopteri > Beloniformes > Adrianichthyidae > Oryzias > Oryzias curvinotus. The sequence continues at coordinate 810,767 of CM043715.1, forward strand.
TCAGCGCCTTCCCCAGCAACACACCCGCTGAACCCTCAACTCTGGTTATTGGCTCTTCTGAGGTTAGTAAAGTGGAGCTCCCAGCGGCTACAGTCAGGTGTTATCCGGGGGCCAGAGTTGGTGACATCGAGGGGAACCTTAGGATGTTAGCTCAGAGTAAGTCCAGGTTCCGTCGAGTCGTGATTCACGCAGGCGGTAATGATGCCCGACGGAGGCAATCAGAGGTGGCTAAGTTAAACGTAACTTCGGTGTGTAAACTGGCTAAGACGATGTCCGACACTGTAATTTTCTCTGGTCCCCTGCCGAACTTAGTCAGTGATGAAATGTACAGCCGCTTTTCATCATTCAACCGCTGGCTTTCTAGATGGTGCCCAGAAAACGGCGTTGGTTTTGTGGATAATTGGAGCGCATTTTGGGGGAAGCCCGGTCTCATGCGGAGAGATGGTGTCCATCCTACTCGGGACGGTGCCGCTCTTCTTTCTAGAAACATTTCTGCTAGCCTTAGTCTGTCAACCTGACAACCCAGAGATGAGACCCGGGCACAGAGCAGCAGTGGAAAACGCTCCTCTGAGCCTCCCTTAGTGCTGATGCAAAACCCATGCAGGGAAAGTCAAGCAGGTCCTAGCTTTAGCTTATGTGATGAAAGACAAGTGAAAGGAGCGCGTCATAGAAACCTTAAAGTGACTGACATCAGTTCTCACAAGCAGAATTATGACGTCATTAAATGCGGTTAATTAAACATTAGATCCATTTCCTCCAAGTCCCTCTTAGTCAATGAGTTAATCACTGATAACAACCTTAGTCTACTAGCCTTAACAGAAACTTGGTTCCAACAGGATGACTATGTTAGATTGAATGAAGCAACCCCCCCCCCCACTTATGCTAACTATCAGGAATCCAGAATTTCTGGGAAAGGAGGTGGTTTGGCAGTAATATCACAGTCTAGCTTACTTCTCAGCCCTAAAGTTAAAAATGTTTAAATTCATTTGAAAGTATCATATTGTCTATAAATCACCCAAACAGGAAAACTCGAAAACCTGTTTTATTCTTAATTATTTATCGCCCCCCCCGGCCCATATTCAGAATTTTTAACTGAGTTTTCCGACTTCCTATCGACTATTGTCTTAGATTCTGATCAAACGATAATAATAGGGGATTTTAATATTCACATTGATGACCCCAGTGACTGTCTAGGAAAGGCTTTTGCAGCTTTATTAGATGATGTTGGTTTCACCCAAAATGTAAATGAACCCACTCACTGTCACAAGCACACCCTGGACCTTGTTTTAACCCATGGTATAGAGATCAGCCAGCTGAGTGTCCTTCCTCTTAACCCCATCATTTCTGATCACTTTATGATTACCTTCCAGTTTACATTAGAACATGATACTGCCCCAGTGAATAAGAAACAACTTAGAAGAACCTTATCTGACTGTTCTGTGTCTGAGTTTAAACTCACAGTTCAGCCAGTACTTAGTGACATTCTGAGCAAATACTCTGAGACCAGCTCCCATAGCATCAGTCCTAGTATAAATGACCACTTTGTTAATGATGCCTTACAAGCCCTCAGGAGTACACTCGATGTTGTTGCCCCCCTGAAACCTAAGTTCGTTAGACAAAACCGAGTAGCACCGTGGTTTAACGCTGAAACACGTTCTCTTAAACAAGAAACCCGTAAGTTAGAAAGAGAATGGCGCCGCTCCGGTTCAGAGCAGTCTCTGAACATCTGGAAACATAGCCTACTAAATTATAAAAAAGCTCTGCGTAGAGCTAGAAGCCAGTACTATTCAACCTTAATATCAGAGAATGGAAACAATCCCGGATTTTTTTTTAGCACTATTGCTAAATTAACTCACAGTCAGAGCTCAGTAGAACCACATGTTCCTGTTTCTCTCAGCTCTGATGATTTTCTTACATTTTTCGATAGTAAAATCTCAAATATTAGACATAAGTTAAATCAAGTTATTCCTACTATCAGCCCAGAGCAGGCTGAAGCTGTAGAAGTGGAGGCATCCTTAGAAACCTCTGTAACATTAGACTGCTTCACTATTGTGGATCAAGTAGAAATAGCATCAATTATTACATCCTCCAAATCCTCAACTTGTCTGTTAGACCCAATTCCCACTAGACTTTTTAAAGAAACTTTTCCCCTAATTAATGATTCCATATTAACAATGATAAATACCTCTCTGGAAACGGGTTACGTGCCACAGTCTTTTAAATATGCAGTTGTTAAACCTCTTCTGAAAAAGACCAGTTTGGATCCTAACATCTTGGCCAACTATAGACCGATATCAAACCTGCCCTTTATTTCTAAAATCCTAGAAAGAGTTGTAGTTAAGCAGCTTTACTGCCACCTACAGGACAACAGCATTAATTTTCATTGTTATGCCGATGATACTCAGTTGTATTTATCCATGAAACCTGACCAGAATGACAATATAGAGAAACTGAACGCCTGCATCAGAGACATCAAGACCCGGATGACAATTAATTACCTCCTCTTGAACCCAGAAAAAACTGAGGTCATTATACTAGGTCCTAAAAACCTGAGAGATGCTCTGTCTGCTCAGATAGTCTCCCTGGATGGTGGAAGTATAGCCCCCAATTCCACAGTTAGAAACATTGGGGTTTTATTTGACCAGGATTTATCATTTAAGGCTCACATATCTCAGGCGTGTAGAACTGCATTTTTTCACCTGCGGAACATTGCTAAGATCAGAAATATACTTTCTAAGAGTGATGCTGAAAAACTCATTCATGCATTTGTTACGTCGAGGCTGGATTACTGTAACTCCTTGTTAGCAGCGTGTCCTAAGAGTTCCTTAAGAAGTCTCCAGCTTGTTCAGAACGCAGCAGCTAGATTGTTAGCAGGAACTAGCAGAAGAGATCACATCACTCCTGTGTTAGTTTCCCTTCACTGGATCCCAGTTGATTCTAGAATCCAGTTCAAGATCCTCCTGTTAACCTATAAGGCGTTACATGGAATGGCCCCGTCCTACATTAATGACCTCATAGTCCCTTACCATCCAATCAGAACATTTCGCTCACTAAATGCAGGACTGCTTGTGATTCCTAGAATTAGTAAAAGTACGGTTGGAGGTAGAGCGTTTAGCCACCAAGCCCCTGTCTTATGGAATAAACTCCCAGCTCATGGAAGAGAGGCAGATTCAGTTTCTACATTCAAAGTTAGACTGAAAACATTCCTCTGTGGACAGGATTATTGTCAGACTAGTTAGTATTCAGAGATTATTTAACTTAATGTTAATTGTTTAAATTAAACTAAATAACAATAACTATTATTTTAAAAGGCTGCTAGAAGTTGAAGCTGGGGTAACTATGGTGCTCTGGGGCTCTGTCCTCTTTTCTGTCCTTTTCCAATACTTTTCTTTTCTCATCTACCTCTACACTTCCTCTCCTCTCTATCTGTGATCATCATTTATCATTTAGTTCTCCATGCCTCTGTTTGGTGCAGTACAATTCATGTATTGTCCCTCTATCCCTCTCTCCTTCTGGGGAGTGGGAGTGCTTCCAGACTCCAGTTGGCCCATCCGTGCTCCTGTTCCTGACTGTGTACCTCCTCTCTGCTCCTGCTCCTACACCTGGCTGTGGTTCCTGTCTCCGGCTCGACTCGCACCCCTGACTGTCCCCAACCCCGGCTGGATGAAGCTCGTCTGCTGGACTTTAAATATGTAGATGTAGAGTTAGATAAGTTAATTCTTCTCTATGAGTTCTGATAAATCGCCTGTCCGTCCTGGGGGAGGATCCCTCCTTCATGTGGGCACCCCTGAGGTTTCTTCATTTTTTTCCGGAATCCGGTTTTTTAGGAGTTTTTCCTTACCGCGAAGGGGGGTCTAAGGGCAGGGATGCCAGTATAGCTTAGTCAGTTTGTTAGTTCATTTTAGTATTTTCCTATTGACTCTTTGTATTCGTGATCCTTTTGAGTTCATGTTTTACTTCAAAGCCCATCGAGACGACTGTTGTTGTGATTTTGGGCTATACAAATAAAATTGAATTTGGAGATTTTAGTCCAAATACACAAAGTGTCAGCTACTGAAAGATTTTCAGCCAATGTTATATAATAGAATAGAATAGAACTTTATTTATCCCACAATAGGGAAATTCTCTTATCTTCTGCAGCAAAAAAGACATTCACTTTTCACAAATGCTAATTTTGTTGTGAAATCGGAGGAGCTTTGCAGAATCCAAGCGCGGACACAAAGATGGAGTGGCGAACTGGGTTTTATTATTATGTGGCAAAGGGAATGAATGGAGGGGAGGAGAACAGGCCGGCAGGTGAGCAGACAGGCAGGAAGGCTGACAGGCAGGAAGGCAGATGAGCAGACTGGCGGAGTTTGCTCATAGGCAGGGAGGCAAATACACTGGCTGGCAGATTCTCACTCATAAGGCACAATAATCTGGCGTTTGCCGACGGCTCCATCTCTGAATAAATAATCTCTGTAATGAGCTGCAGGTGACGAGATGATGAAGAGCAGGTGAGGAGTAGTCCATCCGGAGGCACGCCCACGGAACCACAACAAAATTACTGACTACTACACATGTGTGCAATAACCGGGTCTCTGTGCAATTACACACAATATCTACTATGCTGCGCTCATGGCAACTCAACTCATTCCATTCTATTTTTTTCAGATGTATTTAATATTCAACTGTTTCTGTACGTATTGTGCAATTTTTGTTTAGAGACGTGAGTTACAGTATTTTCATTTTTTTATTTTATTTTATTTTATTTTCCTTCACCACTCCAAGGCTGCTGCAATTTCATTGTATCACCATGTAAAATATGACAAAAGAATTCTGATTCTGAGGATGTTGGCTAAGCTAACATCCATCATGGATAACCCCTCCCACCCCCTGCACCAAACTGTAGAGGCGCTGACCAGCTCCTTCAGCACCAGACTGTTACACTCACAGTGCAAGAAGGAGCTACTGCAGGTCATTCCTCCCCACAGCCATCAGACTGTTCAACACTGTGCTGCAGTGATGCACTATGTAGCAACGTTGTGTTCCTTTTCATTCATTCATTCATTCTTCTATATATATATATATACTTATTGTTGCAGTTGTTGTTTTTTTAATAATTGTTTTTTGTTGCTTTGGTTGGTGGAGGTATGTGTATTCCGTATGGTAATTGCCTGTGGAAAAAAGCTGTTGGTCCTGGTTCTGATGGACCTGTACCTCCTTCCAGAGGGCAGCAGTTCAAACAGAGGGAAAGCAGGATGGGTGGAGTTAGTGGTGATGCTAGTCACTCTGCTGAGGCAGCGAGACTGGTAAATGTCCTTCAGTGAGGGGAGGAGGCAGCTGATGATCCTCTGCGCTGTCTTCACCACTCTCTGGACACTCTGCCGTTCTGCTTCAGTGCAGTGGGAGAACCACACTGTGATGCAGTAGGACAGGATGCTCTCAATGGTTGAGCGGTAGAAGGTTACCAGCAGCTCCTGGTTCACATTGTTCCTCCTGAGTATTCTCAGGAACCACAGGCGCTGCTGAGCCTTCCTGCTGACAGCCATGGTGTTGTCAGACCAGGTGAGTAGGGATGGGTACCGTGCCCTGGTCTTGAATGACCCCCGGGGCAGCATTCTACAGGACCGCAGTATCGTTAAGAACTGACCTCCACAGTTCTGCTATCGGTACTGGAGAAGTCGCTTTTTTATGTCCCACAAAATATAAACGTTATTTGCCATATTTAACTCAACAAGTCAGTCAATTAACTAATGATGATATTAATATTGCTATTCTCGCTGAAGAGGGGATGTCTGTCTGACTATTTGTGTGCACAGGGGGCGGGGCTGTTGTTTAGACAGCACATGGCAGGCACACACACAAGACAAGGAAGTGCACACAGGAATGCTACCAAAGATATACAATGGCAGGAAGAGTTAAATCATCCAAAATGCGGCTCTTTCATCCTTGTGCTGCAGCTCTCTGTGTTTTTCTGTAAAATAACTATCATGTTCTCAGATTGTCATGGTGCCTTTAACACCGTCAGGTAGAGCGAGAGAGCAGCGTGAATATGGAGGGGGAGTGTCTGCAGGTCGGAGTTGTGAGTTGTTTGCTTCAGTTGTAGAAAGGCCAGAGTGGACTGCTTGGTGCTGAGCTGATAACAGCCGCAGCTGGTAGGAGACGCCCGAGCTGGAAAGGTGTGAAGAGGGGGCCGTGTGGATGGAGACTGGGGGCTGGGCAAAATCAAATCTGTTATAAGCTAAGAAATTCAAACACAAATCCTGATCGCGTGGTGTCTGGACACACAGACAGTGCCTTAGCAGTCGCTCCAACTAGCTTCCCCACATTTACCCACGGCAGTCTGTACTGCGCCATTTTTAAAGATGCAGAGCCATGAAGGTCTCGTGGGAATTCTCGGGAGTGCGCAAGTATCACGATAACTCATACTTAGACGGCAGAACCGACAGAGGGAGAACAGGAGATACAGAGGACAGCTGAAAATCACCTGGGTTACACTGTTGTACAAGGCCAAAAAAAGAGCATCAAATCTGGAATCCAGGACTCCACCTGCCGAGCAAAGAGACTTCAATTGCCACCTAAGAGCTTGAGTTATGCTTGCCCAAGCCCTATAGCAGCCATAAAGCTCAAAGCCACAGCTCTACCAAAGTTAACTGGCGTTCAACGTGACTACTACAGATGGAAGAGAGACCATCGAAAGCAAGCTGCCAGAAAGTCTGAAGAAAGACTGGTTGACCTATGCCAGGGGTGGCGAACACGAGGCTCTCGAGCCGCATGCGGCTCTTGGCCAATGAGCGTGCGGCTCTTTGCGTCTCATCGCATTTTCTATATACTTTGCCTCATTTAATATTTTTTTTCCCTCTTAAACCACACTCAAACCACCAGATGGCATTAAAAATAAATAAGAATTAAAGCCGCAAGCGGCGTTGTATGGCCCGCAGACGCTACCCGCCCCTTCCCTTGCTGCCCACCTCTTCGCCCCACCCGGCCTCGCTCTCCGCATCAACGCCCCACCTGCCCTTTTTTTCCCACTTCTGCACACCCCCCCTCCTTCCCCCCCTCTATACCCCACCCGCCCCTGCTGCCCTGGTGTAGGCACCACCGGTGCTCTCACCACCCACCCACTTGCTAAGCAGCCACTTCATACTCCTGACCCCCCCTTCTCTTCCTGTAAGGCTGATCTGGTGAAAAAAATGGATGGCTGGATAGAAACTCGACTTTCTAGATCAGACATCCTCAGCAGGTCACATTTTTCTTGTGTTGTTGCCTCTTTTGACTGTAGATGTGGTATCTCCTTAGTATGAAAGTATGAAGAGTTTGTTTGAACTTATGAACCCATTTTTCAGTATGTGTTACTGTTTTCACTACGTTTTCACATAATTGACAAGAATGTGTCTTTGAGTCAAAGCTTTTAAAATGAAGGGCCAGAACTTGAGTGAAGAGATGAATGCATGAATCTTCCATTCAGATAACAGTTCATTTGACTTAAGCTCACACATGTGACGTTTTCTGTGAGATGTGTTTGACACAGCAAAATACACATCACATGAAGAAAAAAATAAACGCAAAAAAAAAAAAACGTTACAAGCGGGACTCGATCCAAGGACCTCTAAAACTATGTGCGGCTGACTTTGGCACTGAGCTAACGCTATCGTCGAAATGACTGCAGTGTATATTGGTTACACTGTTTTTTTTTTCAATATACAACGTTTTTAGTATATTGTTTAAATCGGAAGAACCGAGTGTTGTCAAATATTTTTGTAAATGCGTAAGATTGTGTGTTAATCGCTTTTGTTGTCTTTATTTTGTTGTTTTTATGGGAATGTTTTAAGCGGAGACTTTTATTTTGGTGGTTGCAGCTACTTCCTTTTCTTTCGCGGCATCCCTCCTTAGTCTCTGTGAAGACGCCGAGAGGAGGTAAGCAGCAGACTTTGCTCTAACCAGTTTGGGTAAAAGGGGAGTTTAGTTAAAGTTTAAAACATAAAACATGTTGTTAACAAGTTAAAACTTTCCTCACATCATTTTTATTTTTGCATATCGTGTGAAATATATTGTTATGGGCAAATGCAGCACTCGGCGGTATGCTAGCTTTGACGGGGCTTGAGCTAGCATGTATGGTCTCACATGTGACTGTGGGGGTTTTCTCCGCCTTCCTCAGGTGTGTTTGGAAGAGTGAGACCTGAAGCGACATTCATGTGCTGTATTTTTGTTTTCACACAGTAAATTCCCTCATATGATGGCAATCTCGGTATGAGACTCTTTATTAATTGAAGACACAACGCAGAAGATTTTAGACCGCGGTCAAGTGAGCCGACATCTGTGGAAGTGCGGTCTCGCTAGCCGTCACCGACTTTTTGCATGCGCGTTTCCATCATAGTTTACGGTGCACACGTCCAGCGAGCTGAAAAGACGTATAAAACCCTAATATAACCCATCATGTCACAGTTACCCATGATCAAATAACATGTACTGTGCTCTGACATCTATGAGAGCTATTGCAAGCCCTATATTGTTATTTGATGTACAGATTTATTCATTTAGATTGCATGTCTGACCATTCTATAATAAACTACCATAAATAAAGTGTTTTATTTGAAATATAATCAATCAGACAGATTCTAAAAGTGTGTTTGAACACTAACAAAAGTGTTTTGTGTGTTGTTGAGCATGGAATGGAATGAAACAGAAATAAGGATTCTCCACGTAAAAGGGCACATCTGGTCCTGTCATGTCAATTCATTCTAAAGTGGCTTCTGTCTAAGATTACACAAAACTTTCAATGGATTATTGTTGTCAATGATGTTCATGATCATCTCAGTAAGTTTGAAGAAGATTTACTGGAGAAAATTAGAGAAATTAAAGTTTTAGTTCTCCTAAGCATACTGCCTTTATAGGTAACATAGGACATTTGATCCACCCAAAATGCAACTTTATTAAAAAATTACACAGAAATTTCAATGGATTATTGTTGGTAATGATCTTCACTAATATCTCAGCAAGTTTGAAGAAGATTTACTGGAGAAAATTAGAGAAATTACCATTATAGTCTCATTCAGGCAGTCTCATCCATGGTCAGCATATAACATGGAAACCTCCCAAAATGCAACTTTATTAAAAGATTACACAAAAATTTCAATGGATTATTGTTAGTAATGATCTTCACTAATTTTTATTTAGTTGCTCAACCTTTTGAGGCAATCACTGCAATAAACGGTTTCTGTATTTGTCACTGAGCCTTCTGCACCTGTCCACAGGTATTCTGGCCCCTCCTCATGAGCAAACTGCTCCAGTTGTCTCAGGTTTGATGGTGTCTTCTCCAAATGGCATGTTTCAGCTCCTTCCACAGATGTTCAATGGGATTCAGATCTGGGCTCATAGAATCCACTTCAGAATAGTCCAACGCTTTTCTCTCCCATTCTGGGGGTTCTGGCTGTGTGTTTTGGATGGTTGTCCTTTGGAAGACCCATGACCTGAGACTGAGACCAAGCTTTCTGACACTAGGCAGCACATTTCTACCCAGAATGCCTTGATCATCTGGAGATTTCATTTGACCTTGATCAACTTCCAGACCCCCTGTGGCAGATGCAGCAAAGCAGCCCCAAACCAGAACTGAGCCTCCTCCATGTTTCACAGTAGGGACAGTGTTCTTTTGGTTGATGCTTCATGTTTGAGTCTACCAACATAGACCTGATGGGTCTTACCAAAAAGCTCCAGTTTGGTCTCATCATTTCCCCAGAAGCTTTGTGGCGTGTCAACATGCATTTTTGGCTTTTTTCTGACTTCCTTTCAACAGTGGTGTCCTCCTTGGTCGTCTCCATGAAGTCCACTCTGGCTCAAACAACGACGAATGGTGTGATCTGACACTGATGTACTGATCTAGGAGTTCACCTTTAATGTCTTTGGAGGTTGTTCTGGGCTCTTTGGATCCAGTTCCAACTATCCGTCTCCTCAAGTTGTCATCAATGTTCCTCTTCCAGCCACGTCCAGGGAGGTTGGCTTCTGTCCCGTGGGTCTGAAACCTCTGAATAATATGTGCCACTGTGGTCACAGGAACTTCAAGCTGCTTAGAGATGGTTTTATAGCTTTTACCTTGTTTGTCTATGATTTAGTTTCTAATGTCCTGGGACACTTATCTCCTTTCTGTTGTCCATGTTCAGTGTGGTCCACACCTTTTCACCAAACAGCAACGTGACTATTTGTCTCCCTTTAAATAGGCAGACTGACTGATTGTTTTTGTTTCTGAAATATGTTGCAGAAATGAATCAGCTGGACATCATGACGCAGGACCAGATGTGGTCTGTGAAAAAACCACACGCCCTGAAGTCCTGTCTGACCTGCCTTGCTTTCCTGTGAGGAACACCTTCAGCCTCATTTGAAAGCAGCTGCATTGAAGAAGCACAAGCTGGTGGAATCCTCCAAGAACATCTGCTCCACTCATGATGAGGTGATGTTGTGTCACACTGATCACAATCTGTTCTCTCTGCTCTGTGGAAGAACATGACACCGTCTCATCTGCAGCAGAAAGCCCTGAGAAGCAGAGACGGCTGGAGGAGAGTCATCAACGAATCCTGCAGACTCCAGTTCAGCTTGATGAGGAGAAGGAAACGTGATGATGATGTCACGCTTGGAGGAAGATGAAGGTGCACAAAGAAAGGAACACTGAAGACTGCATTCCATTTGAAGGTAAATGGCTGAAGCCTGTCCTGATTTTACTGTGGAATTTCCAGGATCTTTATGGATTGTGCAGGTCAGTTAGAGAGTGTCACATCTGATGCAAGAAGCAGACTGTCGTTTTTTTCAAATATTTCTTGAACGTGTTTTTGATCTGAACGTGTTGTCAGTCTGACACTGCTTCAGAACATTCCTGTACAGCCTGATGAAGAAGAGGAGGAGCCAGAGAAGAAGGCAGCCATTCACTTTGAACGAATCACGCTTGCCAAGTGAGAAAGAGGACGGTGATCCTTCCGGACCATTTTTAGCCTTATAGCCCCATTGCAATCATCTAAACTAGAATCATTCCAGTTCTTCTTCTTCTAGGGGTTGGGGGGGTCTGGGGAGTGTGTGGTGGGTGATGCTGATGTGTGTCTGGAAGGAGGGCTGGATGACGTTGGGTTCTCTCTTCTTTAGCTTATGTCTTTAGTCATTTCTCTTTTAATTGTGTTTGTGTTTGTGTATTTTATGGTGTGTGGGGCTTATTTCATTCTTTTATAGAGATAGTTGTTTTCCTGCATTCTTGTTTGTTTTATGTGCAGCACCTTGAGCTGTGTTCTCCATGAAAGCTGCTATAGAAATGAACTTCATCAACTTCATAAAGCTAAGACTGATATAACACAGGATTTAAAACAAAAAAGTTTTTTCCTGAATCAAAAAATCCAACTTCAGGTTCAAAGTACATCTTGGGGCTTGTTTTAAATACCTAATGTAATTCTAACATTCTTGTGGTGTTTTTAGCAGGAGTCAGTGACAGAAAAGTGTTTAGACACACCTGAAATGTGTGTATTTGATAAATGTGTTTGTCTTTTCCAGTCATCATGAACCTGCAGCTGCTGGATTCTCTCATCGACTTTTCCAGAGTGAGGATGCGGGATTTGAACAATTGGGCCAGACGCTGCACACAGACGTTCAGCTCCATCCAGGACCCACAGTCTGCACCATCCTCAGCAAACATTGTTCCAGCTCCAGAGGACAGGTACACTCTGCTGTTCTCTTTGTATTGATAGGAAGGTTTGTGTTTTCATGATGTGTGTTTCTGCCTCCTCCCTTCCTCTTCCAACAAGTCAGAGTCTGGTGGACTGACCTGCACAGAGTCCTGACCTGAACCCCATAGAACACCAGGCCTTCTCCACCAACATCAGTGTGTGACCTCACCATGACCTTTAGGAAGAAAGGTCAGGGACTCCTCCAAACAGTCCTCAACCTTGTGGACATCATTCCCAGAAGAGTTGAAGCTGTAATCGCTGCAGGAGGTGGATCCACACCGTACTGAACTCTATGGGTCAGTGCTGGGACGACACTTCAGGTCATGTGAGTACAGGCAGGTGAGCGTATACTTTTGGTACTACAGTGTACATGTGAGTACATCACAGAGATGCTCTGCAAAGTTCCTGAACATCTGGGGCAGATAAAATCTGACATCTGTCCTGCTCTTTAGATTTAGAGCAGGGGTGGCTAACCCTGGTCCTCCAGAGCCTCCATCCTGCCTGTTTTCCAGCTCTCCCTGGACTGCTTGATGCTGATAACCTAAATCAGGTGTGTTCAGTCAATCAGGATGTGAAATCACTTAAGTCAGCTAATCAACAGCACGCTGGTTGAGGCTCTGGAGGACCAGGGTTAGCCCCCCCTGATTTAGAGTATAGATTTTTCTACTGAACATGACATGAAAAACACAGCATCAATGGGGGGGGGCCTCTCTGTGTGGAGTTTGCATGTTCTCCCCGTTCATGTGCAGGTTTTCTCTGGGGTGTCCAGCTTCCTCCCACCATCCAAAAACATGCTTCATAGGTTAATTGGTAACTCTAAATTGTCCATAGGTGTGAGTGTGAGAGTGAATGGGTGTGTGATTGTGGACATTCTACCCTGAGACAGACTGGTGACCTGTCCAGGGCGTCCCCTGCCTTCACCCACAAGGGGCTGGGATAGGCTCCAGCAGCCCCGTGACCCTGAAGGGACAAACGGAATAGAAGATGAATGAATGAATGAATGAATGAATGATGATTTCTCATCTGATTGTCCAACTTATAAGCTAAGAACTATGTGGCTTTTCCATCTCCCTCATATGTTTCGTTTGAGACTTTTCTGTTTCTGAAAAATGTTGCAGAAATATTATTTATTACTAAATAACTAAAAAGGCCAGTTTCAACTTTAAATTGGTTTCTGCTGGTAAAAGTTCTGCAACATGACATATTTTGTTACAGACTCTATGCTAATATAGTTACCATGTTGATCTCACAAAGATTTAATTTACAGATACATTTACAGTTACAGATTTATTTAAAGATTTACATATTTATTTGCTCACAAGTTAAGCAGAAATCCTTTCTTTTGAATCACAATAATTATTAGCTATTTCACTCTGAGTGTAGTACATTTTTTTGTCCACTAGATGGTGCCAAGAGTGATGGACAAAATTGTTGGTAGCCCTCAGTTATAGAAAGAAAGTCCTCAATGTTCACTGAAATGACTTGAAACGTTCAAAAGTAACAATAAATTAAAATGTATTTAATGGTGTGCAATCCTGAACCAGGTCACTCCAAAGTCATGCAGTGCAGACTTTCAGCATGGTTGTGTTATGTGTGGATGTGAGTGTGTAGCAGGGTTCCTGTGGGCTCCTAAAAAGTCTCCAAAACATCACATCTATGAATGTGGACATTATACCTGAAAAAGCCTTCAAAAGTCTGAAAATGTGATGGCTGAGCCTGGAAAGTTCTGTGTGTCACAGTTCTAGTCAGGAAAAGGGAAAAAGTCATTTAAAAAATAAATCTCAAGAATCTCTCAAACACACCTGACATGAAGACATAATGACAGTGATATGAGCTGGTGGTGATGACATCATACAACATGGAGGTAGGTGGTACCCAGGTCAGACCCCTGGCTGGACTACAAACATGCTGTTGACCAACCATGTGGATTTAGTTCCTGTTTCACAAGTGCTGTGGTTTAGTTTGAGAGTTTACTGAAGGGACATTGCAGGATTTCCTTTTCTTTGTCAGAGGTCCTGGGAAACAGGCTGAGACATTGGTCTGAATTTTATAAAAAGGTCTCAAAAAGTCTTCAATTGAACTTGAAGAAACTTCCAGGAACCCTGATGTGAACTCATTGAACAGATACAATTCCTGCTCTGTTCTAAAGGGATTCTCTTTTCTACATCAGGTGATGGAAAGCAGAAGCTGCAGTGATGAAGACGCTGATGGACTCTTCATGCTGCTCCAAGGACCAGCAAGACGGAAGTCTGCACATCCTCACCATCACACACACACACAATCACACTGACGTTTGTGTCTACAAGGCTTTGTTGTTCATAATGGTTTCAGATTGTGTCAGTCATGAAAGTAAAAATCTTGTAAATAACTGTGTTGCAGATATAAAAGTCTTGTTTTGGGGTATCTCACAACATCCTGTGACGTCACACACGGTTATTTTCGGTCAATATTCTTGGAAGAAATGTCCAATCCAAGGTAAGTTTTGTGAAGATGAAAATATGTGCATGATTATTGTATAATTTACTCATAGTATGATGATGTACAGTACCTAGGAGGACATCTTTAACCCTTGTGCTATCCAATGACCCCCCCTTCCACTGACGTGTTCTCCCTACCATGACAAAGGTGGATAAAGGTGGAGAGGATTTCATGTAATCCATGGACACCAGTGAAGATCACAAATCATTGAAGAACAAAGGTTCAGAGCTCTGTCTAGTGGGTCTAGATGACCCCACTCCCAATGTTAAAGTGCCTAGGATAGAACAAGGGTGAAGGTGTCTGCATATGCAGTTTTGGACAAAATTGCCCTCAGTTAAAGGAAGAAAGTCCTCAATGCTCACTGAAATGACTTGAAACCTTCAAAAGTAACAATAAATTAAAATTTATTGAAAATTAAATAATCAAAATCAGCCATTACTTTTGAGTTGTTGATTAACAGAATTATTTATAAAACAAACTAATGAAATAGGGCTGGACTAAAATGATGGGACCCATAACTTCATATTTTGTTGCACAACCTTTTGAGGCAATCACTGCAATGAAACGGTTTCTGTATTTGTCAATGAGCCTTCTGCACCTGTCCACAGGTATTCTGGCCCCCTCCTCATGAGCAAACTGCTCCAGTTGTCTCAGGTTTGATGGTGTCTTCTCCAAATGGCATGTTTCAGCTCCTTCCACAGATGTTCAATGGGATTCAGATCTGGGCTCATAGAATCCACTTCAGAATAGTCCAACGCTTTTCTCTGAGCCATTCTGGGGGGGTTCTGGCTGTGTGTTTTGGATGGTTGTCCTGTTGGAAGACCCATGACCTGAGACTGAGACCAAGCTTTCTGACACTAGGCAGCACATTTCTACCCAGAATGCCTTGATCATCTGGAGATTTCATTTGACCTTGATCAACTTCCAGACCCCCTGTGGCAGATGCAGCAAAGCAGCCCCAAACCAGACCTGAGCCTCCTCCATGTTTCACAGTAGGGACAGTGTTCTTTTGGTTGATGCTTCATGTTTGAGTCTACCAACATAGAGCTGATGGGCCTCACCAAAAAGCTCCAGTTTGGTCTCATCATTTTCCCAGAAGCTTTGTGGCTTGTCAACATGCATTTTTGGCTTTTTTCTGATTTCCTTTCAACAGTGGTGTCCTCCTTGGTCGTCTCCATGAAGTCCACTCTGGCTCAAACAACGACTAATGGTACGATCTGACACTGATGTACCTTGATCTAGGAGTTCACCTCTAATGTCTTTGGAGGTTGTTCTGGGCTCTTTGGATACAGTTCCAACTATCCGTCTCCTCAATTTGTCATCAATGTTCCTCTTCCAGCCACGTCCAGGGAGGTTGGCTACTGTCCCGTGGGTCTTAAACCTCTGAATAATATGTGCCACTGTGGTCACAGGAACTTCAAGCTGCTTAGAGATGGTTTTATAGCCTTTACCTTGTTTGTCTATGATTTAGTTTCTAATGTCCTGGGACACTTATCTCCTTTCTGTTGTCCATGTTCAGTGTGGTCCACACCTTTTCACCAAACAGCAACGTGACTATTTGTCTCCCTTTAAATAGGCAGACTGACTGATTGTTTTTGTTTCTGAAATATGTTGCAGAAATGAATCATCTGGACATCATGACGCTGGACCAGATGTGGTCTGTGAAAAAACCACACGCCCTGAAGTCCTGTCTGACCTGCCTTGCTTTCCTGTGAGGAACACCTTCAGCCTCATTTGAAAGCAGCTGCATTGAAGAAGCACAAGCTGGTGGAACCCTCCAAGAACCTGCAGGAGAACATCTGCTCCAGTCATGATGAGGTGATGTTGTGTCACACTGATCACAATCTGTTCTCTCTGCTCTGTGGAAGAACATAACACCGTCTCATCTGCAGCAGGAAGCCCTGAGAAGCAGAGACGGCTGGAGGAGAGTCATCAACGAATCCTGCAGAGACTCCAGGACAGAAACAGCAGGTGGAGGCCACCATTGAATCTGTAGATCAAACCGTGGAGGACAGTGAGGAAATCTTCACTGAGATGATCCGTCTCATCCAGAAGAGAAGAGAAGAGGTGAAGAACAAGATCAGATTCCAACAGCTAACTGAAGTGAGGCGGGTCAAAGGTCATCAGAAGGAGCTGCAGCAGGAGATGACTGAGCTGATGAGGAGATGCTGTGAGCGTCAGCAGAGACGGGAAAGCAGTTATCTGTCACTGAAACCTGAGTTCTTTGAGATGTGAATAAATCAAGTCAACGTGGTATTTTGTCATTTTCTCACTGACTGAAGATGCTTGAATGTTTCCCATGACCTACAATGATTGACATGTAACCCTCACAAAAGCTCATCTAGCTTACATACTGATGTGGTAACAATTTTCACTTTTTTAAGAATTCAAAAAACATTTATGTTATGTTAGTCATGTTAAAAAAAATCCTGTTAGGCCAGAATTAAAGAAAACCATCAGTCTGTAAAGGAGAAATGGAGCAGTTCAAACCTCACTGAATGTGGACAGGTGGGTATTTATTTTATATGATGAGATAAAGATGCTCTGTACTTAAAAAAATAGGCTTCCAAATTTTAGGGAAACAAATGTAACCAATATAAAAAATCTATAATCATTTTTAAATACACAGGTGGTTATTTATTTAAATTGAAAATAGTAATCAGGGTTTTTGGAGAAAAACATTGATATAGTTTTTTGTCTCCTTTAAAATGTAAATACATTTTAACTGTTGTGGTACATGTTCATAAGTCATCACCAATAAAAAACACAACTCTCTGCTAACAAAGTGTGATAAAAACATCTTGTCCATTCACAAAGGTGTATTTTAATGTCAAATTAGTTTGTATTCCTTAGAAATGTCTCAAAAGAGTCATTTATTAAAAATACATTATATATTAAACGTTTGTATTCAACCAGGGAGCCGCCATTTTGTGAAGCTGCTGTGTTAGACACATTTTTAAAGGAATTAAATAAATGCTGCTGCAATATAATAGAAAAGCATTGTAATTGTTGTAATTTAGGTCACAGATTCACTCTTTTTTCTGCAAACAGTAAGTAATACTGAGTCAGTGCTTAAAACGTTGTGAATAATAAAGTATTGTGATTTTGTAGTTGCAAAAGTCCTACAAATGGTTTCGCCCGTTTTCTGTCCTATCATGTCCACAATTTGGGGTGTGGCTGTCTGTGATTGGTCCACGGTCGTAGAAGCTTCTAGAACGAAGGAGAATTCGTCCCTTTCTCGTGGGACTTCTGAGTGATCGGACGTGTCTGTCAGAGCTCTGTGAGAAAGGGTTTTCCTTGGTTTCTGCATCCAGAGGATCGGCTGATTTTCGCCAGAGAAGCATCTCTACTGCCTGTTACTTCCACCAACAGAGGATTTAACTCCATCTCCGCTTTTTTCTCAGAGTTTTTCTTCTTCACCCTCCCCCCTTTTTTCCTTCTCTACTCTTAGGACTCCATTTTTGCCCCGGTCCTCTTTTTCGGACGATAAGGTAAGCGTTTTATAAATATTTCGGACGTATTTGAGAGTAAAATGTTTGTGTTTTATATTTCTGCTGTTGTGAAAACCAGTGTTGCATTTTAGTCGTCACTTTGTTTGCTGTGAGTCAAAGTTAGCTTGACTTCACAGGAGGCCGCTTTGAAGCTAGCTAGCTAAGCTAGCGTTAGCAAGTTGGTGGATTGTAAGACCCAAACTTAAAGTTATTTGGGCGTAAAATTCTTTTTTATATTTCTGCTGTTGTGAAAATGAATGTTGCATTTGTGTAATTTTATCCGTGACCTTGCCTCGTGTCGAAGCTAGCTTAACATCAAAGAAAAACTTTTTTTTTCTGAAGCTAGCTAGCTTGCGTTAGGTAGTCAGTCTATGGAAGGACCCAAAGTTAGTATTTGAGAGGAAAATGCTTAGATTTATTTTTCTGCTGTTGTGAGTGTTGCATTTGTGTAATTTATTAGTGGCTTAGCTTCTTCTTGGATATTTAGCTTTAACTTCAAAGGGGTCGGTGCGTTTGAAGTTGCCGGAATGCTCTGTGTGTGTGTGTGGGGGGGGGGGGGGGGTCGCTGTTCATGCGTGTTGCTGCTGTATTGCTTATTGAGGTATTGTCTCTTTTATGGTGTTATTGCTCAGTGATGTTATATATATGATATATATAATTTGTTTTAACTGTTTTTCTGCGCTTATTGTTATTGTTTTCATTCACAATTTGGAAATAAAATTTTCTTAAATTGCATTAAAAGTTGCAGTTCCAAAAAAAGCAGAAGTTTCTAAGCTGCACATAAAAATTCTGCTTTGCTTTCTAAATTTTTCTCTGCCAAAGAGGTAAAGCATTTATTTATTTAATGTTCTTTTTTAGACATTAGGAGTTCATTAGTACTTAAGACATCTTTAAATTGGAGTATTTTGTGCGTTTAAAATCAAGTTCACATGATTTTGTAAGATCATTACACATAGAACCTGCTAGGATGCTTTTATTTCATGTTTCTTTGCTCATTTTAACTGACTCCTGCATGTTTTTATTGATTCTATTCAGTAGATTTTATTTGAATTCTGTGATTTTTAGTATGAATTTACCTATGGATGGTTTGGGCTTGCTGGTGCTGCTGGTTTCTTCTGAATGAAAGTGCTGATCACGCATGAAGCTGCATGTTGGATTGTTGTATTGATGCAAGTTTCTGAGATTGTGTAACCCCAGGCATTGATTAAGTTGAATTTAGTCAGATCTGTGGATTTATGGCTGAGGATCTCCTGAAACTGTGAAGTTTATCTGCTGACTTGATGCTAAATTAAAGGCTTGTTTGTGATCTGTGAATCCTCTGGAGGAAAATAGTGGTAAAAAGTTAGATTTTCTTTAAGATCTGTTGGTTAAACAAAAGATTTAAAGCACATTATTCTAATTCTGTAGAAGTGTTTTTGAATAGATTAATAGAAGTAATGAATAAAGAACTGATGGCTCACAAAAATAGACTTCATATATTTAGCAGAAGAAGCCATTTTGAACTGTTAATGTTCATTTTCAAAGACTCTTATTTTTAAAAACAGGTGTGCTTTTCTCCAAAGTAAAAAAAAAAAAAATACTTGAAAAAAATGTTGTTTCCTAGTATTAATAATTGTTTTTTTTCATGAAAATGAACCGATAGTTCAGATAAAAATCTTAATTATAATAAATCTAACTTGTAGCTGCACAGTCAGAGCTCAGACGTTTTTTTTTTCTTTTCTGCTGCAGACATTTTGAACATGCTGGTTGCTGCACTAAATCAGTTTTCCTGACATGAAAGAGGCCTGTGAATGCACCTGGATGATTTGTATTTTCTATTTTTGTTTTTTTCCTGCTGCTTGGCCAGATTTATCTTATTCCTGAGCTGACTGTTCATGTGTGAGTTTTAGCATGTCCTGCTTCTGCTGCAGCCGTGGTCAGCAGCCCCCCCCCCCCCATCTGTGGCATAACTGTCATCTACATGAAGCAGTGTAATGTCCCACATTCACATGGATTTGTAAGATCATTACAAATAGAACCTGCTAGGATGCTTTTATTTCATGTTTCTTTGGTGATTTTAACTGGTATGTGGCAAACATTTGTTTACATTTTTATGAAGGAAAATGCCTTTATCTCTTCCTATATTTACCTTGACTGTCACTGGTGACTCCTGCATGTTTTGATTGATTCTATTTGGTAGATTTTATTTGAATTCTTTGATTTTTAGTATGAATTTACCTATGGATGGTTTGGGCTTGCTGGTGCTGCTGGTTTCTTCTGAATGAAAGTGCTGATCACGCATGAAGCTGCATGTTGGATTGTTGTATTGATGCAAGTTTCTGAGATTGTGTAACCCCAGGCGTTGATTAAGTTGAATTTAGTCAGATCTGTGGATTTATGGCTGAGGATCTCCTGAAACTGTGAAGTTTATCTGCTGACTTGATGCTAAATTAAAGGCTTGTTTGTGATCTGTGAATCCTCTGGAGGAAAATAGTGGTAAAAAGTTAGATTTGGTTAAAACAAAAAAGATTTAAAGCACATTATTTCATTCTGTGTTTTGGAATAGATCAAGAGAAGTAATGAATACATGATTGACGGCTCACCAACAGTGGCAACTATTTTTGCTTGCTGTAAATCTTTTCCTAAAGTTAATTCTGAAAGCAACATGCAATGCTTTTTAAATGTACTGCTATTATTTATATTGTCAAGGAAAATTAGAGTTTTAATGTATATTAGACAAAATTATCGTATTCTAAAAGTACTGGTTGTGCTAAAAGTGGTTTTTGTGTGTTTTTGTGTGTTTATGATCTTTGTGCAGATGCCACGGGGCAAGGGACACCGGAGGGCCCGGGCCAGGAACTTCACGCCGATGGACCTGGGACCGCCTGGCCATCCAAGCCCGAGTGCTCCGAGTTCACGTAAGTAACAGAGATTTTTTTTTCTCCATTATTGCATCAGTTTTTATTCTGCTCCCTAATCTTTTATGAATTAATGCATGTGTATGTGCTGTTGGCTAAAAAGAGAACACACTCTAACGTGTTGTGTTTCCCAGGCTCCGGCACTGGGTTTAGGCACCCCGTACGGAGATGGCCAGTGTCTTCTGCCACCGGGAAGAGCCACAAGTGCCTTGTGCCGCCAGAGTCTCCCGGGGAGAAGGTAACGTACCTGTGACTGACGGTTACCCAGTGTAAGTTATGGCTATGACAACAACTGCATGTGTTTCAGTTCGTCCTGGTGGTAGGAGACTCCCACCTTCGCGCCCTGGTGGACGGGATCGTCCGGATGCCTGGGGGTGGGGGCATGACCTTCGGGTTCATGTCCACCCCTGGCGCCAGTGCAGCCGAGCTGTACACAGAGGTAAGGCACGCAAACATTCCACGTACCCCCGATCTTGTGTGTCTTCTCGCCCCCAGCAACAACCTGACGGCCAGCCGGACGCTCCCCGAGGCAGCTGTGGACTTCAGGCGGCTCCTGACTCTGCTCCAGTCCAAGTGGTCCAAGGTAAGTGTGTTTGAATCGTTGCACGATGAAGAGAAGCAGAGGGGGGGGCAGCAGCAGAAAGTGTGATTACTGAAGCCGACTCTGGTTTGTGTGTTTGTGGGATTGTTTTACCAGCTCTTCGTCCTGGACTTCCCGCCTCGCCTGACTGTGGCCCCGGACCTGCAGACGTTCCTCCGCCAGGACTTCAACCGGGTGGCGGCGCAGATGGGTATAACATCATGTCCTTGTTGGTTGTCATGTAGATGATTGTCTGGGGGAACAGTTCACTAACTTTCTTTCCTGTGCAGGCATTAAGTACCTGTCTGTTGCTGAGCACTTCAGCATGGACCACTTGGCGCTGTGGGCCCGCGATGGGGTAGGTTGATGGTTCTGGTTGTTCTTGATGCAGACAGCTTTTCTCAGTACTATAAGTCTCAAATCAAATCTTGTGGGGTTTTCTTGTTTTTTTGTGTCTCTCAGGTCCACCTGAGTGACGATGGAGGGATGGTCCTTCTGGCTTCCCTGCTGTGGAACTACTCTGCTCTGCAGCTGGTGGAGCCAGAGGTCCAGGCGCCTCCTCCTGCGTCGCCCCGGCCTGCCGTGCGGCGAGCCCCTCCTAAGGTGGTTGTGAGGGAGCACCCTGTGTCCCCTCCTCCAACCAACCCTTTTGAGTGGGCTTGCAAGGTAGGGAAGGCAAAGGTAAGCGTCAGCTCATTTCATACAAATGAAATGATTTTTCCTGTTTTAAACTTGTCCATGTGTTCAAGGTGAATCCAGCTTCCTGAAACCAGACCAGAAGTGGCGTGTGCAGAGCAGGTCTGTGGTCCATGGAAGAGGCTAGTTCAAGTGTCTAAATAGTTTTCTCTTTCTTTCTCCTTCTCTACAGAAAGCCAGTCCTTCGGGTGCAGACCGCTCTCCTCTGGCATCCTGGCACGGGCGGGGATTGGAGCAGGTGAGTTGCAGGAAAAAGAAAACTGCAGTGTGTGTGTTGTGTCCACATGATAACATTTCTGTGTTTCTATTCCACAGGCTGCTCCTCTCCCGGTGTCGCCCGTGCGCTTCAGCCCTGCTATTCTGGATCTGATGGACAAATTCTACCCGTCAGATCTGGACTGTGCTGGAGCTGCTGCGCCTGTTCCCGCTGGGAACAAGGTAACTGTTTTGTCTTGATGCTCAGAGTTCACAATAGCTTTATAACTGCTCCTAAATACTTTTTTCTGGTGTTTGTCATTATTCCTCAGACGTCTCGTGCTAGACGTCGCCGGAGGGCTGTGGCTGCATCCCAGAGGGCTGCCCCCAGGCCCCAGGTAAGAAGAGGACACATTACAGTGTTGTGTGTTGTAGAAACAGATTTTAAAGTGAGATGTTCTTTGTTAAACACATTTAATGGTGTGTATTTTTGTGTTCTTCTGTTTTTCACTAAGGTGGAGGTCCCCGAGCACGTGGAGGTGAAACCCCGGCCTTCACCTGCCAGGCGTGCCAGGAAGGAGAGGGTGCCGGCCCAGGTATAATGACTTTGTAGTTTCATTCTCTCAGAATGCTCCAGCAGCTACTAGTTTATGGTAAGATGTGTGACATTAAATACATTTCATGTTTGTATGCAGGACCGTGTGGGGGTGACACCGAGGTCTCCTACCAAGGACGTGACGGTGGAGCGGCCTGTGGACCAGGTGAGAGAAGAAAAGAAAAACGATCAATATTGATGATGTTTTATTTATTTATGGTCATTTTAAGTTTGACATGTTTGTCTGTGTTCCTACTTAAGCTTTTGTTGTGTGCTCCTTTAGTAGCAGACATGATTCTTGGGCAAGTATGATCAACATGCTTCCTAAGCCTGAAATTGATGACCAGTGCATTTATGAATTTGATTTGAGGTGTTTAGGATTGATTTATTAAGAATAGAAAAATCATGTTTTTTCCTTGACAGTAACGTTTTTCTTTTCTCCTCTTTTCCTAAAGGACCAGCAGCAGCGTGGACGGCCTGCTGCAGCAGGTAAGAAGAGCAGCAAAGGTAAGAGCTGTTCTCCTTCCTGCATTTGTTGTGCGGTTCAGCCAAGTTCAGATCCCGTCATCTTGTTTGGTCCCTCTGAAAACAACAGTGAGGTGGTTCCTGCTCCTGCCAGTTCTAGTGTTGAGGTTGTGTCAGACTGTAGTTCAGTCGACATGGAGGTTGGTGTGACGTTTGGCTCCTCGGATGATGAGCTGGAAACTTCTGAGGTCCAGGAGCCTGGTCCTGTTCCTGCTGCTGGTACGTTAAAGTTCCCCAGCATCAGAGGATCGTTCCACCAGGGCAGTGAGCTGTTTGGCAGCAACAGTGGGCGGCAGTGCATGGCCATCTCTTTGGTGGCTGCTGCCAAACACACTGTTAAAAGTGTTTTTCAGTGGGACAGTTGTGAGTTGGATTCTGTGCTGCTTGCTGGAGATCAGGTTTACTCGGACCTGCAGAGACAGAACAAAATCTCTGACTCTGCAGGTTTTCTGAGAGTGACTGAACTTCCAGGTCAAGTAGTGGTAGACGGGGTTGAGCTGTCCTGTGTTTTTGGGGAAGTTGTTAGCGGGGATGCTAAAATCAATTCAGGTGAGTTTATTGATGCTGGTGTGTTGGTTCCCCTGAAGGAGGGGTTGGTTCGGATGACGGCACAGTACAACACGTGTCTGCTGACACTGTGTGAGAACACGTGTGCCGTCATTGCTGAGAATGGACGCTGGGCTGTTATAGACTCCCATTCTCGCAGTCCTGAAGGGATGAGGGTCCCTGATGGATCCAGTGTAGTTCTGTTTTTTGACTCTGTGGGGGAAGTTCATGACTACCTGCAGAGGTCAGTCAAGGGCATTGCCCTCACAGAGTTTGAAATAGTTGGCGTTGTTGTGTTTTCGTCTTCAGAAATGTTTGACCCTTTCTTAGGAAGTCCTGCAGAAAGGAACTCCCTGAACCTCTGCAAAGAGAGCCTCTTGACTGACACTTCATTAGATGTCACAGTAGAACCCCAAAAGACAGCAGCAAAACGAAAAATGGATTCGAATATTGATAGTGCAGACCCCTCAGTCGAAAACCTGAAGAAAGTCAAATTAGCTGTGGAGGATCAGGAAGTAATTTTTAGTGAGCCTGAGCAGGAAATTTTCTATTTTAACCCTTTAAATCAGGATGTCTGCCAGGCTCTGTGCTCAAAGTTAAATATTGAGTTCCAAAATTGTAATGCCCCACCTGCTCCACCCATTGGTTTGTTAGGGCCCCCCTGCACCAACGAAAGAATAATAGGAGATGGAAATTGTTATTTTAGGGCCATCTCTCAGGCTGTGAGCGGATCCCAAAATAGCCACAGAAAAATTCGGTTAGCGGTCGTGAAACAATTGGAAACAAACCCCGATCTGTATAGCTGGGTAATTGGGCGGGAGTACTCCTCTGTGGCTGAGTACATCACCAAATCTAGGATGCGGTTCGTTAGTACTTGGGCAACAGACGTCGAAATTCAGGCAACCGCTGATTTATTAGGAGTAAATGTTTTTGTCTTGTTTGATGGCAGGTGGCTTAGACACCAGAGCAGCGGTCAAAAATTTTCAGAAAATGCCATTTATATAGAAAATTGTGGTAGAACACATTTTGAGACTGTTGTGTGTGTAAAAGATCCACAACAGGACCGCTGTGCTGGTTGTTGTCCCTCTGCCAACAAACAACCAAAAACATATTACATGCGTTCAAAAAAAGATATTTTGTTCAGACATAAGACATATTCAATAATTGACAACACAAGCAAATGTATTAAATTTACTTCTAAATACTTGTTACACCAAAAAAGACAAAGAGCAAAAAGTTGAAAGGAAAACTCTACAGAGAAAACGAGAGAGAACGAATAAAAAACGTCATCCAAAATAAATACTTTAAAGATGCAACTTACAGACGGAAAGCGAAGTCCATAAATACAATACGACGGCAAATTAGATGCATGAAAAATGAGGATTATAGAGAAATATTGAAGTCCAAAGAGAAAACAAGATATGGTAATGTAATGGAGAAAGTTAAAATCCAAAGGAAAACAAAATATAGAGAAGATTCCGCTCACAGAACCCTGAAGAAAACTCTAAGCATACAAAAATATAGGCTTGATGCTGCACATAGGACCATGGTGAAAGGTCTCAGCATACAAAAATATAAAAGAGATGCTGCACATAGGACCATGGTGAAAGCGCAGAGCATTGAGAAGAATAAAAGAGATCCCACACACAAAATTAAGGTTAATGTTGGAATCAAAATGAAATATAGAGAAAATCCTGCGTTTAGAAAAAGTGTCATAAGTAATGTTCAACGGAAGAGGCAGTTAAATAAAAAGAAAGCAGAGAGTTTCCAGGAAGTTATGCAGGACTTCCTAAAAAAGGTGGAAAAAGGTCCAGAGTTTGTTTGCTGTGTGTGCAACAGACTTCTGTTTCATCACCAGGTTTTGCTGTGCGTCAGGGAGACGTACAGCAAATCTGTGAAGATGGCAGAGATTGCAGATGTGTGCATTAGTGAGGACTACCTGCACCGCTGCAACATGGACTGTGAGAGCCCGTGTTTGTTTGTAGGGACGGCGAGGAGCGCTCTGTGGATTTGCCACTGCTGCGACTCCAAGTTAAAGAGAGGTCTGACCCCGCCTGAGTGGGTCGGTAATAATCTGGAGGTGTGTCCTGTCCCACCTGAGTTGGCGTGTTTAAATAGCTTAGAGCAGCATCTGATTGCACTGCATATACCTTTCATGAAGATGCTTGCTCTGCCTAAAGGTGGGCAGAATGGTGTTCACGGCCCAATCACGTGTGTTCCTGCCAACTTGGTGCAAACGACCAATGTGCTGCCTCGGTCTGACATGGAAGGGTCTCTGCTGCGCGTCAAATTAAAGCGTAAACTGACTTACAAAGGTCATTATGAGTATCAGTTTGTAGATACCATGCACATTAGGCGGGCCTTGCAATATTTGAAACGCAACAATAAATATTACAAAGACATAGAGTTTAATGAAGCTTGGCTCAATGACTTTTGTAAGGAAGAATTGGAAGAAGAAAATCGCAACGAATCAGAAAAGCAGACGGACAAAAAAGATGAAAAAGAGGATGAGGCCGATGATGGAGAAGATGAGCTTCTCCATGACAGACAGAATCACTGCATGTTCCAAGATTCTGCTCTGTTCCCAGTGGACATCGGCCAAGAAGTCCTGGACCAGTATTTTGAAGACATTTTGAATTTGGCCCCGGCGGAAGGAAATAATCCGGTCAGACTATTGAGTAATCGGGAAAATGAAGCTAAATGTTTTCCTGTCATCTTTCCCGATGGTAAAAACGTTTACCACGAAAACAGAAAATTCAAATTGACTCTCTCGCGTTATTTCAACAACAGGATCCTTCATGCTGACGGTAGGTTTGCACAGAACGTCGAGTACATCTTCTTTGCACAGTACATGTCGGAGGTGGAGAAAGTTGTTTCTAGCGTCTCTGTGGCTCTAAGAAAAGAGAAATCAGGAAGTGCATCTGAAGGTGTCAGTGCAGATGCACGTTCTGAGAAATCCCTGAAGAAGCTGCTGGATGCAGATCAGGGATTTTGTTTCCTCCGGCCTATTCGAGGCACTCCGGCATTCTGGCAGGCAACACAGAAGGACCTGTTGGCCTGTGTTCGTCAGCTGGGTATTCCAACGTGGTTCTGTTCGTTCTCTGCTGCCGACATGCGTTGGAAAAATCTCCTCGACACTGTCTTAAGACAGGAGGGGAGAACCCAGACAGCTGACCAGTTAGATTGGGCTGAGAGGTGTGAGTTGTTGCGCAGGAACAGTGTCACAGCGGCACGCATGTTTGACTTCCGCTGGCACTGTTTCCTGAGGGTGGTCCTGATGTCTCCGGCTAATCCTATAGGGAAAATTGTGGATTTCTTTTATAGGATTGAGTTCCAGCAGCGTGGGTCCCCTCACGTGCATGTGTTGTTTTGGATTGAGGGGGCTCCACGGTTAGGGAAAGAGTCGGAAGAGGAGGTCGCGGCATTCATTGATAGATACGTCACCTGCGAGATTCCTCTGGATGACGACGTCTTGAAGGAAATTGTTCTGGCTGTCCAGCAGCACTCTAGGAACCACACCAAGTCATGTAAGAAGGGGGGGACCAAATGTCGCTTCAACTTTCCAAAAACAGCATCCGGCCGCACATTTGTTATCGAAGACGAAAAGATTGTGAAATGCCCCAAATGTACGGACCCGAACGTCAAAGCCGGCGAAGTATCCAAATTAGAATGCATCTGCTGGAAGATTGACATGAAGAAGCAGATTGCTGAGGAGGCATTTCTATTTTTGACAGAAATTAATCGCGTTGTTAACGACGACAAATCAGAATTGGAAACCCTGGAACAGATCTTTGAGTATTTCCAAATTGACCAGGTAATATACGAGAAACTGTTCAGGGCCTGCCATCGGAGAAGCCAGGTCGTCCTAAAAAGAAACAAAAATGAAATCTGGATCAACCCCTACAACAAGTCCCTGTTAAAATGTTGGAATGCAAACATGGACATCCAGTACATCGTTGATGCGTTCGCTTGCGTCGTGTACATCATCTCGTACATCTCAAAAGAAGAGCGCGAAATTGGCCTGTTGTTACGAAACACCCAAAAAGAAGCGGAAAAAGGAAACGCCAGTGCAAAAGAGACACTGAAGAAATTAGGAACCGTCTATCTACACAATCGGCACGTGTCGGCTCAAGAAGCAGTGTATAGATTGGCAAATATGCACCTAAAAGAATGCTCCAGAAAAGTTGTGTTCATTCCAACCGGGGACAACATCATTAGGATGAGCAAACCGCTTGCTGTTCTGCAGCAGCAAGACGAGTCCGGGTCCCAGTGGATGCTTAACATCGTGGACCGGTACAAAAATAGGCCCCACGATCAGGAATTTGACGACCTGTGTATCGCTACTTTCGCGTCCGAATATCGATTGCTGTCCAAAAACGAAAGCTCCAAAAATGCGGTTGAGCTCCAAAATAATTGCGGTCTGGTCGTAAAACGTACACGAACCAAACCTGCAGTCGTCCGTTATGCGCGCTTCTCCGAGCACAAAAATCCGGAGCGGTTTCATTTGAGCATACTCCAATTATTCCTCCCGTATCGCACGGACGACGACCTGAAACCGCAGGATTTCAAATTTTACCAGGATTATTATAAGAACGGTACGGTGCGTCTTCGTAGCGGTGAACAAACAGTTGAAAGTGTTGTTGATCGCAACCGGGAGAAGTTCGAGCGTGAGGCCGATGCGTTGGAGCTGGCCCAGGCCGAGCTGACGGATGCAGAGTTTTTGGAGGCTGCATGGGACATTTTGGTCCCCGGGGCCCAGTTGGAGCAGCGGGAGAGTGAGATGGAGCAGCGAGAGCAGCTGGTAGAGAGAGGGACAGAGGGAGAACATCAGGAGGACATTCCAGATCTGGATGTTCTCCGTGCTGAAGCTGCTCGACTGGAGAAGAGTCCCGGTCTCAGTAGGGAGGAGGGGCTGTTGCTCATCAGCTCTCTGAATGAGCTGCAGCTCTCCACCTTCCTCCATGTCAGAGAGTGGTGTTTACAGAAGGTCTCAGGTCAGAACCCAGATCCTCTGCACATGTTTGTTACAGGCGGTGCAGGGACTGGAAAGAGCCACCTGATCAGAGCGATCCAGTACGAGGCTACGAGGTTGCTGTCACCTCTGTGTCTCCAGCCGGACGCCGTGTCGGTTCTGCTGACCGCCCCCACAGGGATTGCTGCCTACAGTCTGAAGGCAGCAACCATTCACACTACATTTGGAATCGGTAAAGATATTCGTCTGCCGTACTCTCCTTTGGGCGAGGAGAAACTTAATTCTTTGCGCGTTAAGTACCACGATTTGCAGATTTTGATCATTGATGAGATTTCCATGGTGGACCACAGACTATTGACCTACATCCACGGCAGACTGCGACAAATTAAACAAACAGGTGACTTTTCCCCATTTGGAAAAGTGTCAATTATTGCTGTTGGAGATTTCTATCAGTTGCCTCCCGTTAAAGGGAAACCACTTTATGGAGAAACATCTGACGTCAATTTGTGGTCCACGTTCTTCAAAGTGGTTGAACTGACAGAGATCGTCCGACAGAAAGACCAAGCATTTGCACAGATGCTAAACAGGCTTAGGACGCGGACAAAAGACACCAAATTGTTGCCCAATGACGTGCAAATGCTGAAGCAGTGTGAAACGGGCGAGGACAGCTCGGCTTTGCACATTTTCTCCACCAACGCCCAAGTGTTTGAACACAACTTGGAGCGGCTCAAAATTACCTGTGAAGACTTCTGTGAAATTGTTGCAGAAGACTTCATCCCAAGTAAAGAGACGGGCAAACTGCAACTGATGAGTGGGCATCACAAAAAAGTGAAGAACAGCTGTTTGGAAGAGAGGCTGTTATTGGGAGTCAACGCTCGAGTGATGCTATGCAAAAACTTAGACATCACAGATGGATTGGTAAATGGGGCATGCGGCATAGTCACCCACATTGAATCCTACACAGAGGGGGGGTTTCCAAAATATGTTTATGTCAAATTTGATGATGAGGAAATTGGAAAAATAGCTCGGAGAACGTGTGCCAAAGCCGACTTGCCTGGTTCCACTGCTATAGAACCCGAGGAAGAGCGGGTGAGCAAAAAGGGGGGGATGAGGAGACAGTTCCCACTCAAGCTGGCATGGGCTTGTACCGTCCACAAGGTACAAGGCCTGACCGTGGACCAGGCTGTGGTCTCCTTCAATAAGATCTTTGCTGCTGGTCAGGTGTACGTTGCCGTGAGTCGGGTCAGGACCATCGAGGGGTTAATTATTAGGGATTTTAAAGAAAAGGCCATTTACTGCAATAAACATGCGAAGGCTGCTCTGCAGAAGATGCCCCCCCTCCTGAGTGATGAAAGAAGATGTGACCCGTCTTCTTTCAGAGTTTTCCTGCTGAATGTTCAGGGATTACTCAGACATGTCTCCTATCTGGCCCACTGTACACAGCAGCTGCAGCCCAACTGCATTGCTGTGACAGAGACATGGCTGACCCCTAGCTCTGCCTTAGAAGCTGTCCAAATGGACGGCTTCAGTTTCCACAGCCGTCCCAGAGGGCTTTCCTACAGTGGAACCAACCCAGCATTAGTTGGCCTGAAGAGCCAGCAACATGGGGGGGTTGGGATCTACTGTAGGGACGGAGGAGACTACCAGATTCTGGACAAGCCAGACCTTAATTTGGAGTGTGTTGTTTACAGGAGTCTGGCTCTAAATTTAGTCTTAGCTGTAGTGTATCGCCCCCCCTCCTATCCTGTGGTGCTGTTTAGATCTCACCTACAGGATTTGGTAATTTGGTTAGAAAGTCAGAGTGAATCAGTTGTAGTGATGGGAGATTTTAATGAAGACATCCTGAAGTCCTCTTCCATTTTTAATCTGATGACGGACAGAGGCTTCAGACAGCATGTCACTTCTCCCACAACAGAGAGGGGGGAGACCATCATAGACCATGTCTATGCCAAAACTTCTAAATTTACTGTCAAGGCCGTGGTCAGTCAAACTTACTTCAGTGACCACGAGGGGATCCTCTGTTCATTCACTGCATCCTAGAGGGGGGAGTTTTCTGCTGGAGGCAGCCTGGTGGTTATTGTAGGGTGGGGAATCGTCGTTGGATTATTCTATAGTCACAATTAAGAGGGAGGGGGGTCTCTAAAAGTGTAGGAGTAAATAAGGTAAGTTCTTCCATTTTTTTTTCTCAGATAATGCATGTGTTCATGTTCATTTGTTCTAAAATGTTTGGTTTCTTTTACTGTATTTCAACAAGCATGTGACACTAAAACATGTAATTTGTGATAGTTTTTTTTAAAGGTAATAGATTAACTTGTAGTTCAAGTGTATTTGATCATTTGAAGTCACATGCTGGTTGGAATACAGGTTTTGCTTCCATGTTCAGTCAAAAAAAGCAAAAGGCTCTGGTAGTTGGTACTCTGGCTTCAGCCAGACGGGGTTCAACTCCCTGCAGTGTCCTTGAAAATTCTTTGACTTTGACATGAAACATCAGAGTAAGTATTCTTCCCAAAAATATTATTTTAAATTTATAGAGATTTTTACATGTTGATAAAGAATTGTTTAGGAATTGATAAACAGAGCAATATTAAATGTATATCTTTTAAATATGTACTTTCTTTTCTTTTTCTTTTTTTTTATACCCAGTTTGTTGCATTGGTTTGTATTATGATGGTACCAGCCTGACACTTTATTTCTCCCTTAACTTTCAGATATAAGGAGTTTGCTGCTGCTGTTCCTGGAATTGTCTTTTCATGTGAAACCAAAGATTATTCTGGAGTTGAAAAAAATTCTTTAACCTCTTAAGACCTGCACTCTGTTCCAGAAAGGTTTAACCTCACCATCTGATAACCTCTGAGCTCCAGGAGTGATGTATCTGCACGCTGAAGCCCTCTCAATTGATCACCAAATTCATGATCCACAATGGACAGTGAAGGAGAGAGGACACGTGCAGCATATTTTTTAGAATCACCGTTAGAGGTTTTAATGAATGCTTATGAAGAATTGAAGTCTGTCTATGCTAAAAAGAGGGGATCCTCTGTTCATTTAATGCTTCCTAGATGGGTAAAGTTTTCTGCTGGAGACACTGGTGTTTATTACAAGATGGGGAATTATACTTGGATTTGTTTATAGTGAAAATTAGTAAATGTAAAGGGGGGGGTCTGAAAGTGTAGAAGTAACTATAGCGCATATCATTAAGTATTTTAATTTTGAATGGTACGTTAAGTTTTACTTGTTAATGTGTTCATTTTAAAAGTTAATCTTTCCTTGTAAATGTTCATTTGTTATTAAATGTTCGGTTTCTTTTACTGTATTTCAACAAGCATGAGACACAAAAACACGTACTTTGTGATAGTTTTTTTTTAAAGGTAATAGATTATCATTTACTTCAAGTGTGTTTGATCATTTGAAGTCACATGCTGGTTGGAATACAGGTTTTGCTTCCATGTTCAGTCAAAAAGCAAAAGGCTCTGGTAGTTGGTACTCTGGCTTCAGCCAGACGGGGTTCAACTCCCTGCAGTGTCCTTGAAAATTCTTTGACATGAAACATGAAAGTAAATAGTCTTCCAAAAAAGATTATTCTAAAGTTTTAATTAAAGTTTATTATATGTTGATAAAGAATTGTTTAGGAATTCATCAACATGGCAATATTCAATGTATATCATGTAAATATGTAATTTTTTTTTCAATTGGTTGCATTAATATGTATTATGATGGTACCACCCTGACACTATGTTGTCCCTTAAGTGTCAGTTATGAGGAGTTGGCTGTTGCTGCTGTTCCTGGCATTGTCTATTCCTGTGAAACCAAAGCTTATTCTCCAGTTGAAAAAATGCTTTAACCTTGTTTATTCCAGGAACGGTTTATTAACCTGTCATCTACTAATCCCTGAGCTCCAGAGACCATGCATGTGCATGGTGACGACATAAAGGCCCTCTCAATTGAACAGCAAATTCTTGACCCACCAAGGGGAGTAAAGGGGAGGGGACACGTGCAGCATATTTTACAGAGGCGACGTTGGCGGTTTTAATAAATGCATTTGAAGAATTCGAGCCTGCAACACTGCTGCATCACTGACGGAAAGAGGGTCAGCTTGGCAAAAAATAACTGACAGAGTACACAAGTGAGGGCCTATGTTTTACACTTACATTTTTTAACAATAATGAACAGGCAGTTATGGGCTTTTAAAATGTCAAATCAGTTGCCATTTTATTCTATAGCTAATCAAGCATGACTTTATTTCCAGACACCAATTTCCCATGTTATAAATTGACTTAAAAATATATTGTGTTCTAATTGAGATGATATGAGTCAAGTGAAGATGAAACAAAAAACAATTTTACAAGGAGGTAACAGTGAAATAAGGTAATCACTTCAGTCATAAAGGGTTTTTAAGTAATTGTTAAGTCATTGTGCCTGTCTGTAGCTAACAGGAAGAAGGCTGGAGCTCATCTGACTGGTGGGTCCGCTATCATTTCCACTCAATCCAATAGGCACCTCATTACAGTGTATCGCTCATAACCAAATAGACTTTGTGATATGTAGGTGTATGACTGGATAAATTTAACTTCATACAAATATCTGTTAAGGTGATTGGGATCAGCATTATCAACTGACTAAGAAAAACACATTAAGATGTTAACTATGCTAACTATGCTAATGTGGCTAAAAGTGCTAGCATGGTGATCAGCATCATCAACTGTCTCAGAAAAAACACATCATAAACTCGCTGGGAAAAACACATTACCTAAAATGCTAATTATGCTAACTATGCTAGCTATGCTAATGTGGCTAAAAGTGTAACGATCAGCATCATCAACTCGCTCGGAAAAACACATTACCTAAAATGCTAATTATGCTAGCTATGTTAATGTGGATAAAAGTGCTAGCATAGCAATCAGCATCATCAACTGGCTCGAAAAAACACATTACCTAAAATGCTAATTATGCTAACTATGCTAGCTATGCTAATGTGGCTAAAAGAGCTACCATTGCGATCAGCATCATCGACTTGCTCGGAAAAACACATTACCTAAAATGCTAATTATGCTAACTATGCTAGCTATGCTAATGTGGCTAAAATTGCTAGCATAGCGATCAGCATCATCAACTGACTCAGAAAAACACATTGTTTAAGATGCTAATTATGCTAACTATGCTAGCTATGCTAACATGGCTAAAACTGCTAGCATAGCGATCAGCATCATTAACTTACTCAGAAAAACACATTGCTCCATTGGTGAAAGCTACATGTCATGAGTTGACAAAAAAACCACTTTTTTCAAAATGGCGGCTTTTCTGTTGATTTTATCTCCATAGCAACCATTTTATGTTTTGTTTGCCTCGGGAGGACGAACGGATTGACGTCAGTTTCGGACAAATCGGGAAAAGTAAACTTTTTGTTGTCCTTAGCAACAGTGGTTTTATGCTAACCACGCCCACATTCCTTATATGTCCTTGTCCAGTGTTTTTCAATGTATTCAGATCCAGGCATAAATGCAAGCATTCAATTTTCACTGTATTGTATTGAAAGGCATGGGAGTTATAACAGTGCGCCACTTTGCTAGCTCGCCACGCGCACGCCGTTCAAAATCTACAACTTCTAATTCCAACATTTTTTCCACAGTAGCTTGCCATTGATGCCCAAAAAGTTTCGAGATGATCGTTGAAAATTCCAACGACAAGTTTACGTTTGAATCTGGTGGTAAAGGTGTTTTTTATAGAAAATTCAAGATGGCGGCCTTTTCCCGAGGTCAAAGGTCGACGAAACTCCAGAGGTGATTGTAGACTTACGCTAGGGACATGCGAGTCAAATTTCGTGAAAATCGCTCGAAAAAAAGTTCATTTTTCCATATTGTGTAAAAACGCGAAAATCTCAAAATGGCCGATTTTGGCACAAAATGGCCGCCAAACCATAGGTCGTGTCGCCATCACGTAATGATTTCAAAAGTTTGATTGGATATATCCAACAAAGTTATCTGGGTTTCGTTAGCCGATTCTTAAAAAAAAAATCCGAAATTTTTTTTTTTTGCCGAGTCAGCACTTTTTTTTGCGATCGTTTTTTGCTTACCACGGCCACATTCCTTTATCGATTTTGTCGTATGTGGACATCGTTTTGTTCAGTGTGGGCCAGGGAATCGCATATTTCATTTTCACAACATTCCGATAAAATATGTGCGAGCTAGCTAAAATGGCGGACGGTTGCGAATTCGCCACGCGCACGCCGTTCAAAATCTACAACTTCTAATTCCAACATTTTGTCCACAGTAGCGTGCCATTGATGCCCGAGGAGTTTCAAGAAGATCGATAAAAATCCCTAGGACGAGTTTTCGTTTGTATCCATTACTAAAGGTGTTTTTTTCGGAAAATTCAAGATGGCCGCCCCTTCCCAAGGTCAAAGGTCAACGAAACTTCTCTGGTATTTGTAGAATCAAGCTGTTGGCATCTGTATCCGATTTCGTGAAAATCGCTCAAACAAAAGTGTCGTTTTCCCATATTATCAAAAAAACACGAAAATCGACATTTCTCAGAGTTCGCCAAAATGGCCGCCAAGCCGTAGGTCGTGTGTCCATCCCAAATGATTTCATAACTTCTTTGGGATATCTCCAACAAGTGTGTTTTGGTTTCGTAACTGTATTTTTTTTTTTTTGCCCCATAAGCGATTTTCGGCCCATTCTTTTTTTTACGGGAACGCTCGCCGTGATGTCATCGACTTCGGGGGGGTGACGTTCTCTTTGCCGAAAATTCATTTTTAATTTATCCTAGGTGTGTGCCAATTTTGGTGAGTTTTCGGGTATGTGGCGGGGGTCAAATTTTGGCTCAAAGTGGAAGAAAGAAAGAAGAAAGAATAAAAAAAAAAATAATGAAACGAAGCAAAACAATAAGAATTTTGGGTCAGTTCCATGTATTTCAATGCAGCCAGTCTTTTACTATAGGCTGGGCATGTCTTTTTGGCTTTAAACCCGTCCTTTGAGGGCTTTTTGGGGCTTTTTCGTGTTTTTGTCGTCATTTTGCGACTACAATTTTGTCGTTTGTGCGTTGGTGTTGTGCGTGTGTGTGTTTTTTTGTTGCGTTACACAATTGTGTGTTGTTTGTGCTTTGGGCGACTTTTGACCCCATTTTTTGGCGTTTTGACGCGTTTTTTGACGTTTTGGGGCTTTTTGAGTGTTCGACCCTCGTAGCAGTTACAATATGGTCCTTGCAGTTGTGACTGCTGCGGGCCATAATAAAAAAAAAAGAACAGAAACAATAAGAAAATTTTGCCCAGTTCCATGTATTTCAATGCAGCCTGTCTTTTACTATAGGCTGGGCATGTCTTTTTGGCTTTAAACCCGTCCTTTGAGGGCTTTTTGGGGCTTTTTCGTGTTTTTGTCGTCATTTTTGCGACTACAATTTTGTCGTTTGTGCGTTGGTGTTGTGCGTGTGTGTGTTTTTTTTTGTTGCGTTACACAATTGTCGACTTGTTTTGTGCTTTGGGCGACTTTTGACCCCATTTTTTGGCGTTTTGACGCGTTTTTTTGACGTTTTGGGGCTTTTTGAGTGTTCGACCCTCGTAGCAGTTACAATATGGTCCTTGCAGTTGTGACTGCTGCGGGCCATAATTAAAGCCGCAAGCGGCGTTGTATGGCCCGCAGACGCAACCCGCCTTCCACGCCCAACTCTACGCACCACCGCCGCCCTCACCGCCCACACCGCCCACCTTTGATGAGGGATAGAAAAAGCTGCTTAAGCTAATAATGCTAACTATGCTAATCATGCTAGCTATGCTAATTTGGCTAAAAGTGCTAGCATAGCGATCAGCATCATCAACTGGCTCGGAAAAACACATTACCTAAAATGCTAATTATGCTAACTATGCTAGCTATGCTAATGTGGCTAAAAGAGCTAGCATTGCGATCAGGACCATCAACTGTTTCAGAAAAACACATTACCTAAAATGCTAATTATGCTAACTATGCTAGCTATGCTAATGTGGGTAAAATTGCTAGCATAGCGATCAGCATCATCAACTGACTCAGAAAAACACATTGTTTAAGATGCTAATTATGCTAACTATGCTAGCTATGCTAACAGGGCTAAAACTGCTAGCATAGCGATCAGCATCATTAACTTACTCAGAAAAACACATTGCTCCATTGGTGAAA
The DNA here is from genome assembly GCA_023969325.1 of Oryzias curvinotus. Classification (NCBI taxonomy): domain Eukaryota; kingdom Metazoa; phylum Chordata; class Actinopteri; order Beloniformes; family Adrianichthyidae; genus Oryzias; species Oryzias curvinotus. The sequence continues at coordinate 847,564 of CM043715.1, forward strand.
GCTACATGTCATGAGTTGACAAAAAACCCACTTTTTTTCAAAATGGCGGCTTTTCTGTTGATTTTATCTCCATAGCAACCATTTTATGTTTTGTTTGCCTCGGGAGGACGAACGGATTGACGTCAGTTTCGGACAAATCGGGAAAAGTAAACTTTTTGTTGTCCTTAGCAACAGTGGTTTTATGCTAACCACGCCCACATTCCTTATATGTCCTTGTCCAGTGTTTTTCAATGTATTCAGATCCAGGCATAAATGCATGCATTCAATTTTCACTGTATTGTATTGAAAGGCATGGGAGTTATAACAGTGCGCCACTTTGCTAGCTCGCCACGCGCACGCCGTTCAAAATCTACAACTTCTAATTCCAACATTTTTTCCACAGTAGCTTGCCATTGATGCCCAAAAAGTTTCGAGATGATCGTTGAAAATTTCAACGACAAGTTTACGTTTGAATCTGGTGGTAAAGGTGTTTTTTATAGAAAATTCAAGATGGCGGCCTTTTCCCGAGGTCAAAGGTCGACGAAACTCCAGAGGTGATTGTAGACTTACGCTAGGGACATGCGAGTCAAATTTCGTGAAAATCGCTCGAAAAAAAGTTCATTTTTCCATATTGTGTAAAAACGCGAAAATCTCAAAATGGCCGATTTTGGCACAAAATGGCCGCCAAACCATAGGTCGTGTCGCCATCACGTAATGATTTCAAAAGTTTGATTGGATATATCCAACAAAGTTATCTGGGTTTCGTTAGCCGATTCTTAAAAAAAAAATCCGAAATTTTTTTTTTTTGCCGAGTCAGCACTTTTTTTTGCGATCGTTTTTTGCTTACCACGCCCACATTCCTTTATCGATTTTGTCGTATGTGACATCGTTTTGTTCAGTGTGGGCCAGGGAATCGCATATTTCATTTTCACAACATTCCGATAAAATATGTGCGAGCTAGCTAAAATGGCGGCGGTTGCGAATTCGCCACGCGCACGCCGTTCAAAATCTACAACTTCTAATTCCAACATTTTGTCCACAGTAGCTTGCCATTGATGCCCGAGAAGTTTCAAGAAGATCGAAAAAAATCCCTAAGACGAGTTTTCGTTTGTATCCGTTACTAAAGGTGCTTTTTTGGGAAAATTCAAGATGGCCGCCCCTTCCCAAGGTCAAAGGTCAACGAAACTTCTCTGGTATTTGTAGAATCAAGCTGTTGGCATCTGTATCCGATTTCGTGAAAATCGCTCAAACAAAAGTGTCGTTTTCCCATATTGTCAAAAAACACGAAAATCGCCATTTCTCAGAGTTCGCCACAAAATGGCCGCCAAGCCGTAGGTCGTGTGGCCATCCCATAATGATTTCAAAACTTCTTTGGGATATCTCCAACACGTGTGTTTTGGTTTCGTGACTGTATTTTGAAATATTTTTTTTTGGCCCCATAAGCGATTTTCGGCCCATTCATTTTTTTTACGGGAACGCTCGCCGTGATGTCATCGTCGTGGGGGGGGTGACGTTCTCTTTGCCAAAAATTCATTTCACATTTATCCCAGGTGTGTGCCAATTTTGGTGAGTTTTCGGGTATGTGGCGGGGGTCAAATTTGAGCTCAAAGTATCCGTTAGAAACAGAAGATAATAATAAAAAACATTCGAAAAAAAACAATAAGAAGTTTTTTCCCCAGGGTGCTTCCTATGTATTTCAATGCAGCCAGTCTTTTACTATAGGCTGGGCATGTCTTTTTGGCTTTAAACCCGTCCTTTGAGGGCTTTTTGGGGCTTTTTCGTGTTTTTGTCGTCATTTTTGCGACTACAATTTTGTCGTTTGTGCGTTGGTGTTGTGCGTGTGTGTGTTTTTTTTGTTGCGTTACACAATTGTCGACTTGTTTTGTGCTTTGGGCGACTTTTGACCCCATTTTTTGGCGTTTTGACGCGTTTTTTTGACGTTTTGGACCTTTTTGAGGGTTCGACCCTCGTAGCAGTTACAATATGGTCCTTGCAGTTGTGACTGCTGCGGGCCATAATAATAATTAAAGCCGCAAGCGGCGTTGTATGGCCCGCAGACGCAACCCGCCTTCCACGCCCAACTCTACGCACCACCGCCGCCCTCACCGCCCTCACCGCCCTCACCGCCCACCTTTGATGAGGGATAGTAAAAGCTTTATAAGCTAATAATGCTAACTATGCTAATCATGCTAGCTATGCTAATTTGGCTAAAAGTGCTAGCATAGCGATCAGCATCATCAACTCTCTCAGAAAAACACATTACCTAAAATGCTAATTATGCTAACTATGCTAGCTATGCTAATGTGGCTAAAAGTGCTAGCATTGCGATCAGCATCATCAACTCGCTCGGAAAAACACATTACCTAAAATGCTAATTATGCTAACTATGCTAGCTATGCTAATGTGGCTAAAAGTGCTAGCATAGCGATCAGCATCATCAACTGGCTCGGAAAAACACATTACCTAAAATGCTAATTATGCTAACTATGCTAGCTATGCTAATGTGGCTAAAATTGCTAGCATAGCGATCAGCATCATCAACTGACTCAGAAAAACACATTGTTTAAGATGCTAATTATGCTAACTATGCTAGCTATGCTAACATGGCTAAAACTGCTAGCATAGCGATCAGCATCATTAACTTACTCAGAAAAACACATTGCTCCATTGGTGAAAGCTACATGTCATGAGTTGACAAAAAACCCACTTTTTTTCAAAATGGCGGCTTTTCTGTTGATTTTATCTCCATAGCAACCATTTTATGTTTTGTTTGCCTCGGGAGGACGAACGGATTGACGTCAGTTTCGGACAAATCGGGAAAAGTAAACTTTTTGTTGTCCTTAGCAACAGTGGTTTTATGCTAACCACGCCCACATTCCTTATATGTCCTTGTCCAGTGTTTTTCAATGTATTCAGATCCAGGCATAAATGCAAGCATTCAATTTTCACTGTATTGTATTGAAAGGCATGGGAGTTATAACAGTGCGCCACTTTGCTAGCTCGCCACGCGCACGCCGTTCAAAATCTACAACTTCTAATTCCAACATTTTTTCCACAGTAGCTTGCCATTGATGCCCAAAAAGTTTCGAGATGATCGTTGAAAATTTCAACGACAAGTTTACGTTTGAATCTGGTGGTAAAGGTGTTTTTTATAGAAAATTCAAGATGGCGGCCTTTTCCCGAGGTCAAAGGTCGACGAAACTCCAGAGGTGATTGTAGACTTACGCTAGGGACATGCGAGTCAAATTTCGTGAAAATCGCTCGAAAAAAAGTTCATTTTTCCATATTGTGTAAAAACGCGAAAATCTCAAAATGGCCGATTTTGGCACAAAATGGCCGCCAAACCATAGGTCGTGTCGCCATCACGTAATGATTTCAAAAGTTTGATTGGATATATCCAACAAAGTTATCTGGGTTTCGTTAGCCGATTCTTAAAAAAAAAATCCGAAATTTTTTTTTTTTTGCCGAGTCAGCACTTTTTTTTGCGATCGTTTTTTGCTTACCACGGCCACATTCCTTTATCGATTTTGTCGTATGTGACATCGTTTTGTTCAGTGTGGGCCAGGGAATCGCATATTTCATTTTCACAACATTCCGATAAAATATGTGCGAGCTAGCTAAAATGGCGACGGTTGCGAATTCGCCACGCGCACGCCGTTCAAAATCTACAACTTCTAATTCCAACATTTTGTCCACAGTAGCTTGCCATTGATGCCCGAGAAGTTTCAAGACGATCGAAAAAAATCCCTAGGACGAGTTTTCGTTTGTATCCATTACTAAAGGTGCTTTTTTCGGAAAATTCAAGATGGCCGCCCCTTCCCAAGGTCAAAGGTCAACGAAACTTCTCTGGTATTTGTAGAATCAAGCTGTTGGCATCTGTATCCGATTTCATGAAAATCGCTCAAACAAAAGTGTCGTTTTCCCATATTGTCAAAAAACACGAAAATCGCCATTTCTCAGAGTTCGCCACAAAATGGCCGCCAAGCCGTAGGTCGTGTGGCCATCCCATAATGATTTCATAACTTCTTTGGGATATCTCCAACAAGTGTGTTTTGGTTTCGTAACTGTATTTCAAAATATTTTTTTTTGGCCCCATAAGCGATTTTCGGCCCATTCATTTTTTTTACGGGAACGCTCGCCGTGATGTCATCGACTTCGGGGGGGTGACGTTCTCTTTGCCGAAAATTCATTTTCAATTTATCCTAGGTGTGTGCCAATTTTGGTGAGTTTTCGGGTATGTGGCGGGGGTCAAATTTGAGCTCAAACGGATCCGTAAGAAAGAGAAGAATAATAATAATAATGAAACATTCGAAAAACAATAAGAAGTTTTTTCCCCAGGGTGCTTCCTATGTATTTCAATGCAGCCTGTCTTTTACTATAGGCTGGGCATGTCTTTTTGGCTTTAAACCCGTCCTTTGAGGGCTTTTTGGGGCTTTTTCGTGTTTTTGTCGTCATTTTTGCGACTACAATTTTGTCGTTTGTGCGTTGGTGTTGTGCGTGTGTGTGTTTTTTTTTGTTGCGTTACACAATTGTCGACTTGTTTTGTGCTTTGGGCGACTTTTGACCCCATTTTTTGGCGTTTTGACGCGTTTTTTTGACGTTTTGGGGCTTTTTGAGTGTTCGACCCTCGTAGCAGTTACAATATGGTCCTTGCAGTTGTGACTGCTGCGGGCCATAATAATGAAACATTCGAAAAACAATAAGAAGTTTTTTCCCCAGGGTGCTTCCTATGTATTTCAATGCAGCCTGTCTTTTACTATAGGCTGGGCATGTCTTTTGGGCTTTAAACCCGTCCTTTGAGGGCTTTTTGGGGCTTTTTCGTGTTTTTGTCGTCATTTTTGCGACTACAATTTTGTCGTTTGTGCGTTGGTGTTGTGCGTGTGTGTGTTTTTTTTGTTGCGTTACACAATTGTCGACTTGTTTTGTGCTTTGGGCGACTTTTGACCCCATTTTTTGGCGTTTTGACGCGTTTTTTTGACGTTTTGGGGCTTTTTGAGTGTTCGACCCTCGTAGCAGTTACAATATGGTCCTTGCAGTTGTGACTGCTGCGGGCCATAATAATAATAATGAAACGAAGCAGAAACAATATAGAAAATTTTGCGGTCAGTTGGCCCATGTATTTCAATGCAGCCAGTCTTTTACTATAGGCTGGGCATGTCTTTTTGGCTTTTTACCCGTCCTTTGAGGGCTTTTTGGGGCTTTTTCGTGATTTTGTCGTTATTTTTGCGACTACAATTTTGTCGTTTGTGCGTTGGTGTTGTGCGTGTGTGTGTTTATTTTTGTTGCGTTACACAATTGTTGTGTTGTTTTGTGCTTTGGGCGACTTTTGACCCCATTTTTTGGCGTTTTGACGCGTTTTTTTGACGTTTTGGGCTTTTTGAGTGTTCGACCCTCGTAGCAGTTACAATATGGTCCTTGCAGTTGTGACTGCTGCGGGCCATAATAAACGAAGCAGAAACAATATAGAAAATTTTGCGGTCAGTTGGCCCATGTATTTCAATGCAGCCAGTCTTTTACTATAGGCTGGGCATGTCTTTTTGGCTTTAAACCCATCCTTTGAGGGCTTTTTGGGGCTTTTTCGTGTTTTTGTCGTCATTTTTGCGACTACAATTTTGACGTTTGTGCGTTGGTGTTGTGCGTGTGTGTGTTTTTTTTTTGTTGCGTTACACAATTGTCGACTTGTTTTGTGCTTTGGGCGAGTTTTGACCCCATTTTTGGCGTTTTGACGCGTTTTTTTGACGTTTTGGGGCTTTTTGAGTGTTCGACCCTCGTAGCAGTTACAATATGGTCCTTGCAGTTGTGACTGCTGCGGGCCATAATAATAAAAATGAAACGAAGCAGAAACAATAAGAAGTTTTTTCCCCAGGGTGCTTCCTATGTATTTCAATGCGGCCTGTTTTTTACTATAGGCTGAGCATGTCTTTTGGGCTTTAAACCCGTCCTTTGAGGGCTTTTTGGGGCTTTTTCGTGTTTTTGTCGTTATTTTTGCGACTACAATTTTGTCGTTTGTGCGTTGGTGTTGTGCGTGTGTGTGTTTTTTTTTGTTGCGTTACACAATTGTTGTGTTGTTTTGTGCTTTGGGCGACTTTTGACCCCATTTTTTGGCGTTTTGACGCGTTTTTTTGACGTTTTGGGGCTTTTTGAGTATTCGACCCTCGTAGCAGTTACAATATGGTCCTTGCAGTTGTGACTGCTGCGGGCCATAATAATAATGAAACGAAGCAAAAACAATAAGAAGTTTTTTCCCCAGGGTGTTTCCTATGTATTTCAATGCAGGCTGTCTTTTACTATAGGCTGGGCATGTCTTTTTGGCTTTTAAACCTGTCCTTTGAGGGCTTTTTTGGAGCTTTTTCGTGATTTTGTCGTCATTTTTGCGACTACAATTTTGTCGTTTGTGCGTTGGTGTTGTGCGTGTGTGTGGTTTTTTTTTGTTGCGTACACAATTGTCGACTTGTTTTGTGCTTTGGGCGACTTTTGACCCCATTTTTTGGCTTTTTGACGCGTTTTTTTGACGTTTTGGGGCTTTTTGAGTGTTCGACCCTCGTAGCAGTTACAATATGGTCCTTGCAGTTGTGACTGCTGCGGGCCATAATAATAAACGAAGCAAAAACAATAAGAAGTTTTTTCCCCAGGGTGCTTCCTATGTATTTCAATGCAGCCTGTCTTTTACTATAGGCTGGGCATGTCTTTTTGGCTTTAAACCCGTCCTTTGAGGCCTTTTTGGGGCTTTTTCGTGTTTTTGTCATCATTTTTGCGACTACAATTATGACGTTTGTGCGTTGGTGTTGTGCGTGTGTGTGTTTTTTTTTGTTGCGTTACACAATTGTCGACTTGTTTTGTGCTTTGGGCGAGTTTTGACCCCATTTTTTGGCGTTTTGACGCGTTTTTTTGACGTTTTGGGGCTTTTTGAGGGTTCGACCCTCGTAGCAGTTACAATATGGTCCTTGCAGTTGTGACTGCTGCGGGCCATAATTAAAGCCGCAAGCGGCGTTGTATGGCCCGCAGACGCAACCCGCCTTCCACGCCCAACTCTACGCACAACCGCCGCCCTCACCGCCCTCACGCCCTCACCGCCCACCTTGGATGAGGGATAGTAAAAGCTGCATAAGCTAAAAATGCTAATTATGCTAACTATGCTAGCTATGCTAATTTGGCTAAAAGTGGTAGCCATAGCGCTCAGCATCATCAACTCGCTCGGAAAACACATTACCTAAAATGCTATTATGCTAACTATGCTAGTATGCTAATTTTGGTAAAAGTGCTAGCATAGCAATCAGATCATCAACTCGTTCGGAAAAAAAAAAAAAACACATTACCTCTAAAATGCTAATCATGCTAACTATGCTAGCTATGCTAATGTGGCTAAAATTGCTAGCATAGCGACTCAGCATCATCAACTCGCTCGGGAAAAACACATTACCTAAAATGCTAATTATGCTAACTATGCTACGCTATGCTAATGTGGCTAAAAGTGCTAGCATAGCGATCAGCATCATCAACTGACTCAGAAAACACATTGTTTAAGATGCTAACTATGCTAACTATGCTAGCTATGCTAACAGGGCTAAACTGCTAGCATAGCGATCAGCATCATTAACTTACTCAGAAAAACACATTGCTCCATTGGTGAAAGCTACATGTCATGAGTTGACAAAAAAAACACTTTTTTCAAAATGGCGGCTTTTCTGTTGATTTTATTCCATAGCAACCATTTTAGTGTTGTTTGCCTCGGGAGGACGGACGGATTGACTCAGTTTCGGACAAATCGGGAAAAGTAAACTTTTTGTTGTCCTTAGCAACAGTGGTTTTATGCTAACCACGCCCACATTCCTTATATGTCCTTGTCCAGTGTTTTTCAATGTATTCAGATCCAGGCATAAATGCATGCATTCAATTTTCACTGTATTGTATTGAAAGGCATGGGGTTATAACAGTGCGCCACTTTTAGCTCGCCACGCGCACGCCGTTCAAATCTAAACTTTAATTACACATTTTTTCCACAGTAGCTTGCCATTGATGCCCAAAAAGTTTCGAGTGATCGTTGAAAATTCCAACGACAAGTTTACGGTTGAATCTGTGGTAAAGGTGTTTTTATAGAATTCAAGATGGCCGCTTTTCCCGAGGTCAAAGGTCGACGAAACTCCAGAGGTGATTGTAGACTTACGCTAGGGACAGCGAGTCAATTTCGTGAAAATCGCTCGAAAAAAAGTTCATTTTTCCATATTGTGTAAAAACGCGAAAATCTCAAAATGGCCGATTTTGGCACAAAATGGCCGCAAACCTAGGTCGTGTCGCCATCACGAATGATTTCAAAAGTTTGATTGGAATATCCAACAAAGTATCTGGGTTCGTTAGCCGATTCTTAAAAAAAAAATCCGAATTTT